>JAOTRA010000011.1:640418-654780 GCA_026260255.1 Pseudolaguvia tuberculata | reverse complement strand
TATATATATGCACATACAAATACATATACACACACACAAATTGTATACTAACTAAAACTGTAAAGTTTAGTTAAATCTAAGATGGGACAACAAGTTTTCCAAACCTTCCTACTTTACCTTCAACCGCATTCATTACTTCATTATTAAATCTTTTTCTCAAACTTCATAAACTTTCCTAACATTCCTACAATTTTTGTTGTAAACTACTCACAGTTGTATAACTATAAAAACATATATAAAAATTGTCATTACATTCTTCTGGTTACTAATCATCTTTCTGTCATACTTCGTTTAATTAAACTTTATTAAATTATACTACAGTTTAGTCACTCTTTACACCACCACTTCTTAATAAACTTGCTCTCAACTTTTAAACTATAAATTCTTGATTTACTAAACATTTTTACTGTTATTCATTAAATTAGTTAGCTCTAATTACTTAATTTTAATTATTTATTTTTTAAATGTTCATTTAATTAATTAGTTCTTTATATATTTAAATAATAAATAAATAATTAAACAAAGCGTGTGACGATCAGTACTCACTTTGGTCCTCCACACTCCACGGCTGAGGCTTTCACCACAGGCAGCGGCTGGAATCCCACCGGCTCAACACTTAGTGTGTTTCTCTCCACAGCTTCCAGGATCACCGAACCCAGCTAAAAAACCAAACGTGTAATTTTAGTCTAACAATGTCTGTTTCTAGAATAAAAATAATTTCACAAGGTATGATCAAGATTCCTTAAAAAAAACAGATAGCAGCAACTTGAAACTTCCCCGTAACACAACAGTTTTGTCTTTGAACACAAACATTTATATAAGCAAAGCCCCACACACAATACACCAATAACAACTTTCTCTCTCATATTTCTCTTTGCAGCTGGCAGCAAGGGATGTAGTCTCCAGCTCTTGTATTCTATCCACTGTGATGTACAACATGCTTTTTCTGGTCACTATGGCTGCAAAATTATCAATCAAATATTTTATCTTCCACATTAAAGTGTGACTATGATGACACACATTACATAATTTATCAGGGATAAATAAGATCATAAACAAAACACACTCGCTCTTCCGTCCGTTTCAGGATAAAATCCATTAAAAATCTCACGGTTGGTTGATCAGGGTTTTTTTTAAACCCACCACTAATGCCATCAGGATAACTTCACACAATGTCACTAACTGGACAACAAACTCAAATAGTCAGACGCAATAAATGCTGTTCCAAGTCTAAATCATCTAGACAGCAAAAAAAAAAAAACATGGCAGGTAAAACAAGCACCAATATATTGAACATGTGTCATAGTACACGGTTTTAATAGTTTTAGTGTTTGTATGCTGCTTTCCCCAATCAAATAAATCTTCATTCACTGTAACGCGCACACGCGCTCGCACACACACACACAAACACACAAAAACACAAACACACAAAAACACACACAAACACACAAACACACCTCGCTCTTGCAGAAGGTCAGGCACGGGTAAATGTCCTCTCTGTAGATTCGTTCTAAGAAAGAGCAGCTCCTCTCCAGTGTGGGTTCTTCTTTCCATGCTTTAAACTCATTAAACAGAACTGAGTCCAACTACACACAAAATATTAAATATGCAATATTACTTTACTTAAGTATAACAGCATACACAGCAAATTTAAACTAGACATAGAACGATCTGTAGGTCTCACACAGTGTGTGTATGTGTCTGTGTGTAGACAATAAAATGATCAACAGTCTGCCCCCTGCCATAACTTTCTTCATGCACTGAACTGACGGACAGCCCGCATCCTTTAAACGAAGTAGGCGATGCGGAAAGTAGAACACAGTTTGTTAAGGTAATGAGGTGTGAGATCATTTAGTGCTTTGTAGTTCTATAATAATATAGGACAGATTTAATGATGGCAGTGTAGAACTGTTTCAGCAGCTCCAGTGGCAGGTTGAACATCCTCAGCTGTGGCAGAAAGTACAAATTCTGCTGGGACTTTTTTGTAAAGGAGAGTGCGAGAGTCCCACTTTAAGTACTGAGAGAAGAACTCGAACGACTCCACTATTGTCACAGTGCGTTGTGTTTTTGAGCGTGTTTAGCTCCAGACTAGTAAGACTGCACCAGATAGCTAGCAAATGATTGCAGGTTGAAAGATACTATGTTTAACAGAAACCTAGACTATACAAAATGAGTATGTAACATTAAATGAAGCAAGACGTACATCAGCCTCGTCTAACCGGTTGAGGAGTAGGTGTCACCGTTATTTATAATAATAGTTTAACGGCTGTACAGAAAGAGGGAAACAATTTTAAGACATTGTAATGTAACGTATACAGCGGAAAACAATAAGACAGATCAGATGGTTACGCTAATTATTATCTACAGACCTTTGAGACTACTCTGAAATTTCTTAAAAGTGGTTTCGTATAAAACCTGGTGGTCTCTGTTGATGGAGCATTAATTGTTGGGGATTTTATCACATTCCTTTTATCATTATTCATTATACGAGCAACCAACGAGTCAATCAGTCTGTCATAGAACCCACTCATAAAACAGGTCACACACTAGATTTGATATTATACTACGTGTAAGTAATCTACAGACAATCCCACAGTTTCAAATCTCAGATCACTGTCTTTCATATAAATTATGCCTTAGTTAGAAAGTATGCAGCTCCAAGCAATTGCATTAAACATACATTCACAACCACCCAGAGTTTTACTAACCATCTCCCAGACCTGCTCCCAGTCAAGATTTGATCACAGTTGGATCCCATGGAACTCAACCAGGCAACGGATTACCTAGAATCAACTTTGCATTATACCGTAGATTGCATAGCCCCAGCTAAAAAAACAACACAGGCCAGAAAAATAAAACTGATGGCCGGCAAACAGGATTGTTAGTATTTCAGAAAGCATGGACGCTATATCACGTAAAATAAATCAGAATAATTAGATTCCTATTTAACACTGTAGATAAACTAACCAGGAACCGGACTATCTTGTATGAACATGAAAGGTATGAGCATGTACAGCACTCAATACTTAGTTCAGGCTCCTTTTGACTGAATTACTGCAGCAATGCGACATGGCATGGAGTCAATCAACCTGTTGTACTGCTCAGGTGTTATAAGAGCCCAGGTTGCTCTGATAGTGGCCTTGAGCGATTCTACATTGTTAAGTCTGGCATATCGCATCTTCCTCTTCACAAAATTAAGGTCAGGCGAGTTTGCTGGCCAATTAAGAACAGGGATATCCTGGTCCTTAAACCAAGTCGCTTTGGCACTGTGTGCAAGTGCCAAGTCCTGTTGGAAGATGAAATCTGCAAGTCCATAAAGTTCGTCAGCAGCAGAAAGCTGAAATGCTCTAAAATGATTGCAACCGAAACCAGACTGTTGAAACTGTACCCTGGGCCTAAAGCAACGTCGATTCTGTGCTTCACATCTCTTCCTCCAGACTCAGTGACACTGATTTCCATAAGAAATGTAAAATTAACTTCCATCAGAGAACTTTGGACCGCTTTTTGTCTTTAGCCCAGGTGAGTCACTTCTGGGCTAAATTCTGTTGAACATTGTCTGTTGTTCAAGAGTGGCTTGACACAAGGAATACGATATCTGAAACCCATGTCTGGCATATCTCTGTGCGTAATGGTTCTTGAAGTACTGACTCCAGCTGCAGTCCACTATTTGTGAATATCCCACACATTTTTGAATGGGTTTTGTTTAAAACCATTTAAAAGCCTTTGAATGTGTTTTGAGTTAATTAGCTGATGATTTCAAAACTGAACCTGTTCACAATATTTTTATTTTCTGAGACACTGAACTTGGGTTTTTCCATTTATTTTCAGTTATAATCAAAATTATAAGAAATAATCACTTCCAATATACCAGTCTGTGTGGAATAAATGCATACATTATACAAGTTTTCCTTCTTGAATGGAACTAGTTTTTTCTACTACTTCACTTCTTGCAGATACTCTACTTATATGACCAGCACCTATATAATGGATCCGGTACCAATTTATTTTTCATACAGGTTGTACCGTCCGTAACAAAACCCCTGCTAAAAAAAGTTAACACTTTACTCAGCAGTGGCTATGTCCCTAAACTGTTTAAATTAGCAGCGATTAAAACGTTGATCTACAAAGAAAACCAGAAACCAGACCTCAACACTAGTAAGTTGAAATTACAGGCTAATATTGAACCTCTCTTTGTAATATGTTAGAAGGAGGAGCGCAGCAGCTATGTTCATATCTACACCAGAATAACATACATGCATTTTATCAATCATGGATTTAGACCTCACCACAGCACAGAGACAGTTAAGGTCTACATATTCTTGTGAGCCTTATTGTCCGGATAATACTGTAGATTAGAGAAGATAGTAGATACACAAGAGATGGCCCTTGTCTGGCTCAGGTCCTATTTGACAGACTGCGATCAATTCGCAGATTTAAATGGCGACTATTCTATGTGTTCCCGTCTTATCCTCCACAGTCAGCAGTGAATCCCTCTGTCTCTCCTTTTAGTTATACTGTTTTAGTTAGTTTCTGCCAGCACTAAACGCTATCAGTGTCTAAGTGTATCACTATGTATTACACTAGATAACCATTTTCTCCTCACTAACATCATGTTTATGTTGGCAAGGGGGTGCATATACAGTGGTGTAAAAAAGTGTTGGTCCCGTTCCTGATTTCCAATCTTTTTACATGTTTGTCACACTTTAATGTTTCAGATCATCAAACAAATTTAAATATTAGTCAAAGATAATATGAGTAAAAACTACATAGCCCTTGTGAGAAAGTGTTTGCCCCCCTGTTAAGACATAACATAACTTAACTGTGGTTTAATCACACCTAGGGTTCAATTTCTCTAGCCACACTCAGGACAGATTACTGCCACACCTGTTTTCAATCAAGAAATCACTTAAATAGGATGAGAAAGTAAGTAATTGAGTTCTATGAGTCTGGAAAAGATTATAAAGCCATTTCTAAAGCTTTGGGACTCCAGCAAACCAGTTATACACAAATCATGGAACAGTGGAAAACCTTCCCAGGAGTGGCCGACCGACCAAAATTACCCCAAGAGCGCAGCAATGACTCATCCAAGAGGTCCCAAAAGACCCCTCAACAACATCAAAAGATGTTGCAGGTCTCACTTGCCTCAGTTAAGGTCAATGTTCATGACTCTACCATAAGAAAGAGACGGCGCAAAAATGGTCTGCATGGCAGCGTTCCAAGACAAAAAACGCTGCTGAGCAAAAAGAACAAAGGCTCGTCTCAGTTTTACCAGAAAACATCTTGATTGTCCCCAAGACTTTTTAAAAATTCTCTGTGAACTGACGAGACAAAAGTGGAACTTTTTGGAAGGTGCTAGTCGCATTACATATTACCAACAGTAAAATATGGTGGTGGTAGTGTGATGGTCTGGGGCTGTTTTGCTGCTTCAGGACCTGGAAGATTTGCTGTGATAAATGGAACCATGAATTCTGCTGTCTACCAAAAAATCCTGAAGGAGAATGTCAGGCCATCTGTTCGTGACCTCAAGCTGAAGCAAACTTGGGGTTTGCAGGAGGAAAATGATCCAAACACACCAGCAAGTCCCCCTCTGAATGGCTGAAGAAAAACAAAATGAAGACTTTGGAGTGACCTAGTAAAAAGTTCTGACCTGAATCCTATTGAGATGCTCGAAAACCCTCCAATGTGGCTGAATTACAACAATTCTGCAAAGTAGAGTGGACCAAAATTCCCCCACAGCGCTGTAACAGAATCATTGCAAGTTATTGCAAACGCTTGATTGCAGTTGTTGCTGCTAATAGTGGCCCAACCAGTTATTAGATTAAGGGGACAAACACTTTCTCTCAAAGGGCCATGTAATTTTGGATTTTGTTTTCCATTAATAATAAAAACTTTCATTTAAAAACTGCGTTTGTGCTTACTCGTGTTATCTTTAAACATTAAAGTGTGACAAACATACAAAACTATTGGAAATCAGAAATGGGCGAACACTTTTTCACAACACTGTATAACGAGAAACGCAAAGGACATGATTCCAAGCCCTGGAGGAATCCATAATTAAAACGGGAAATTTTTTATACTTATCTTCTGTGTAAAGCTGCTTTGAGACAATAACCATTGTAAAAAGTGCTATCCAAAAATGTGAATTATATTTACAGCATTTTGGAAGACCCTCTTATTCAGAGAGATTTTAACTATTTTGTACAACTGAGCAACTGGGGGTTAAGGGTTTAGCTCAATGGCCCATATTGGTTGCTTGGTGGAGCTGGGAATTGAACCCGTTTCTGGTATCAGTCCACACCTTAACTACTAAGATACCCATTTCCCAAATTGAATTGAATTGAATTGAACTCTTGCCTCCTTGCTGTCACGTATGATGGGCTGAGAAACGCTGAGATCCTGCTGGCTACCCAGCATAGCGCTGCTGGTGCTCTTATTGCGGGTGTGGCCTTTCTTAAACGGCACCTTCGAGGCAGACAGCGGCTCCTTGGAAGGTGATGTAGGAGACGTGGACAGAACCAAGGTCTTCAGAGCAGCTACTTCAGCCTGGAGGACATCAATCTATAGAGAGAAACAGAGGAACAGGAGGACGGGGATAACTAGTGGAATCGATCTTAGTGTTGGTCTGCTTTCTATTCAGTTTTGTAGAATATCAATAGGGCTGCACAATATTGAAATTGAGTGTTGCCAGATTGGGCGAGTACTCAACTTACTTTTGCTAGATTGGGCAGGTTCTCATCTTACTTATGCCATATTGAGCAGGTTCTCATATTAGTTTTCCTAGATTGGATGAGTTCTCATCTTAGTTTTGACAGATTGGACAGGTTGTCATCTTGGTGTTGCCAGATTGTTCTCATCTTAATTTCCATGGTAACTAGTATATTATAATGATGTGACTCCTAGTACCTAGATATGTATTTACTACATACAGCAACAGAGCCAGGAAGATCTCTCTGTATTTAATAAATAACTGTCTAAATTCATTCAAAATGTAAATTTGTTTTTATTGATGATAATGATCATTTAAACTATAATATTAAATATTAATTAATATTTAGATGTCCTGTTAAAAACTGTTTACAGCAGCTTTTCACCATTCTCACCTTTCCCAGAGCTTCCTTCAGCTGCTTCTCTGCTGTGGCTTGTTTGACGTTCGCCTCTCGTACCATATTATGAGCTTCCTGTTAAGACAGCGTTTACGTCAGGTCTCTAAACAGTGTCATTAAAATCCCACATTGTCATTATTAATCACCACACAGAAAGTCAACCCTAGCTGTTCGAGGTAGCCTCATATATACACACAGACACACAAAAGGGAAGCAAAGTAGTTAACATCTCTACTTGACAGGATAAGTTGAAAGCAGGTAATAAACAGAAATAGAAACGTAATTGAAGACATAAAGCCACAAAAATTACAATGAAACACATGGATGGAGCAGAGACACAAACAACTACTTGAGCAGCTCATTAGCACATCACAGCCATATTAGTTTTTTTAATTTACATTTTATTCTACTGGATTGTAGAATATTTACTATGTTTACTCCTGTGATCGAAGCTGAATTAGTCATCAAAACTAGTTGGCTGCTTGTTTTTATTTATATACATATAGAACAGTGTACACAACAGTGTAACATTAGCAACCTTTAGTGATTTTTTTTATTTTTGTTGCTTTGAAGAATAATAAAATATGTAGAAAGCATTAAATGTTATAAAACATAACTGTTGGTGGTTAAATTATAATTCTGTTATTATACTCCTACATTTGTGATAAATGGGACTGAGCATAAAAGGTTAGTTACTTGGTTATCATCAGTTGCTTAAACACCTATTTCGGCATGGTTCTTTTTCACTTTGTTAGAATATAAACCTGGTTACTGATTCAAAACTTTAGTCCAACACCTCAACACATACACAGCCTGTTTATAATAAACATAACAGGGAATACTGATTAATGCATATTAACTATTACTATAAATCCTGCTGTGAGCTTATGATGTTCTTACAGAGCTGCTGAGAAGTGCTGTAAAATCTCAGAAATGCCTTTTAAAGCATAGTTTAAAAAATAATAACACCTTTATGTTTTGTTCTGAATATGACCCGGAAGAAAAATAAACCAAACAAATATCAAACAAACCTCAAAAAGGCTAGCAGTGAGTTCCTCCAGCTCCTGCCCCAGCTGATCCCTGACTTTAGAAAGTCTCTCACACTCCTCGTCTTTTAACTTAAGCTCCTTCCACCCAACGAACAATGAAATGAAGAAAAAAAAGAAAATGGGGGAAAGAAAATAATGAACAAGTAAACAAAAAAAGCAGGGACGGTGGTGGAATGGGTATTTAAGTGACTTTAATGAGTAGGAAAAGAAAATCATGGTTCATGGTTGGGTCACAAACAAGTGTAATCTGAATGAACACACTCAGTTTATCAATTAGACTATTGTATAAACACGGAGGAGGAACACATGGATTCAGATATTTGAAATATCCGTTCCCAGTTTCACATTTGTATGTATCTTTCCTTTTTGTAAATTTATTTTATTTGAAGTCGGTGATCAATGCTACAGTCGCCCAGGTTCTCCTCGTTTCATTTCCTTCTTAAAAGATAATAGTTTTTGTATTAGAGACCCAAGTTTTAAATACGATGCAAAAAAGTTAATCATTTTATCTTTGTTAATAACAATTTCATCAACTATATAATATGATGCTGTGAGATCAGGTTCATTACTGAGACATGAATAATGCTGGGCATTTGATGGTTTCGGCAGAGCAAAGTTTGCATTAAACTTAACTGATTTATAAGTCACTTAAGGTTTCTTCCTAACATCATACAAGAGTTGTTTTCCTTGTTGCCGTTACCTCAGACTTACTCATAAATATCAATGTCATTTTTAATCTGATTTCAAATCCAAGGTTTGCCGCATGTAAAATTATACATGGTACTGTAACTGCTCAATTGTATAAAATCAAATAAATGTAAGTTGCTATAAAGATGATTAGAAGTTTGAAAAGTATGGTTGAAATTTTAAGAAAACTACAAATATACAGATCACCTATGTGTCAGTATATTAATTGGATGCTGAGCCAAAAGAAAGATTTTTCAGTACAATACTAGAAAATGAATATAAAAATTTTCATCTGGCAACACAATGTTCATACCAGTGAGAGAAACCTGGGTGATTTGCAGTCTTCTAGATCTTTCAGTCTGTCTGTCTGTGGTCCAAAACTTTGTATAGTACAGTATATACACCAATGCTATATGGAGATTTGTACATTTCTCTTTTTACCAATTTGGATTACTTGAAATTCGTGAAATTTTAGATTCTTGAAATTAGACTTTTAAGGTATGGTATAGCACAGCAGTATATCATTGTTTATATATCAAGTAAAATGTAGCACAAAATAAAAATTTTAATTTTTCTAAAAATCTAAATTGTCCATAGATGTGAATGTGTGTGAGAGTGGTTGTTTGTCTGTGTTGCCCTGCGATAGACTGGTGACTTGTCCAGGGTGTACCCCTGCCTCTCATCCTAAGGGAGCTGGGATAGGCACCAGCAGACACCGTGACCCCGGATTAGGGAATAAGCAGTTAAGATGATGAATGAATGATGCTTAATATTAATTAGTTTTAATATTTTAGTTACATTTAATTGCTAAGATCAAACAGTTTCTACTCCCAGGTGCAGACCTAAACCTGAATACACACAAACCCGTGAGGTACAAAAATCAAAAAGTACTAAATCAAAGGAGGATGAGATTTTTTTTAGAAAGTAAACATTGAATCCCCACCAGGATAGCAAACTAGATCACACCCTGTCACCAGCTGATTTACTTAAACATTTATGCAGTTACACAACGCTTCACTATAGACTGATACAAACCCAATTCCAAAAAGGTTGGGACATTGTACAAATTGTGAATAAAAACAGAATGCAATAATGTGAAAGTTTCAAATTTCAATATTTTATTCAGACTACAACATAGATGACATATCAAATGTTTAAACTGAGAAAATGTATCATTTTAAGGGAAAATAAATTTAAAATTCATGGCATCAACATCTCAAAAAAGTTAACCACTGTGTGGAATACCCTCTTCTTTTTATAATAGTCTGCAAACATCTGGGGACTGAGTAGACAAGTTGCTCAAGATTAGAAATAGGAATATTGTCCAAATACAGGTTTCTAATTGTTCAACTGTCTTAGTTAGGTATTCCTGGTCTGATCTATATTGTCTATTCTTTGTCCAGAGAAAACACTTTGCACCAAGTGTTTTCTATTGGTGAAAGATCTGGACTGCAGGCTGGCCATTTCAGTACCCGGATCCTTCTCCTACATGAGTAGCTCTCATGAAATCCAAAATAAACCAATATTTGGCATTACATTTTAAAATGGCTGACTTTTGACATTTGATATCTTTATTATGAATTTGATATATTTATTCTGAATAAAATATTGAAATTTGAAACTTCCACTTCATTGCGTTCTGTTTATATTCACTATTTGTACAGTGTCTCAACTTTTTTGAAATCGGGTTGTACACTGAGCTTCGACTTGAGATGGTTTGTCTCAGACTATGCAGATTATCACAATAACAAGTGTCTGTAGTGGGACTGTGTGGAAAAAAAATCTGTCTTCTTAGTACTGCTTCCAGCTTCACCACCCAGATCCCACTCTTTCTTCCAATATGTTATTGTCGGTCCTGTAGACACACTAACACCTCTGGTTAGCTTTGGGGATTAGAGGCTTACTGTGAGCAAACAACGCAGTGTATCATATTGATAGTCAGAAAGCAAAGCCCAAGAGAAAAAATAAAGGTTCAGGGACATACTAAAGCAACATTAGGAGTATGAAAAATAGGAATAAAAATAAGGTTAATTAAAATCACACTGGTTAAAGCAACCGGATGTAATATGTATACTTATAATTATAATATTATTCAATAATTATTCATCAACATTAACAATTAAAATGAAATTACATAAAAATTAATGACTCTTATATACAATCACAATTAAAATTAATATTGACATCAATGATACATCTTTGGACCTTTTTACTCAATAAGGTTTACAACTTGTTAGCAGTACCAAAAAACCCCCCATGTTCAATCAGAGAAAATTAAATTTTGATAGACGTCTTTATCAAGAGCAACTTTATCAGGACTAACCGCTTCACAGACAATCACCACCACCACTATCTAATACTGTTTAAATTGTGTAGCAGTGCACAAAACGTCATTTAAGTTTGCTGAGGACACAGCCGTGGTGGGTCTAATCAGCTAAAAAACTAAAAACTGAGCCAACGACCTGTCTTAACGTGGACAAGATGAAAGCAATTGTTGTTTACTTGAGGAGATCACAGTGTGACCACTCTCCACTTAACACCAACGGATCCCAAATGGAGATCGTCAAGAGTACCAAATTCCTTGGTGTTCACCTGGAGGAGAACCTCAGCTGGTCAGTCAACACCAGCTCCATCACCAAAAAAACCCAACAGCATGCTTCCTGGGGAAGCAAGTTCCGGAGCATTCGGGCCTTGCAAGCAGACTGTGTAACAGTTTCTTCCCTCAAGCAATCAGACTCCTCAACATGGAAAGGTGCAGAGTGGATGGACACACAAACGCACATTCACTTTTAGATGGACACGCACCCATTACCACATGCACTGCTGGTCTTGCACAACTACACAGTTCACTTTCTTATTACACTCGACACTTTAATGGCATTTGTTAATATTGATGATTTTGCACTATTAAGATTCTTACTAGTGACCTCGCTGTTAACTATCTCACTGTTGCTATTTAGTCTGTGTCTATGTCTTTGTGTTATTGTCTTTGAGGTTGCACTGGTCACACGTCTGCACTGTCCTTATTGTCTGTACTTACTGTTTGAATGTAGCACTAAGGTCCCAGAGAAACATGGTTTCATTTTACTGTACTGTATTTACTAATCTGTTATATATGTAGATATTAAAATGACAAGCTTTTAGTACAGAACTAAAAAAAAGCTAAACTTACATTATTGTGGTTAAATGATAGTATGCACTATTTTAAGATAATAAATAAAGAATAAACACCGGATAACAATGTAATCTTTAACAGACCAACAGCAAAATATTAAAAAAACATTCATTTTGGATTACAAAATTAATTAATACATAAAAATTTGCTGTGTTGCCACATTTCTATATAACTGTATTGTATATGGCTCACCTGAGAACGCGAAAAATAAGGTAAAACATTCCAGGATGCTATGACCATGCACGCACCGAGCTACAATTAAACATTTCTATTATAATACTATTTACAGATGCCAATTTATGCTTGAGATTGTAAATATAAAATCACAGTAGGGATATTTACAGTTACAAGAATAAATAAACTGGATTCCTTTAATCTCTCACCCTCTGCGCTTTGATCAGCTCTTCCTTTAGCCTTTCATATCCCTTCTCTCTGACTTCAATTACAGAAGGGCTTCGGAGTAGTGATAGGCTATCTGTGCTCAGGCCTAAGGGGTCCTCCACATCATCAGTCAACGTGGTGCTCCCATCACCTAGTTCCACCTCTTTGGCAACTGAGCTCTCCAGTCCTGTTAAGCTAGGAGGGGAAAAATTTATTAATAATCTTTTAATCTTCACTTTTATTCTTTTAAAAAAAAAAACAGTGTCTGGTTTATAAAGGGGACTAATCATCAAATGAGACAAACATCAAGAGCACAACTTTTAAAACTGAAATGTTTTAAACTGACAACGATATATTTTAGGCAGAAGCGGTTTAACATACATTAAATGTTCTGTAATTTCAGAGGTTCAGTTTTCAGAGGAAAGTTCTAGTAACTGACAATCACTAATTACAATCTAGTTAACTACCCTGAAGTGCTTGAGCTCCATCAGCATACCATTACAACCAAATACAGTTTAACAAACAAGGAACTGACGCTTCACTGGAAACCCTATAACTTGAGAAGGCACAGCTCAGTGGTAAAGGTGTGGGAAGATCACAGGCTAGACTAAGGCTAATTTTCTAGAGCTGTTAAATTTGGCGAAGGAAATGTCCGATGTAGTATGCTCTGGTCCCATTCCACGTAGCCACAACAGGTTATGGTCACTAAACCGCTGGATGTCCAGGAGGTGCTCCGATAATAAATAAACTTTTAACTATAATTGGCGAGTGTTTGAGGGTAAACATGGCCAGTTAGGGCGAGACGGTGTCCATCCCACTCTGGAAGTGGCCGCTGCCTTGTCATGCACCATAGCCCATAGTCTAGCACAGGCCTAGTAAATCACTGACTGTCCAGAGCCCAGGCCATGGAGCAGGTGATCAGGTTAGTACGACCATCTGCTTGCTGCTTAGAGTCGTCATCTAGGACACCTGGGACATTTAATATAGAGACTGTGTCTGTTCCCCGACCTAAACATAGGTTTAAAAATAGAAACAGAAACCTGGACTAAGCAGAATGAGTATGTAGCATTAAAAGAAGCGAGTCCTCCAGCGTATAGCTACATAAGTCAGCCTTGTCTAACTGGTAGGGGTGGAGGCTTAGCCGTTATTTATAATAGTTTAAAGATCCTACAAAAACAGGAATATAATTTTAACACATTTGAAATTCTTTATAGTAAAGTAACGTATGCAATGGCAAAAAATAAGCCAAGTTACAATTGGCCTGTATATTATTATTTACAGACCACCAGGACCATACTCTGAATTTCTTGGTGAATTTGCAGATTTTGTATCGAACCTGGTGGTCTCTGTGGATAAAGCACTAATTGTTGACGATTTTAATATTCATTTCGAAAATACAGGCGACCCGCTAAGGACGGCATTTTCATTTATGCTTGACTCAGTGGGAGTCAACCAGTGTGTTATAGGACCCACACATAAAGCAGGTCACACATTAGGACTTGATGGGACTTGGTATAACCCCAGTGTGAAATAGTCTCTGATCACTGTCTTGTTTCATATAAAATATCCCTTAGTCAGAATGTACACATAGCCCCACGTTACCGCGTGAAACGTATATTTACACCTTCTCCCAATTTATTTAAGATTGGATCACCGTCGGATCTCATGGAACTCGACCAGGCAATGGATTACCTAGCATCTACTCTGCGTTATACCTTAGATAGTGTAGCCCCAGTTAAAAGACAATTAGTTAAAGAAAAAAGCTGGCTCCATGGTTTAATACTCGTCAGAGCGGCAGAAAAATAGAGCGGAAATGGCGGTGGAGAGGATTGTTAGTATTTCAGACAGCATGGAAGGAGAACCTCCTGGCTTATAAAAAAGCTCTTAGTTAGGCCAGAACAGCCTACCTCTCCTCCCTTATAGAAAATAACAGGAATAATCCCAGGTTCCTGTTTAACACTGTAGCT
>JAOTRA010000011.1:623797-640318 GCA_026260255.1 Pseudolaguvia tuberculata | reverse complement strand
AAATCATCCGAGGACTGCAGGATCAGGTTCGCGCTCTCACCCTGTCTGCCTCTTCTGGTAATCAGCCACCTCAGGCTACCACGCTCAACCCTCCGGTAACCTCTTTACCTGACAGGTTCAGCGGCGACCCCAACTACTGTAGGGGCTTCATCCAGCAATGCCGATTAATCTTTGCTGAACAAAATGTGCGATTTGCTTCTGAGATTAAGAAATGTGCCTTTCTGATGTCCTTACTCTTAGATTGCGCCCTGGAGTGGGCTACAGCAGTCTGGGAATCCGACGAGCGCATACGCACATTTATCGAATATTTCTTCTCACAGCTAAAAGAGGTCTTTGAGCATCCGGCAGGTGGGCTCAATATCTCTACTCGACTAATGCGATTAAAGTAAGGTAAGAAATCGGCGGCCGATTTCGCGATTACCTTTCGCACGTTAGGAGCGCAAAGCGGCATGAATGACGTCGCTCTTAAAGTGCTGTTTAAAGAGGGGCTCAGACCGGAGCTGCAAGCTGAACTGGTGTGTCGTGGAGAAAGCGATTCCTACATGGAGATTATTCAGCGAGCAATTCGTGTCGATAACCTTTTGCGCAACCACCCAAGCCCTGTGATGTGTTCGTCATTTGGCCCAGAACTTACCCAGCCGGGTCTGTTAACTGAAGTTGAGCCGATGCAGATTGGGTCCCATAAGCTCAGTCAAGCTGAAAAGCAGCGTCGTGGGCAGCTGGGTCTGTGTATGTACTGCGGACAGTCGGGACATTTATGTTCACATCTGTGAAAGTGTGATTGTGTGATGGAGATATAACGCATTCTCTCTCTGCTCTTGTGGACTCAGGTTCCGCGCTAAATTTGATGGACACCGGTCTATCTAGAGAGCTGCACCTTCCCATTGAGCCCTGCAACCCCCCACTCCGTATATCAGCGATAGACGGGCATGAGATTGGTGCAGCCATAAGCGAACGGACTGGAGCCCTCAGACTTTCCATTAACAATGTTCATCACAAAAAAATTATGTTCCATCTTACTCAAGCTCCTAAAACCCCCCTCATTCTAGGCTACCCGTGGCTGGTTAAGCATGATCCGGTCATCTCCCGGAAGCAGGGTAGGATTATACAATGGTCACCTGGTTGCTCGCGACGATGTTTAAGCAAATCCCCGAGGAAGAGTCTCATGCCCTGCCATGTGGTGTCATCATGTCCACAAAATGTTCCCTCATGTTATCAGGATTTAGCAGAAGTATTCAGCAAAGAAAGGAAACCTGAACGTCCGCCACATCGAGACATTGACTGCAGCATTGACCTTTTTGAAAACTCCACACCCCCAAAGGTCGAGTTTACCCTCTTTCTAAACCGGAGAGAGAGACGTTGGACCAGTATATTGAGGACGCTCTAGCGGCGGGGCACATCAGACCATCCACCTCTCCTGCTGGGGCAGGATTCTTCTTTATCACTAAGAAAGATGGCTCTCTCCGGCCTTGTATTGAGTATAGAGGACTCAACCAAATAACAGTAAAGAACCATTATCCCTTACCTTTGGTTCCATCAGCCTTGGAGCAGCTCAAGGAAGCCAAAATTTTCACTAAGCTGGACCTGCGAAGTGCCTACAATTTAGTACATATTAGAAAAGGTGATGAATGGAAAATCGCCTTTGTTACTCCTAAAGGCCATTACGAATACCAAGTGATGCCGTATGGAACGGTGAACGACGAACCATTGAGCTGTTGACCGGACAGTACTGGTAGCCCCATATGAGAGAGGAGGTACGCGCCTATGTCCGTTCATGTGCTGAGTGCGCTCAATCCAAAATGCCTCGACATCTACCTGAGGGGCTGCTGCACCCCCTGCCTGTTCCCGAGCGGCCTTGGTCCCACATAGCCTTGGACTTCGTCACTGATCTGCCACCTTCCGAGGGGTACACGGTGGTAGATCGGTTCTCCGAGTGCTGTCGGCTCATTCCTTTAAAAGGCCTACCTACAGCATCAGAAACAGCTAATCTATTGTTTTGCAATGTTTTCAGACTATATGGTTTGCCAGAGGACATCGTATCGGACCGTGGGCCACAATTCACTTTGCGAGTCTGGGCGGAGTTCTGCAAACGCCTGGACATCAACGTAAGTCTCACTTCTGGGTATCACCCACAGTCCAACGGTCTGGCTGAGCGGCTTAACCAGGAACTGGGGCGATACCTTCGTACCTATTGCTCTAATGAACAGCAGCGTTTGAGTGAGTTTCTGCCTTGGGAAGAGTACGCGCAGAATTTCCTTCGTCACTCTGCAACGGGACTAACCCCTTTCCAATGTGTCCTAGGGTACCAGCCTCCCCTGTTTCCGTGGACTGTAGAACCATCCTGTGTGCAGTCGGTGGAGGACTGGTAACGGCGTAGTGCCCGAACCTGGGAGGGGGTGCATGTGAGGTTAGAAAGAGCAATTCGTGAGCAGAAGCAGCGCGCCGATAAGCAACGAAGGCCGGCGCCTCAGTATCAGGTTGGTCAGAGGATCTGGTTGTCTATACATCATTTGAGGCTCAAACTCCAGTGCAAAAAGCTCAGTCCCAAGTACATTGGACCATTCAAGATTATAAAACAGATCAATGAGGTATATGACATCATATGAAACCTCCACATATGAAAATTAACCCGCCTTTCCATGTGTCCCTCTTGAAGCCTTATGTTCCTTCAGGTGATGCAGGAGAACCACTACCGGAACCACCGGCGCCTGTTGAGTTGGAGGAGGGCTTGGGAGATACTCAGCTCCAGAAGGAGGCGTGGAGGCCTACAGTACCTGGTGGACTGGGAAGGTTATGACCCGGAGGAACAGTCCTGGGTGCCAGCGTCAGACATCCTGGATCCTACACTGCTTCAGGACTTTCATGCCCGACACCCTGAACCTCCTGGTCCTTGCCCTAGGGGGCGCCCTAAAAGACCGCCAGGAGGCGTTCCTAGGGGAGGGGGTACTGTGAGGACTGGGTTTCCGGAGGACCGCCTGCAGAGGGCGCCATCGCCTGAGTTTTAGCAAGTTGCTTCCTGTATCAGCCATTAGGGCGTGGCCCATCTATATAAGCAGGTGGAACTCTGGAGACCGTGCGAAGTATTGTTGCCCTAGGCCTTACTAAGCGATCCACTTGATATATGTTTGTTCTGACCTTTGGATTTTTGACTTTGTGCTTGCTTCTCGACTTCTCTTTTTGGACTGCGTTTTTGGATTTGTTTGCCTTCCACTTCCCTTTCCCAAATAAACACTTTTATATCTCTGCATTGTGGATTCGACTAATCTGTTTGCTACAGGACCATTACAGTAACATTTGTTACAAATGTGGCAATAATTTTTCATCCATTAAATAAATTATTTTAAGATGTAAAATGAAGGCTAAAATAAAGAGTGTCTTAACAGAAGCTGAAAGCCCAATTGTTAACACAAAAGGTGCTTATTCATTAAAATCAAATACTTCCAGTTTGTTTAGCAGTGATTCTTTACCCTATGGGGTGGGTGCGGTGCTCTCCCATGTGACGACCGATGGACATAAGAAACCCAGTCAATGCATCTTAAACTACAACTAAGATTGAACAAAAATACATAATCTGACATGGACTGGCGATCCATCCAGAGTTTACCCCCGTCTCGCCCTATGTGCACTAGGATAAGCGCCAGCAGACCCCTGTGATCCCAAATTATAGAATATGCGGGTAAGATGATGAATGAATGAATGAATGACAAATTATATAGTTAGAATGGAAAGCACGACGAGTCATTAAAAACCATACCACTCTTTACTGTTATCACATTATTACTCTATTAACAGACCACTGTCATAAAAATGTCAAGGCAGATTAATAGATTGTTAGAATGTAGCTACCAAAGTCACATGTTACATTAGGCAGCATTCTTTTACCAACAGAACACTACAGGAGGTACTAGATTTGTAACTACCTTTTTGAACATTTATAATATGTTTCTAATGGATGCAATGAACTGGCAACCTAGAGTGTACCCCTGCCTTTTACCCTATGTGCACTGGAATACGCTCTAGCAGACCCCCTTGACCCTAATTTAGGCAATAAGCAAGTTAGATAATGAATGAATAAATTAAGTCCTTGATAAACACGTTGAATTGATTAATTCATCTCTCAAGACTTTCGAGTCATTCATTCTTTCGTAACATGATCACTTCTCAAATGAGTCAATAAATAATGTAATAAAATACGTGTGCCATGCCTCACAGGTAATGGGGAGAACAATGGAGCTGAAGCCCTGTGAAAATTTCAGCAGCGGTGCTAGTAGGTGTTAGGTCCAGGGAATTTACACAAATGTGTGCAGGTTTAGTAAATCTAGCGATATTAGACACACAGTAACTTAGAATAAGTTGGTGAACTTCTCAGGTAGGATTCGAGACATACTTACGAAAAAATTGTAATTCACTCAAAACAAGTCAAGTGTGTTTTTATACAATAGGTAATTACCGACTTAGCAGCCATAGTGCACTCACTGTATAAACTGTATTCCAAAGAGTACTTAAAAAATCAGGTTCAACTGTAATGAATCCAAGCAAACAAGGTATGAACAATGAACATGTTCAAAACAAACCAAAGAACTATTGTATTTTGTAAAACATGTACAAAATACAATCAATATATATCATGTCCACAGCTTGGTTATTCTGACTATAGGCATATCTTCCTTATGCGCAGATACGAACAACAGCTTAAGCAGAAAACTCAGTTTAAATGAAGGTTGTGATTGTCAGAGTGGGTGGGGGAAGCAGGATCGGGGGTAAAGAGCGCACCCAAACGCAGGATTGGTGGATTTAAATTGTCCATTTTATTTAAAGAAAGCAAAAATAAATAAATAGGGAAAAAATAGGATTTAAATAAAAAAAAAACACTGAAAAAAATAAGACTGTGGATGTAAATCAATACTAAAAGGAAGTAACCCATGCAGTCCCTGACAAATAGTTTTGTGACTTATCTATTTTGTAGAAACACCTGTTATTAACCTGACTTTTAATTAATCAACTGTTGTCAGAAATAGCTTATATGAAAAGCTAAAACTTTAAGGAAGCCGACTAGGCCACGCCCACTCCCGTAGCGTTGTTGTCCTGGAAACTAAATGATTCCAGGACGATGACGATATGCGCATCGCGAGTCATTGACTTTGTGTCCGGCCCACTATCCTTACGAGTTTTACACAAGAGAACTGCTTCCGGACTTTGTCTACGCCAACATCCCAAAGACGTTTTGTGGTTCCCGCTGTGGACCTTTTTGTGTTGTCCGTCGGCGTTCGATAGATGTGTTTCTTTATTGGTTAGCAGTTTTCCTCCGTTTGTGTTTACTCGTGTTTTCTTTCACTTTGTGTTTTGTGGTATTTTATAATAAACAGTACATGCATTATGGATCTGTCTCCTAGTAGTTTGTCACAAAAACCCACTTAAATGATGTTTAATGCACTGAAATAAATTAATTTTACTGAAAAAAGATTTATCATTTAATCAAGACAGAAAGGTCAAATTTTGGCAAGACAAAATGTGACATCAGGGCAGAACAGGGGGAACAAGAAGTTTGCCATAAAAAGACGCACCCAAACGCAGGCTTGGCGTTTAAACAATCCAAAATAAATAAAACAGACACGCAGTCAAAACTGGATACGAAAACAAACAAAAAAGAGCTAGAGTGCAAGAGCTGCAGATCTCTCGCACACCCACATACTGGATGTAACCATGATTCTTCCACTTCATTGTTTTTCGGGTATATATCGGATCCAAGCGAGCTCCAGTGATTGTCCTGCTATAATTGCGGCGACTGTGGTGTAATTCAACAGAAGATTCAGCTGAAAAATCCACCTTCTGCCACTTTTCCAGTGTCCATTTTTTTTAGCAGGCTGTGGGCTTTGTCAAATGCCACACAGTTTTTCAATTGTCTTTTCTTTAGTGATGTCTTCGGGCACATGGACACCATTTCGAGACAGAATCTGACAAACTGTTCTGGTTGACACAGCGATTTCAGGTGACTAGGTCCCGTGGAGTTGTGCTGCAATGGAAAATGGGCTGGCCTTGGCTATTCAAGCCAATACTTGAGCAGCTGTCTTACAGGGTCTCCCTGACCTAGGCTTGTCAATAATGTCTCCAGTCTCTTTAAATCTTTTTTTTTTATCTTCGGCCCTTGATGCTGAGACCCACTGATGGCGTCTGCTACATCAGCAGTGTATCTGGTCTTCGGCCTCTTGATATTCAACACTTTGGTCTCAGGGTGAGTCTTAGGCATGTTTGCAGATTTCTAGTTGCGTAGTTTCGTAGTCCAGTTTGCGAGAAATTGCAATCAAGTTCACAAGAGTACTCACAGGCATTCATTCACAAAAAAGTTCAATGACTCGCGTCATAGCAAGTGATTCCAAAGCTTAAGTAACGCGTCATCGCCTCGGATGACCAATTCGAGACGAAAACGCTAACTATGAGGGAGGGGCTTAGATCAAGTCCTTACATCACCCCCCTCTAAAGGACGACTCTTGGTGTCCACTAGCGCAAAAAAACCCCTACAAAACACAGACAAACACAAGACAAAGTCTACAAATTGAAACCAAAATCCTCAGTTAAACAAAGTTGCAAAACCAAACAATGTGTAGTAAACAGGAAATGCCGCATGGGGAAGGAACTTACAGGAAGGACAGTGAGACAGACCGGCCAGCCAGGGAAGCCGGAGTATAGGTGGGCCAGGGGAAGGGCACAGAGTGCCAGCGGACACAGGAACAGAAATGGCGCAGAGGACGCGCACAGGGAACAGAACAAGGAGCGGGTACAGGAACAGAGAACACGACGGGGCTGGACCGAGGGATAGTAAGGCAAGGCAAGATTAACGGAAGGGGTGGCTGAGAAGTATGTCAAAATAAAAACATTGTTGAAATATATTGGACTCTAGAACATTTATTTCTGTTGTAGCTCATACATTACTTCTGGTGCACTCTTAACCCTCTTATCTCGTGATTGTTACACTCCCTTCCTATTGCATGTACACCACATGCTCACACATGAACACATAGTGCTTAGCTTGCAAATGTTAACGGGTAATAAGTGGTAATCTGTACACACATGACCATATTTGCCACATACAGAGCTTTCTGTTCCGTATGAACCAGACAGTTAGGTGTCATTCTGAGGGCAGCTTGTTCCTCTTTTTACACCCATACACCAGCGCTCTTCCCTTATTGTTTTACATAAATACCTTGTTGATTCTTTGCTTCTTTGGAAGGTATCTTGAATAAACTGTCATGACAAAGTTTTGGTGTTTGTTCTATGCGTGATTTCCCCGAGCGCTCGTATTTTCTGAGTTGTGATTCGAGACCCCCTAAACACGCCAGCGAAACGGGGGGCGAGGAACAGAGCAGTGCAGCCGTAAATTCTTACAATTATGAACAATAACCTACGGGCTGAGGTTCTAAACAAAACCAGTTAATCAAACTAAACCTTAAACAAACTAATGAAAACAAAAGAAAAGCACTCAGCCCACTGTGCACAGAAGGGGCTGAGGGGGTACCGGTCCATAAATAGTCCATAATCCAGGGGTGTAGGGTCAGGGCAAGGCTTCCAGGCCTCCATGAGAACCCAATGAGGCTCCCTAGTCTCCAAAGCGGTAGAAGAATGAGGCTTCCTAGCCTCCAAAGCGGGGTTCACTGGGGGCGTAAAAGGGGTCAACGGAGGGACCGGTGAGAGAGCTACAGGGGACACCGAAGAGGCCGACACCGGACTCGATAGCGGGGACCAAAGGGACACGATAGCGGGGACCAACGGGGACACAATAGCGTGGACCAAATGGGACACGATAGCTGGTACCAAAGGGGACATGATAGAGGGGACCGAGAGAAGACACGATAGCGGGGATCGAGAGGGTACACGATAGCGGGGACCGAGAAGGGACACGATAGCGGGGACCGAGAGGGATGCTAAAGAAGGGACTGAGGGAGACTCTGAAGGGACCGAGGGAGACTCTGAAGGGACCAAAGGGAGACTCAAGAGGGACCAAAGGGAGACTCAAGAGGGACCAAAGGGGACTCAAGAGGGACCAAAGTGGACTCAAGTGGGACCAAATGGGACTCAAGAGGGACCAAAAGGGACTCAAGAAGGACCAAAGGGGACTCAAATGCAGGCAAAGACGAGGGCTCTGATGCAGATCCAGAGGGCTCTGATGCAGACACAGAGGATGAAGCTACAGACAATGGCGGTGCTGAAGCGGTGCGGCCCAACAGGGGTCGAGGTAACCCAGCAACCCTAGTTGACCCAAACTGAGGGTCCATTACATGAGACCTTAGGCTGGGTCTCCACACATGGGAAACCTTGTCCACCTCGACATGACCACTATAAACATCTTCACCTACGTCCTCCACTGGATTGACCACAGTTAATCAGAGGACAATGAAAAAACCACTAAAATCCATGATAGCATGTAGTCGACATCCTCATGTAGCCGCCAATTAACATCCCACACAGCGGTTACCGTCAACAGGGCCTCATCACGTAAAAGCAGTAGCAATAGATCACACTTGGAGCGTTTATTACAGAACGCCTGTGACCATAAATGAAAATAGTTCTAACACTGTTCTATAAAATGCAAACACAGTTCAGGATTACTATTAAAGCTGTCAGGCAGGGCAGGGTGCTCCACAGACGATGGGGTAGCAAACAGGTGCATGAGCAGTTCCAGTTCTCCTGCTATCGCCTGCAGTGTCTGCATTCGCAGACGGATAGCGGTGGCGAGCTGATCCGCAATCGAACTAGCTTGTTCATCCACTAGCGCAGCTAGCTGCGTTGAAAGAAATTCCTCCGAGAACGGTTTATTTCCCGAAATCAGTTTAGCGCAGCCCGCTGGATCCGTAAGGGACGAGACATTCTGTGACGAATTAGGGGAGTCCAGATCCATGTTGCAGTGAAACGCTTTCATTCAAAACATGGGGCAGGGTAACAAAAACAAGGTATAAAACTAAAACGAGGAAGTAAACTTACATGGTCGCTATGCAACGCGCACACTGGGGGAAACTAAGACCGTTAGCAAATGAAACTAATACGCTCACGGATTACAAACACAAGAAGCATATACCCTTAGGTTCAAGCCTTAAATCGTAGTCCAGTTCACGAGAGAAATCACAATCAAGTCCACGAGAGTACTCAAAGGCGTTCATTCACAAAAAGGTGTGTATTTATAACCCTGAAGTTTCCCTTTGTCTTTTGTTAATTTTTCCTTCGTCAGCCAAACTTGGCTGAAACTCTGATCTATTGTCATCTTATGCGAGCTTGCAGTGAGGCGGGTTTAAATTTGTTTGTTTAAAAGATATTGATTTTAATAATATTAACCAATTAGCAATCTGCCACTGCATATAGTTACATGGCCTAGCAGAACTGATACTGAAAGCCTTTGGGCAGATTACATTAACATGGCCACACAAAGTACCTAAAATCTAATTAGACATGATCTAACATCCACATACACAACAACTGGACACAGTGCAGCCGAGAGAAACACTACAAAATAAAGAGAACAAACGGTTGGAAATAAATTAATACAATTTAATAAAATGACTATTTTTTGTTTTATTCTATTCTATGTGCTTTTTAGCCCTGACTACACGCCACTTTTACAGCATATAGTAAAATATCTCTATTTGCGTTCGTAACCTCTGTTCCCTGAGAGCAGAACAAGACATTGCAGAGCTATAGGAAATTTCCCACCTTCATTTGCTCGGGAGATTACAATGGTGGTGCTGCAAATTGAACCCTGGTCTGTCTTGCACAAGTCCAACGAAGCCACCACTTCCCACCAAAATATGTTTTTTGTTTAGTTTTATAAGCCTTGCTATAATGGCTACATGCTGTGCTTCTGTCCATGTTCTTCATCTGTTGCTGGATTATGATTTACGGTTCAGGAAGAAAATATGGCCGTTTTACTTGGATCAAGACTGCAATAAACTATAATGTTTCAAATAAAAGCTTAAATAAAAACAATTTAGATTCTTAAAAATTATGTGTCTGATGTATTCATTTGTTTTTCACAATAACA
Source organism: Pseudolaguvia tuberculata (assembly GCA_026260255.1). Taxonomy (NCBI): domain Eukaryota; kingdom Metazoa; phylum Chordata; class Actinopteri; order Siluriformes; family Sisoridae; genus Pseudolaguvia; species Pseudolaguvia tuberculata. The sequence continues at coordinate 630,291 of JAOTRA010000011.1, read as the reverse complement.
ATTAAAAAATATTTTTCGACTCTTTATTGTTATCAACTCAGAGCGGACCATGGCCAAATGTGGTTTTCCAAAATGTGGTATGTGGAAAATGGGTGGGCCTTTATAGAACATAACAAAAGGGCTCATAAGCTCTCAAATCTTCTTTATTATGGGATTATGGTATAAACACTAAACAGTGTAATAATAAAACACAACTGACAGTACTAATTTATTTCTATTCAGTTTTATTTGTATGATGGCTTAAAACAGCTTTACACAATCAATGTTAATTATGAACCAATAATGACCAGCGCGTTGACACAGTGATTAGCACAGTCGCCTCACAACAAGGATGTACTAGGTTAGCTTCCCGGGCTGGGGTTTTGGATGTTTTCCCTGTCATGGACTGGTGACCTGTCCAGGGTGTAGCCCTGCCTCTTGCCCTCTGTGTGCTGGGATAGGCTCCAGCAAACGCCCATGATGAATAAGTAGGTAAGAAGATGAATGAATAACCAAACTGTTCATCATTTGGGTGATGAACAGGTAACATCAATTATGCAGTCAAAATGTGTGTTAACACACAGTCCTGGTGATGATTATCAGCCAGATGCGTGATGTCAATAATGACCCAGCAGATCCAGAGTGTAAGAGTGGTTTGAAACATTGGTATTTCAGGTGTGGCATGTGAACCTCTACAAAAAGGAACAGAAGAGAAAGATGAGAATTTAACAATATTTACAGTGTAGGAAATGTTAGTTTATTGTTAATCATGAGTGAAATAACTCATCATTGCCAGAACTGGTACTCTGTAGTAGCCGTGGGCAGGTTTTGGTGAACAGAAATCGGAACAACACGGACACAATCTGGGTTAGAATAATGAAATATTGTTTGTATTTATTTGTGTTGTTAGCAATAGTATAACTTAGGACTCAACTTAAATCTCATTTAAACAAAGAGAGGGATTTGTGAAGCATGAGTAATATATTGTAAAGGATAAAAGTAAAAAACCTGGATAAATATCCCGGATCCACTCATATAATAAAACACTCAATCGGTCTCCTCTACTAGTTTCCTTCCTACTTTTCGCAATAGATGAAAAGCTTACGAGGATAAAACCATTTTTAAAAGGTAGGTAACTACATTAATGTTTAATTTAAAAAAAAATCACGTTTAAGATTTTTTATACTATATTCAACGAACATCTTTTGCATTTGAAAATGCAATTAAAAAAACGAGCTGTTCCTTTTGCTTCCTTTTCCTTTTTGTAACAAACGCTGTGGATGGCAAAGCACCACGTAAGACGCATTCATGAAAAACAGTAATTTTTAAGATTTTAACACTTACTACGCTGATAGGAGAAACAAAAATAATGGGCATTATGCCAGTTTATTTTGTTTAGGCGGAACTACATTTAAGGGTTATAAAACCCTTTTTTTCAGCTGTGCTACACTATAATTAAACATTAACCATTAATCATAAGCATGCAAAGGTGTCATATTTTGCATGGTGTATAATACATTGTACTATATTCTTCTTAAAAAAGAGAACAATAAATAGTTACACAATATTCATTACGTCATTTAACCTACGCGTCATACCTGGTGTTATACTCGTACCACCTCGGTGAATGGCGTTACAGATTAAAATTTTATTTAACAAACTACGCTTTTATTTATATTTTACACTTTACAAACAGGTTTTAATTCTGTTTATATAATTGTGTTTTATCTTTTGGAATGGCAGATCCTCCATTTGAGGTGGGTGACTCTTTTTTATTTCCTTGTATATAATATAATCCCAAATCTTTAACTGAACAACAGCACTCAATAATAATGACACCATATTTTTTTTAATAAGATATTGAATTGCTAATCCTTATACTTACACAAGGATTGGTTTGTTTTTCATTTATAAATTTAAGATCCTTTCTTTTCCTTCACTTTGCATCTCTATATTCATTTAAAAGCGATTAATCTTGTTTCAAATCTCTGTATTTGTACAATAAAAAAAACTGGGTTTATTAACCTTTACATTTGTCTTTTTCTTATATGTGGATTATTGTGTGTGGGGGTTTGTCTTAAGTATTTAACTAACAGTCACTACACAATTGTGCAAAAAGTGCAAATCAATAAAAGTACATATTCTAATATTCTAAATATCAATCACATCATGGTGAAGATGAACATGTTAATGACATGTAAAAATTTTTGTTTCGTTAAAATGTTGTTTGTTGTCAGTCTAACTACTTGTCTGCCATTTTTCGCCTTATACAATTGTTTATCTATGCCACATCCCGACTCTGCTTTAAATAGAACAACTGTACAAAGTATTACTGTAATATTTTTTTTATATATTCTTCTGTGTTTTCTTTCTTTTTGTTTGCGTTAACTGACTGTCTGTAACAGTTCTCGGTTCACCCAAATATGATTTTAATCACACCGAAAGTAACTTTCTAATGGCATAGACTAATTTAAATTGTCTCTAAATGAGACAAAAGTTAAATGTCAATACAACTAAATATTTTAATTTGCAATTTACCCTTTTTACTTAGCCTAGAAAATTGTGCTAAAGCCTTGTTTGCAATTTTAAATTTGTAAAGTATCTTTTCCCAACACAAAAGCAAAAAGAAGAAATGACTAAACGAGACACACCTGAGAACAATGACAACACAAGCAGAGGGGAATCACATGACAGGAATAAAACTCAAATAACAGGACAAACCAGAAAATAGTGTAAAAGTATGAACGCTATAGACACAAGACTGAAACTATATAAATAAAAAAAACATTAACCATGAATATAAAACATGACATTAATCATAAAAACAAAAACTATAATATTGTGCAGATAAAGTAAAAATTAAGTATAAAGTAAGCGACAGCAGCCAAATTGTTATCTAAGTGTCCATGCTATATCAATTTGTATTGGCACTCCCAACCATACAATAAACTGGACTATATCCGACGCCAACACTTCATGGTGTGAATTTAGAGAATGCTGCGTTTTTGTGTTCATGAAAGCATGACTCAGCGACAGTTTGATACACTGACTCAGGCGCTCAGATAGATTCTGCTCAATAACTGAGAAATGCCAGTCATACTTCAATCTCTCTAGTTTAACTCCAACTAGTTAAGTCAGACAGTGAATGGCATCTCAGTGTTAAAATGCGCCATCACTGGCTGGGGTTTTTCCCTTTAGGCATGGAAAGTTTTTACAAATTCAATGAATACTCATTTAATCCGATGCGACAGTCTCAGGGCTGGTTCTCGCAGCAAGCCCAGGTTGATGAGTTTGTCCAGTAAAATTAATTATGCAGACTGGTTACTACATGTTTTTTCTGCCTTAATAATGTCAGTCCACATAAATATAAACGCACACCATGGTTTGGTGTCCATGTCTAAAGAATAGTACCATTTTGGACCCGGAGCAGCTACTGTGTTGTCTTCAACAACATCTCCCTTTTCAATAATAGTCATTTGATATACATTTACAGCACTTGTCCAGCACAACGTACAAACAGAATTTAAAGTTACATCCTAGAACATTTCAGCATTCAGCATTATCCAGCCTGGTCTATCCCTGTTCAGCCAAACAGTACTAGCCAATCATATTTACCCTACTTTTTTCCAGAAAATCCAGATAAGCATCAAATGACGATTGCTAGCATCTGATTTCAAATGGTCCTATCTGTCATCAGGAAATCTCCTGCTCAATAGCCTATAAAATGAAAAACCCCAAAGCAATAATTAGTTTATTCATTCATCCCTTTCACTCTAAATTTATATTTAGTCATAGAAAGTGCAAAGTAACACATTAATCTCAGGTCATTTATAACAACATGTTTATTTAATTAAACTCCGCACAGAAAGATCCCAGCCCAGGATTCGAACCCTGGACCTTCTTGTGAGGCGACTGTGCTATCCACTACACCACCGCGCTGAACATAGTGAATTAAATGTACAATTAGTTTAAAAAAGCCGTAAATAAGAACTTCAAAAATTAGGTGGGGTGGATGTACTTACACAGAAAAGGCTCCCTGGCAGCATCATAGCACCCAGCTGGATTACAATATGCTAGTAACTGTCTCCTAACACTATCACTAGCACTATTAAATACATGTACCTTTATCTCTCTAATCTACCTTATTTAAGGTTCTTGTATACAGCACTGACAAGCTATAATTTGCTGATAATTATGATTGTGTTCATGCTGGTTTTTCTAGTACTTTTTTGGCATTAGGTATTGTTTTTAGGCGTTAGGCCTAGGGTGCAACATGCCTGTATGAATACTACTAATAATAAATACAGTAATGATCTTGCCCCGTGTGCCAAAATGACTGACTACTTCCATTTTCTTTTATTTAGATAATTGAAGACAAACTGAATTTTAAGTTTGAATTTTAAGTAAGGAACTTTAAGTTCCTGATTTAATTATACCAACATTTGAGAATAGTCCAAACTGTCATTTACTTAATGTACTTTTACATTCTCTGTCATTTTCTTTTAGATGTTTCAAGATGTTCTGTAATATTCTGATGGTTAACCGAGTTTGTAGATCACATGATGTTATGGAGAAACATATATTCCTGCAGTTGGCTGTAATGATTTTCTTGGGACTATCAGGATTAATATTGATCTCATATCTAAAGGTGAGTCCAGTCTCCTACAGGTAGCTGTCTTGTTTTAAATGCAAAATATACAATCTTCTGTCAAAAAAATTTGGATTTTAGAAAAACATTTAGATTTAATTTTAATTCAACAATACTGCGAAAAAATACCTCAAACATTAACACAAAAATAATTTAAACAAACAAATCAAGTCAAAGTTTTTTTTATTGTTATTTCAACCATATATGACAGATCAGTTTACATTAAAATGAGACCTTGGTGCTACATATAGACAATAAGTACAGTGCAGACTGTACTTAGTTAGGAATTTGAATTGTATAAAATTATCAGAGTAAATTCCAATGTAATTAAAGTGTCAAGTGTAACATTAAAGTGATCTGTGCAGTTGTAAACTGATGTGTGCAGTTGTATAAGAGCAGTCCATCCACCCAGCTCCTCTCCATGTTGAGGAGTATGGTGGCTTGAGGGAAGAAACTGTTACACAGTCTAGTTGTAAAGGCCCGAATGCTCAGAAACCATTTCAGATGTTGTTAAATGTTGTACCTCCTCTCTGTATGCCGACTCATCATTGTTGCTGATTAGACCCACCACGATTGTGTCGTCAGCAAACTTAATGATGTGGGTTGAGCTGAACAGCAGTGGACTGAGCATGCAGCCCAGTGGAGCTCCAGTGTTCAGTGTGGTTCTGGAAGTGCTGTTCCCGATCCAGACCAACTGAGGTTTCCGAGTCAGGAAATCTAGGATCCAGTTACAGAGGGAGGTGGTTATGCCCATCAGGCTCAGCTTCTGAATCAGCTGCTGAGGGATGATTGTGTTGAATGCTGTCTATAAACAGCACTTCATGACTATGTTAAAAAATAAAACTTAGTTGTAAGGGTGGCACGGTGGCGCAGAGACTAGCACAGTCGCCTCACAACAAGAAGGTCCGGGGTTCGAATCTGTGGATCTTTCTGTGCGGAGTTTGCATGTTCTCCCCGTGCTTGCGTGGGTTTCCTCCGTGTACTCGGGTTTCCTCTCACAGTCCAAAAACATGCAGATTAGGTGTATTGTCTATATGAGTGAATGTGTGTGAATGGTTGTTTGTCTATGTGTTGACCTGAGATTGACTGGCGACCCGTCCAGGGTGTACACCCGCCTCTTGCCCTGTGTGTGCTGGGATGGCGCAGCAGACCCCCGTGACCCCGAATTAGGGAATAAGCGGGTAAGAAGATGAATGAATGAATGAATGACCTTAGTTGTACCTGCAGGCTTTTGCCTACACCACTGCACTGCCCAACGCTGTACTTAGATGAGACCAAATATAACTTCAAATACAAACTTGCCATAATTGAGATAGGAGACAGCTGCCTATTTCCCCCAAGAACACCATCCCAACTGCCAAGGCAACAATGGAGTGACTCAAGAAGAAGCGCATTAAGGTCATGAAATGGCTTAGTCAATCTTGAAAATGTGTGAAGAATTTTCTGCGAAGAAACTCCTGAACTCTGTTACTGACAATAAAGGTTCTTTTACCAAAGACCAAATTTGGTTAATATACTTATTTTACTCATAAAAATTCAGTTGACTGAATGTGTTTTTCATGGATATTTTTGCTCTCTCTGACTGTTGAAATAAATCTGATTCCTTTCTCAGTCATAAATATAAAATGTGTCCAAACCTCGTTCTGCTACTGTACTATAGTATGCACATAAAGGTGAAAAATATAGATTTCAGATTTTGTAACTACCTAAAATCAAGATCACCAATGGTCCCCAAAATCCCATATCAGTAAGATTTTAATACTAACCAAATTTTAAGTTCTAGACTTTCTTATTGTCACATCCTACCCCTATCTAATCACTAACCACCATCACCTGCTGATTGGGGATGCGATCAATCAGCCGGGTG
>JAOTRA010000011.1:609512-623697 GCA_026260255.1 Pseudolaguvia tuberculata | reverse complement strand
AAGCAATGATGATTATTGCTAACACTGTACTTAAAGACGAGAAGAATGGAAGCAATATCCTTTCCACTCTCTCCGATATCCAGCTGGGGGCAAACACGATGGCTCGAAGGGTGTCTGCTATGTCTGGGAACTTGATGGAACAGCTGGACCGGGATTTGGCTAGGTGCATATGGTTTAGCATCCAGTGTGACGAATCTGAGGACAACAGCAGTACCGCACAGCTGATGATCTTTATACGGATGGTATTTGATGATTTCTCCACAAAAGAAGAACTCCTGACACTACTGCCCCTGAAGACAACTACGAGGGGAGTTGAGATTTATAATGCAGTGAGGAGTTTTTTCAAGGAGAAAAACATACCAACGGAAAAGCTGGTATCGGTGACTATAGACGGAGCTCCTGCTATGACCGGCCGGCATGCAGGTTTCATCGCACACTGTAAAGGTGACACAGACTTTCCATCATTTCTGCATTACCACTGCATAATTCACCAGCAGGCAATATGTGCAAAAGTTACCGGCTTTGAGCACGTGATGACTCCCGTGGTGAAGATTATAAACGGCATCCGCTCCAACGCTAAACAGCACAGAACATTTAAGGTGCTATTGGAGGAGCTGTCAGCTGAATATGGAGACCTGTTAATGCACACAGAAATCCGATGGCTGAGCAGGGGACGCATTTTGAAACGTTTATTGTCGCTTTTGAATGAAATCAAAGAGTTCATGCAGTCCAAAGGTGAAGGCACCTCTCTGCTGGAGGACACTGAGTGGATACTGGACCTTGCATTTTTAACTGACATCACTGGGAAACTAAACCTTCTGAACTGTGAGTTGCAGGGCAAAGGTAAAACTGTTGCTGACATGATAAGATCTGTCAATGCATTTAAAACTAAGATGAGCATTTTCTCCATGCATTTACAGACAAAAAAAGTGCTGCACTTTCTCTCTGTGCAGACAGTGCTGAAAGACAATGCTTCTGCATCTGAGACTTTTGGCAAAGCTGCAGAAAAGTACCTTCATGTCATAAACAGACTATGGAAGTACTCTTCCATTAAATGAAATCATACTGTTGCTCACAGAGGGCCACCATTCCCTCAGCCTAGCTTCCACAACTCTTTCCCATAACTTCATAGTGTGACTGAACAAATTTATTTCCCTGTAGTTACTGCACGCTTGCACATCTCCCTTACTCTTAAAAATCAGTACCAGAATACTCGGTACCATTCCTCATGCATACTCTTACTTTCTAAAATCCTGTTAAACACTTTATTTAAAAACTCCACTGCTATCTCTCCTAAACATCTCCACGCTTCTACTGGAATGTCATCTGGTCCAACTGCCTTTTCAGTCTTAGGAACCTTAATAGCTGCTCTCACTTCCACCTTACTAATCCTATCCACTTCCTGTTCCACCCACTCAACGTCATCTAACCTTCTCTCTCTCATTTAACTCATTCATCAGCTGCTCAAAATACTCTATCCACCTTCTCAACACATTTTCATCTGTATACTTTATCGCCCTAATTTGCAGTAAATCCTTCCTAGCTCTGTCTCTTTGTTTGCCCAACCAGAACAAATCCTTTTCTCCCTTCTTAGTTGATGTAACACTAAGTACCTTTCTAGCTGTCACCCTTTCTACTGTCATTTCTGCAGTCGTTGCCCAATCATTCAACATTTATTCACAAGCCCCTTTCTGACCTCCTCTCTGAATCTCAAACTACTTCCTTCTTCAGCGCCCACCATCTTATTCTTTTTTCTTTCTGCTCTTTCTTCCTCTTCTTCAAAACCTCCACACAGCTAACGAATAAATTAAATTGCAGCAGTTCTTACCAAAACCAGAATGTCCAACCATATTAGCCCAGTTCTGTCAACATTGACTGGGCTGACTATTAAAGACTACATTTTCATTCCTTCATTCCTTCATTCCTTCATTCTTCTTACCCCTTTTATTTCCTTATTCGGGGTCACGGGGGTCTGCTGTTGCCTATCCCAAAGCACATTGGGTGAGTGGCAAGGAGTACACCCTGTGCACAAATAGACAAACAACCATTCACTCCTATGGAAAATTTTGACTCACTAATTAACCTAATGGGCATGTTTTTCGACAGTGGGAGGACAATAAAGTACCCGGAGGAAACCTACACAAGTGCAGGGAGAACATGCAAACTCCTGACCCCGGAATCAAACCCAGTAACTTCTTGTTGTGAGGTGATCGAGCTAAACACTACACTGCTAAACTACATTTTTAAATCCTCAAAGGTACTTGATTAACCTATTATCCTACTTTAGGGCTCCACATTCATTATGCTCTCAAAACTCTGTCTATTTCGTAATAGAGTGGTACTGTCACGTCCTCCTCTGGAATGAGCGTCTCCAGCGCGCTGCCAGCGCGCAGCTGAGTCTCGTCTAGCGCTGACTCGCTTGTGTTATAAGCTGGCAGCTTTCTCCTGGGCCTTCGTTAGATTATCTCTCGCCTTTTGCCTTTTTTTCCTGAATGTCTTTCCAAGCTCAAGTTCATGTTCATGTTCTTGTCTCGTCTCGTCAGTCAAGTATCGTCACCTCCGATTTTCAGTTTTCTCTTTGGTTTAAATTTTGTTTTTGTTTTTTTTATTTTTATTTTTTGCCTTTTTACTTTATAAATGAACAACTTCCGCCAATTCTGCGTTTGGGTGCGCTCTTCATTCCTGATCCTGCTCCCCCCACCCACTCTGACAGGTACCTTGAGCTATAATTGACTTCGAAGCGCTAAATGGTCTCGCATCTCAGTACCTTAGTGACCTGGTGGTGCCCTATGTTCTGCCACACCCACTTCGTTCAAAGGATGCAGACTGTCTGTCAGTGCCACATGTGAATAAAGTTACAGCTGGGGGAAAAACATTTTCATATAATGCCACAAAATTATGGAACAGTCTACCAGTTTGTGTTCGAGAATCAGGCACAGTCTCAATATTTAAGTCTAGATTAAAGTCCCATTTATTTAGTCAGGCATTTCAGTGTTAGTCCTCTTTAGATAAAGGAGCAGACCAAGGATACTCATAGATATTGAGTATTATGGTGATCTGATGCTGTTGGATGCTGTCCTCCACACTCTCACCAATCACTCAGTTGTCCTCGGTGGTGGTCTGGTTGCCTTACATATCAGGGATCCCTCATGTCTGTGCCTCCCTTTGGTTCTCCTTTTAGTTAGGCTGTGCTAGTTAGTTTGGCCGGAGTCCTTTCCTGCACTGAGCTCTATCAGTATCTTATACATCAATACCATTTATACAGTATATAATTACCATTTTTTATACATAACCCCTCTTCTGTTGAGGTATGCGTGCCGGCACAAGTGTGTATGTGTATGTGTGAGTGAAAACAGTTCTGGTGGCTGTAAATGGGTTGACATCCGAGGTCATCGCAGGAATGATGACCAAGCAGATACACGACGCTTCCGTTAATTTTTGTTCAACCCAAATGAGGATGGGTTCCCTGTTGAGTCTGGTTTCTCTCAAGGTTTCTTCCTAATCTCAATCTAGGGAGTTTTTCCTTGCCACTGTCACCTCAGCTTGCTCATCAAGGACAAACTCATCATTCATCTGTTTATCATTTATTCTTTAAAGCTGCTTTGAGGCAATGACTGTTGTAAAAAGCGCTATACAAATATAATTGAATTGAATTGAATTGAACTTACTGTACAAGTTTTCCAAAGTATGAGTCTTCACTTTGTTAAGTGAGCAAAATTATTGAGATACAGTCTCAAGAAGCTTCTTCTAGATGGTGTAGTAAGCATGTATTCACCTCGTAGAGGAGAAACTGTGCTTGTGGTAAAATGAAAGTTTTTAAAATAAATACAAAACAATTGTTAAGTAGCAGTTAAGTTTAGGGGTACGTAGTGTACAGTAGTGATAGCAACGAGTCTTCCATCCTTCCCATCTATCTCCTATACCCTATACATTAGCTCATGTCTTATAATCTCCAAGGTATGTACACTTTATTAAATCTTTACATACTCTTTCTATTAATGCTTTATACAATGTTTTTTATTCAGAAATGTATTTTTCTTAGTTAATAAAATTAAACAAAATTATGTGGCGACATTTTGTGGAATTAATTGTGACGGATTAAGGGCACTTTATGTATTTTCAATTGATTTGATCCGCAATTCCCCAATCCTGCCATGAAAAATATTGGTGCAATATCGGAAAGAAGTTTGAAGTTATGTACTATTAATAATGTCATTCAGAGATTCCAAGAATCTAGAACAATCACTGTGCGTAAGGTTCAAGGCCAGAAGACAATACTAGATGCCTATTCGGACCCACTGCATTACATACATGAATGCTACTGTAATGGAAATCACAACATGGGCTCAGAAATACTACCAGAAAGCACAATCCATCGTGCCATTCGCCGTTAACAGCTAAAAGAGCTGCATAGTTTAAAAGAGAAGACGTATCTAAACATGATCCAGAAGCGCAGGCGTTTTCTCTGGGCCAAGGCTCATTTAAATTTGACTGATGTTATGGGGTTTCATGAGTGTGTGTGGTATGACAATGCCAGACCACATACTGCATCAACCAATTATCATGGCTGCGTTGGATAAGGAATACAGGTACTAAAATAGTCAGCCTGCCGACAAGATCCCATAGAAAACATTTGGTGCATCATAAAGAGGAAGCTGCAACAAAGATGACCTAAGAGAGTTGAACAACTAGAAGCCTGTATTGGACAAGAATAAAACAACATTTCTTTTTCTAAACTTGAGGAGCTTGTCTCTTCAGTTCCCCAGACGTTTGCAGACTGTAATAAAATTAAGTGATAAACATGGCCTTGTCCCAACTTTTTTGAGATAGATTGATGCCATGAAATTGAAAATAAACTTATTTTTCTTTCCACCAGTTTGATATTTGATATGTCATCTGTATCATGTATTCTGAATAAAGTATTGAAATTTGAAACTTCCACATCATTGCATTCTGTTTTTATTCACAATTTGTACAGTATCCCAATTTTTTTGGTTGTACACTCGTAGGTCAAGGTATCACTGTACCTAGAATAACAAAATCAACTGCAGCTGGTAGATCCTGTTCTTATCTAGTTCTTAATTTACCCAAAACTGTTTGACCTTCCCCACACCAACTGAACCTGATTGCTCCCAAGGTTTCTCTCTCCATTTTATCACTTATGGAGTTTTAGTTTGTTGCTGCTGTTGCCTCTGGTGTGCTTAGTTAGAGACACTTAATTTACAGATATTAATTAAACTGAGTGTTTTACTGAGTGTTTAATACTGTTTCTGATTTGCAACTGTCTTAATTGTTAAAAAACGCAAAATGAATAAAGGGTACTTGACTCACTATGATTATCTGGATCAGGTGTGTTCAGTCAATCAGAAGAGACAAATTCACTCTGATCTTCCATAACCGTACCCTTATCTGAGACGGTACCTTGCAGTGACTGAAAATACCTGATACAGCAGATCAGCAGAGTAGTTCGAGCAAAAGTGGGACCAGAATTGTTTGATTAATTCATTGTTTCTAATTGAGTGCCAGAATTAGTTAATATAATATTTTCTCATAGGTTAAATGAAACTATGCATTTATTTATAATAACTTTTTTTTTTTTTTTCATTTTTACAATAACTAAAGATCTAGTCTATATTCTTTCCTCCATGTTGTTTTTGTGTATTTTTCACCATGGTTTACAGTGATGTACCACAGTACAAATGTATGGCTTTCCCACTGACACAGAAAGAAGAAAAAATCAAATCAGCATGAGTGAACTGCTTATAGGAAAATATTACATTAACATAAAATGGAATTAAAGAATTAATCAATAGACTGATTATGCTGTGGTTTGGTTTAGATTAACTTACCATGTTGGATCACATTCACTAAAGCAGTAAGTAATAATCCACTGCTTTTAATGCACATGCTATTTTGACCCGGAGGTTTATATATGATATTCAATTGTTTGGGAAGTGGTAGCCTAGTGGTTAAGGTGTTGGACTAATACCAGAAAGACTGGGGTTCGAATCCCACCTCCACCAAGCAACCCTGTGGGCCCTTGAGCAAGGCCACAATTGCTCAGTTAAAAAAGAGAGATCAAATGTAAGTGGCTCTGGGTAAGGGCGTCTGCCAAACTGTAACTGTATTGTTTTCCTTTCAACATCCTACCTCTGTCTATTCTACTAATTTTCGAGAACTATTTAGACTCTCAGAGATCCGCTATTGCTGTAAAAAATAGTCCACTTGCTTTAACAGAGTTTGCTCTCCTTACACAGTCATACTGGATCCAAAGCCTGTCCCATTGATATACTCGGGTTACGATGCCAGAACATTGCATCCTTGTTATACTTCTTATTTTTAGATGAAATTCATTGAATTTGTATTTTATATATAAATTTGTTTCAGGGATATTGGGGTACACAGCAACTGTACATTGCAAGTCAATACTTGACTTGTAGAAGTGGTAAATCAGTGGTTAAGGTTTTGGACTGCTAACCTGAAGGTTGTAGGTTCGATTTCCAGCACCAACAAGTTCCTACTTTTGAGCCCCTGAGATCCCAGGAGATCTGAGGCAAGTGTAGCAGTAGTTTGTGTTAGAAGAGATTTTTTTTACAATGCAATGTTCACAAAGTGGTACAGGGATCATATATAAAATATGTATCCAATCATCAACTTTCATGGTAATACTGTAGTTAATACAATGCTGCCCTGCAACTGAAAATACGTTAAATGTTTGAAAGTGTTTAAATTTTTTTACTAGCAATGAACAAAAATGTATAAATAAATTAATAAACTAATATCCCAACAGCAAAAAATATTCATGCTATCTATGGTAAGCTTCATCCTATCTATCTTCTTTTACACATTGTTATCTGATATTTTACAAATGCCAGAAGCAGCTAGAAATGTCTACCTTAATTAAAATTCCTGGCTTAATTTTCTTCCGGAAAGATCAAAATTGCTCCCATGTGAACGTAAGACCATATGTCTGAATCCTAGAGTGCATTGTTAGAATGTTAGATGCAGTTTTTCTAAGCCTACAAGCTTGAAGACTTTTATGGGCAGGAATTCTCTCTGGGTCTGATGAAATGCTGGATTATCCAACAGAACCAATTAAAACCTTTCGTACTGCACTTAAACACTACAGAATATAATTAGTGGAAAGAAAATGTTTACTCACCCTCTCTGCTGACTGTGCTGTGCCAAAGAAGATGGGTATAAAAGCTAACCAAATAATACAGGTTGTGTACATTGTAAATCCAATAGGCTTGGCCTCATTGAAGGTCTCTGGCACCCCACGAGTCTTGATGGCATAAACAGTGCATGTGACCATTAGGAGGATGCTGTATCCCAATGAACATATGAGAGAGAGGTCTGAAATGTCACACTTAAGTAAACCCTGTGCCCTGTCTGGGTCAGCAGTGCGCTGCTCACCATAGTCCACCATCGTGTGAGGAGGGTCAATTGCAAACCACACAAACACACCAAAGAGCTGCACAGAAATTAGACTAAAGGTGATTGCCAGCTGAGAGGTGGGACTGATGAAGCGGGGAGCCGCCACAGACTTCTTGCCTTGTTCGAAGATACGATGGATCCGGTTGGTCTTGGTGAGCAGGGCTGCATGGCTAAAGCACATACCTAGACCTAGAAAAATGCGTCTCAGAGAACAAATCGCAACAGTCGGTGTAGCTATCATTAGAAATGTGACAGCATAGCACAAGAAAATGCCTGTCAATAGAACATAGCTCATCTCACGTCCTGATGCCCTAACAATAGGTGTGTCATTGTGGCGAATGAAAGTGAGCACCACGAAACTGGTGGCCAGGATACCTAGCACAGAAATAAAGATAGGCACAAATGCCCATGGTGAATACCACTCCAACTTGATGATCGGAATGGGTTGGCAGCCAGTACGGTTGCGGTTCGGACGCTGTTCATATGGGCACATCTCACAGCTGAACTCACTTGCCTGGAATTGATAGCCCTCGCAGCGCTCACAGTGCCAACAACATGGGACTCCTTTTACAGTTTTCTTCCTTTCACCCATACTGCATGGCATGCTACACACAGAGTTTGGTAGTGTTGTTTCATCGGTCTGCCAGTGCATAGCATTCACCTAAATCCACAGGCACAGTCACAGAGAAATTACTTATATATAAACAATAAACATGTGCATTTATTAACATAAAACAGCAAAATAATTAACAGGTAAATGTAAGGGAGCTGGAGGTGGAGTTGAAGATGTTGACATTTTCATTGGGATTTTCACTGGATTAGAAATGAGTTTATTATAGGGACAGTGCATGTAGGATATTGGTAGAAGAATGCTGAGGATGGAGGTGCCGGTCAGGAGGAAAAGAGGAAGACCAAGGAGGAGGTTTATGGATGTGGTGAGGGAAGACATACAGGTAGTTGGGGTGATAAAGGCAGATGTAGAGGACAGGGTAATGTGGAGAAGAGTGATCCTCTATGGCGACCCTTTACGGCTGAAAGGAGAAAGATAAGGTCTGGACTGATGTTTGTTATTAAAGTTCTACCAGAACTGCTAAAATATCAGTTTTATCTGATATATCAGTGTACTCATTCATTCATTCATTCATTCATTCATCTTGTTACCCACTTATTCCCTAATTTGGGGTCATTTGGGTTTGCTGCCACCTATCCCAGCACACATAGGGCAAGAGGCAGGGGTACATCCTGGACGGGTCGCCAGTCCATCTCAGGGCAACACATAGACAAACAACCATTCACTCCTATGGACAATTTAGACTCACCAATCGAACTAATCTGCATGTTTTTGCAAAGCGAAGTGGAAGCGACCATGCTATCCACTACGCCACCGCGCCTTCAATATCTTATATTATATATTATTACATAAACCTGTTATATAGATTATATAGACATTATAATATAAAAATATCAGAAAAGGATTTATAATTATTTGTTAAAAAGTTTGGGCGGCGCGGTGGCCTAGTGGATAGCACAGTTGCCTCGTAACAAGAAGGTTCTGGGTTTGAATCCCAGGCCGGGATCTTTCGGATCTTGCAGACTTTGCATGTTCTCCCAACGTTTGCATGGGTTTTCTCTGGGTATTCCGGTTTCCTACCACAGTCCAAAAACATGCAGATTAGGTGGATTGTGATTCTAAATTGTTTGTGTGTGTGAATGGTTGCTTGTCTATGTGTTGCCCTGAGATGGACTGGCCCTATGTGTGCTGGGAAAGGCGCAGCAGACCCCGAATACAGGAATAAGCAGACAAGAAGATGAATGAATGAATGTTAAAAATCTTCATTCCACACAATAGCTTTAGTAATGCGTTCTGCAACACCTTCCAATTTAAGGTCCAGTAGAAACTTCTCTATGGCTGACACAGGGTTCTTAACAATGTTTAATACTTAAATTATTTGACAATTCAAGAAAAGCTGTATGTTAATTGAATTGAATAAATTGGAATGTGTTCTGACAGGGGTTAAAGTATTCAGGTATACACACCAGAACTCCTCATCAGTGTTTAATCTCACTAATACTATTTGCACTGAATGATCAAATCCATGCACAACAATTATCAGGTCAGCACAAACTTTAGTCAATATAATTAATATTTAAAACACAATCAGATTTATAGAAATGGACTGCTGTGTTTTGTAGCCCAGTTTTTTTCAATAATCTCTCATATCTACTCACATTCAGGTGTAGCTTATTTGTCCAACTTCCAATCACTTTATACTCCGCCACTGAACCCTTGCTGATCTGATACTGGAAGATGTCATAGCGCCCAGGTGCATCACCATTTTGATTGAAGGAAACTGGAGTCCCTGCACTTCCTAGAGGAATTAATATTTTTTAATGCTGCATCAATCCCTGTTAGTAGCACATTAATGTTGAAAAGGGTGAAAATAAATCTTCAACATTTTAAATAATTTCTCACTGCACCTTGAATTATTTACTGTTAATAGAGTCTAATTTACATCATGAACAATTTTTATAAGAAATACATCATTACAGCTGAATATATCTAGGCCTGTAGTAAATCTCAGTTATTCTGTTTTCTACCTGCTTGGTAGAAGGAAAGGAGAAATTATGTGCAGGTGCCTTTGGCCAATTAAAAGAGAAAAGAAAATACTGCCCAGATATCTTTCTGAAAAGGAAGCTACAATTTTAGTTACTGGCAGCTCTTAGAAACTGTGCCCTCAGTTCGAATTTAACAGAATTTGGTTAAATATTATTTTATAGGAATTTTGCAGTGTTACATCTGTTTCACACATGCTAACACTGTGCCAGTGGAAAAGAGCAGAGAGTGGATAAAGACATACATTCATTCATGACTGTAAGAAATGTGCCTTTGGAGGACCGCCTGCAGAGGGCGCCCTCGCCCGAATTTTAGTGTTCGTTTCCTGGTGGCGGCCATTTTGGGCGGGGTCCGCCTATATAAGCAGGTGGCCTCCAATAGGTCTTCGCGAAGTATTGTTGCCCTAGGCCTTGCTAAGCGTTTTGATTCTATGAACTTTATGACTTTGAGATATTTGACCTTGCCTGTTTATTCGACTACTCTTTGGATTACCCTGTTTGGATTGTTTGCCTTCCCTTTACCCTTCCCAAATAAACAACTGATATAACTGCATCAATGGATTCTTCCTTGCCTACTGCCAGTTCGTCACAATGACCCAACCAAGATAAGCAGCAAAGGTTTACACATTTACAACAAATACCAAAAAACAAATTACATCACAACTACAATTTATGAAAAAAATCATAATCATAATTTGTTGAGTAATTTAACAACAAAAACAACATTACATTTAAAGCTCTCCAGTTCTGTTTTAAAAGTGGAATTTGAAAATATGAGAAATTATTGGAGCGCTTATTTTATTGTACCTTTCTGACAAATAATCTAATGGAGGAAAACCTCAAATTGGTTTGAAAATTGACATTTATTCTAGAATACAAAGATGAGAACAGTGAGGAATCAGCCCAGAAAAACACTGGATGATCTTATCAATGATCTCAAGGCAGCTGGGACCAAAGCCACTAACAAAACATTACACCATGTAGGACTAAAATCCTGCAGAGCCTGCAAGGTACCCCTGCTCATGTAATGACATGGATAGGCCAGAAGGGCAATAAAAATTTCAGTATAAATTAAGTTAATTTGTATTTCAGCATGGTAATGATCCAAAATAATCCACAAGTTATTTTGGCAACAAAGGAATGTCTCAGTTAAGTTAAGGTCTTGATGTGTCTTAGTCAGGGTCAAGACCTTAATTCCATAGAAAATCTGTAGAAGAAGAGAAAGGTTCTAGTTGCAAAAGGTTAGCCTCAAAACCTTAATGAGTTGGAGAAGATCTGCAAAAAGGAGTTGGACAAAATCCGTCCTGAGACATGTGTAAACCTGGTGACCAATTAGAAGAAAATTCTGTGATTGCCAAAAAAATGTTTTACAAAGGGGTCAAATATTTATTTCACACATTAAACTTCTAATTCATTTTTAACATGTATTTCAGAATGTTTTATTTGTTATTCTGTTTTTCACTGTTAGAATAAACCAACATTAAATTAAAGACTGATCAAATAATTATGTATTACTTACTGTAACTTTTAACATAAATTTCTTTTATACTGTTAACTTTGGTAAAATGGTTAGCAAAACTTTGGAAATCGAAAACAGTTTGGATTGTTTGTTGGATTAATTGTCAGGGGCGTTATTTATGGTAATGGATCATTGTCATCTTTATCATTGTTGTCTTCATTGTTATCGGTTATTGTTTGTGTTGTTTCTGCATGCTAAGTTTGTTATCCATTAAGTTTGTAAGTCTATACTGGTTATGCACAGCGCTAAGTTTGCTCTCGTTAGATTGTTAGTATGCGAGCCATAAATAAAGCGTGTCACTGCACAATGGATCTAGCTACCTGGCCTTTGTTAGAAAAGCATGCATAGGCTAATTGTATCTGCATTAAGATCCAGCTTAAGTTCAAATTCAAAGTGTTTATTTTCTTGTGTACAGTAAAGGAAACAGGTTTCTGTGTACAATGAAATACTTTGCTGTAAGTAAAGTACATATGAATGATGTGCAAATTTAGCAGTATCAATTTAGTATCAAAAGACTATCAAGATGTTGATAGTGTTTTACCAACACTGCTATTAAATGTGAATGTAGATATATAGAACAAGAATAAAGAACAGTGGTAGTGTAGACAGTAGTGCAATAAACAGTGTGCAAGGGTGCAGTCTATTGTTACAGACTCCTGTCAGCTGTTGAGTAGTCTGATGACAGATGGAAAGAAAGAGTTCTTGAGTCTGGTGGTCCTACACTTCACACTTCTGTACCTCCTGCCAGAGGGGAGAAGTGTGTGAACAATCCTTGCTGTGGGTGTGAGGGGTCTTTTATGATTGAGTCATCTCTCTTATGGACTATGTGTATGTAGATGCTCTGCAGGAAGGGCAGAGTCCTGGTGATCATAGACGCCTTCACCATTCTCTGCAGGCGTTTGCTGTCCATTACGGTGGAGCTGCCGTACCACACAGTGATTCAGTTAGTCAGAATAGACTCAACAACGCAGCTCTAGAAGTTGCTGAGAATCTTTGGTGACATTCCAAACCCCCTCAGGAAGTATAGCCGCTGCTGAGCTTTCTTCACTAACTGTGTGGTGTTAAGTGTCCATGTGAGGTCCTGGCTGATGTGGACCCCCAGATATTTGTTGGAGTTATGTTCACTCTCTCCACTTCCTGTCCTCGGATAAGCAATGGCTGATGAGAGCTCCTCTCCTTCCTCATGTCATGGCATACGGGTGCTGATCATATTATCATATAATCAAATAATTAGAATATCTGCAAAAAGTTTTATTGATGTATTTATTTCACTAATTCCATTCAAGAAGTGAAATTTGTATAATGAATAATTCATTTATGGACCATGGTATCCCTGGTCTTAAAAGCAAACTCACCTAAACTTAACTCACCTGAACTTAACTTAGTAAAGTGGAAGATGCCAGACCCAACAATGCAGAACACCTCAGTAGTGCCACAGACTGATTGACTCCACACCATGCCGCATTGCTGAAGTGATGTTCATGGTCATACTTTTCATGTTCATACTTTTCAGTTAGACAAGATTTCTAAAAAATCATTACTTTGGGTTGGCAGTTATAATCATCAAAATTAAAATAAATAAACACTTGAAATATATCAGTCTGTGGTCAATGAAAGTATGCATTATTCACGTTTCACTTAAATTAAACTTTTAAAATATTATTTACTAGCACACAGAAACCCAAGAAAGTCTTTTTAAAAATGTCTAAATGTCATTTGCTAGATTGAAAAAAACCTAACAAACTTTTTATTGATTAAAATAATAATAAGAAAAAAAAAGATAAAATAAATTTGCTTCCAAGCAATGTCATTTACAATATTATTAAACATTTTCATAACTGCTGTGCATATAATTTACTGCTATTGTCACGTCCTCTTCTCAGTTGAGCGTCTCCAGCACACCGGCAGCACGCTGGAGACGCTCAACTGAGAGGATGACGTGACAGCTGCTGAGTCTCGTTTAGCGCTGATTCACCGGCGTTATAAGCCGGTGTTTTTTCCCTTATGGCCGTTGGATCATCTTTGCTTTTTCCTGAATGCATGTTTCCCAAGTTCGAGCTCATGTTCATGTTAGTGTTCTCGTCTCGTCTTGTTCCTGCCCTTTTTGTTCTTCACGGTATTTTCTTTTGTTACGTTCGTGTGTATTATTATTTTCAATTTGCCTTTTTTTTTCTCTCTTAAATAAATGGACAATTTATATCCGTCCGCCAATCCTGCGTTTGGGTACACTTTTCATTCCCGATCCTGCCCCCCCCTCGCACTCTGACAGAATGATCCAACCAAGTTCGCACCCAGCGGATTGGCGGCAGCCCCCCCCCCCATCGCATTCCCACGGAGATATGACGGCCATCGCGGCGAGTGTCGTAAATTCGTGAAGGAGTGCGCGGCATTTTTTTTAGCTCAACCATATGATTACACCATGCCCAGGAGCAAGTGTGGGCTGGTGTTTGTTAGCTTAACGGGGATGGCACTGGACTGTGTGGCCCAAGCCTGGGACGAGGACCAACGTCTCAGGGAGGACCTCCTCCCTGAGAGGGGCGTCTGCCTGGTCCGGAGGTGGTCGAGGGGCGTCTGCCTGGTCCGGAGGTGGTCGAGGAGCGTCTGCCTGGTCCGGAG
>JAOTRA010000011.1:587976-600785 GCA_026260255.1 Pseudolaguvia tuberculata | reverse complement strand
GTAAAGCTGCTTTGAGGCAATAACTATTGTAAAAAGCGCTATACAAATAAAATTGAATTGAATTGAATTGAATTGAAGTTGCACACAGGGACTGGTAACCTGAAAGAGAGGTAACCTGAAAGAGATTGAAGACTGAAAGGTGGTGGCAAGAGATAGCGTAGTTAAACAGCAGGATGGTCTGTAGTAGTGTGTAGTGTGAGATTCAGGGACGAGGAGAGAGAGGGGCTCGGTGGTAGTGAAGAGTTTTTGATTGATTGGGCAACGACTTCAGAAGTGATAAGGTAGATAGCTATGAAGGTACTTGATGTGACATCTGTAAAGGGAAAAGAATACAAAGAGACATGGTGATGGCATAAGGAGAACAAGGCAGGAGAAACAGAATTGTGATTGACAAAAAGATGAGAAAAGTAGGCATGAGTATAAGGAGATAAAGCAGCAGGTGAAGAGCGAGGTGGCAAAAGCTAAGGAGAAGTTGCATGAGAAGTTTTATGAGAAATTGAACGCTAAGGAGGGAGAAACAGATTGTACCATTTGGCCTGGCAGAGAGACAGAGCTGGGAAAGATGTACTGTAAGTTAGAACGATAAGGTGGAGAAGTGGAGAGAATATTTTGAGCAGCTGATGAATGAGGAAAATGATAGAGAGAAGGTAGGATGATGTGGAGAAGGAAATGGATAAGATTAGTAAGGCGGAAGTGAGAGCAGCTATTACGAGGAGGAAGAGTGGAAAGGCGGTTGGACAAGATGACATTTAAGTAGAAGTATGGAGATGTTTAGGAGAGATGGCAGTGGATATCTGACTAAATTGTTTAACAGGATTTTGAAAGGTGAGTGGATGCCTGAGGAATGGAGGAGTATCCATTTCCTGGGGGCCTCGTTCCATTTCCAAGGAGGCATAGAGGGCTTGTTCCATTCCCGAGGAGGCCTGCGGGTCTCGTTCTGTTCCCGGCGAGGACTGGGGGCTTCGTTCTGCTTCTGCGGAGGCCTGGGGGCCTCGCCCTGATCCTGTCACAGAGACTAGGAAGCCTCACCCTGATCCTGTCACGGAGGCTAGGAAGCCTCGCCCTGACCCCGTCACAGAGGCTAGGAAGCCTCGCCCTGATCCCGTCACAGGGGCTAGGAAGCCTCGCCCTGATCCTGTCACGGAGGCTAGGAAGCCTCGCCCTGATCCTGTCACGGAGGCTAGAAAGCCTCACCCTGAACCTGTCATGGAGGTTAGGAAGCCTGGCCTTGATCCTGTCATGGAGACTAGGAAGCCTCGCCTCGATCCTACCCTTTTTCAGGAAATTGGATCAATCATGGACCTTAAGCACAGGTAGTTAGACACAAGGTATTTATACTACATCAATCTTTGACAAAGATTTCAAACAGAATGTGGTTTCAAGGTGTGCTGTTCAAGCTCTTTTGAAGATACACAAAGAAATGGGCAACATTGAGGATCGTAGACACGGAGTCAATGAAACTTAGTGCAGCAGATGAAACACCAACTGTATTGTTATTGTAACAAGATGTTATTGTAAGAAGATGTATTGTAACATCTTCTTACCCACTTATTCCCTAATTAAGGGTCACGGGGGCCACACCTATCCCAGCACACATAGGGCTAGAGGCAGTGTTACACCGTGGACGGGTCACCAGTCCATCTCAGGGCAACACATAGACAATCATTCACGCACACATTCACTCCTATGGAAAATTTAGAATCACCAATTTAGAATCACCAATTGACCTAATCTGCATGTTTTTGGACTGTGGGAGGAAACCGGAGTACCCGGAGGAAACCCACACCTTTCTCTGCACAGAAAGATCCCCAGGATTTGAACCAGACCTTAATGTTGTGAGGCAACCATGCTATCCACTACGCCACCGTGCCGCCTAGCCCTGGTGGAACCGCTGTCGGCCACGAAAAAATGCACTGTTGCTCCCGAACATTGTGGAGACTTTATTCGGCAGCGTCAGGCCTACTTCAAGGCCCAGCCGCAGGCCCTGCCCAAGCCAATTAGGAAGTGCACGTTTTTGTTATTTGCAAGTTTCAGGCATAGCGTTAGATGGCAGTGAGGCAGCAATGGGACTCACATCTACATGTTAGTGTTTATTGCTCAGCTTGACAATGTGTTTGATTTCCTCACCACTCACCATGTTAGAGGAGGCCCAAGCCCCCTTTGCCATGCCAGAGGAGTCTCTAGCCAGCCTAACCATGCTAGAGGAGGCGCTATACAGCCTCACCGAATCAGATAAGTCGCTAGACAGCTTCACCACACTAGAGGAGGTGCTAGACAGCCTCACCACGTCTAAGGCCACAGACCTTTTTTATGGTGAGTTACTGTCTTTGTTAGTTTGTTCTTGTTAAAGTTAAAATATTGTTAGTTATGTTATTGTTTGTTACTGTTAAAGTTATGGTTTAATTTTGTTTATGAAGTTTAGTCAGGTCTGCCTTATGTTGTTTATTTTGCTACAGTGACTTATGTCTGTTATGTTATGTCATGATATGTTATGATCTTGCTATGTTTAATTTTGTGATCTTGTTTAGTTATGTTATGACCTTGTATCTATGATCATTATGTCTCTGTTCAGCTATGTTTTGTTACGTTTGATGTTTATGTTTTACAGCTTTCTTATAAGCCAGGACGCTCTCCTTCCTTGCTGTCTGAAATACTAATAATCCTGTTTCCTGAGCAACTTGCAAGATGCAAACCTCAACTAAGTTAAGTGAAAACAGTGAAAACAGTTTGTGCATTCTAATTCTTTCCATCTCATTGACATTAAAAAAACATGCAGCATCTGCACTCGTCCTTACGCTCCTTTTACCTCAGATAACACCGGGCGTGAACAGTTGCTACACTGGACGTCTACCTGAGAGTTATAATCATCAGAGGACTGGTTGAAGCTCTCCCCATCTCTCTCTCTCACATTCCTCCTACACATACCCTAAAGCGTGGGGAGAACTTGCAAACTCCATACAAGGTCTGCAAGGGCTGGAATTAAAAACCCATACATTAGGTGTAACAGAGGGCCTCAGATGATAAATAAACAGAGTTAATTTACAGTACCAGCATGTGACATGGTGGAAGGCAATATCAAAATTTAGAATGTTACAAAAACTATAATATATTGGTATATAGTCATAATTATAATAATTAAACACATACACAGTTAACTTCCATAACTTAACATAAGCCAGTCCTTGCTTATGTTTGTTTGCCTATGCAATAATATCATTAAAATACAACAAAATTATTAGAACAATTGTTCACCAGCTAAAAATAGTTTTGTCATTTATTTTATTGTATCAGAATGAAACATCCGTTTATATTTTCATATATACATTTTGTCAATAATTGTAATAATTCACTAAAATTGTTGAAATACAGTCACTGTTTAAAATGCTGTGAAATGAGGATTCGATCAAAACTAATATCAGGATTCAATTTTCTTTATCAATTAACTTCTATTATCTAAATTAAGTCAATGTTTGATGTTACTGTCCTTTGCATTTAGAGCAGTTTTCCCTCTGTGCAGCATTTGCATATATATGCATATATTGCATATAGTCTGTTTGGAGGTTGAGACCTCTGTGTAAAGCTCTGGATGTTGTCAGATTTCCTGAAAAACAAAAAGCCAACATTTCAACAATTTTGACCTCTGTATAAAAAAGGGTATAAAAAAAGAATCTTAAGAATCTTAAAGATGCACAAAAGCAGAAGATTCACAAGCTGTAAAGACATGAGTCCAGAAAAGAGAGCAGGATCCATGATGCAGTGAAGGTGAACGTTTATTTATAGAGGTGAGAGTGCAAATAGATATATGTACAGTGAGACGGAAGTGAAAACCTAAACAAAACAAAACAAAATGACACACAGTGACGCAAAATGCAAAACGAGAATATATACATACATAGATTAGTCCAAAGTTCCACAGTCCAAGATAACAAAATATACTCAACCACAAACACGCCGTACAACGCCAATAACCCACACCTGCGCTTGCTGGCGGGTGACCTTAAATAATACGTCATCGCCCTGACAATGCAGTTGCCAGGACGACGACGCCAAACATGTCCATGCTGAAATGACAGCTAGCGCAGTGTGTGGGCGGAGCTTTGTTAGTCCATGCAACCTGTCGGTAGAGACTAGCCCGCTGCTGTCACTTGAGGGAAACCCAAAAAGAGCCGTAGGGGCCCGAGAAAACTCCGAAGGGACCGCAAGGGCCCGAGGAAACTCAATAAAGGCAGAAGGGGCCCGAGGAAACTCAATAAAGGCCAAAGGGGCCAGAGGAAACTCGGGACAGAGGGACACCGAAGGGACAGAGAGGGACCCCGAAGGGACAGAGAGGGATGCTGAATGGGCTGAGAGGGACCCTGAATGAACAGAGAGGGATGTTGAAGGGACAGAGGACTTACAGGACAGCACAGGGGGCTCAAAAGACAGCACAGGGGAATCTAAAGGCAGCACAGATAACAGTTCCGGTGCAGACGCAGACGCTGTCGCCGGCTCAGATGCAGACGCTGTCTCGGGCTCAGATGCAGACGCTGTCGCGGGCTCAGATGCAGACGCTGTCGCGGGCTCAGATGCAGACGCTGTCGAGAGCTCAGATGCAGACGCTGACGAGAGCTCAGATGCAGACGCTGACGAGAGCTCAGATGCAGACGCAGTTGCCAGGACGACGACGCGAAACATGTCCATACAGAAATGACAGCTAGCGCAGCGTGTGGGTGGAGCTTTGTTAGTCCATGCAACCTGTGGGCGGAGACTTGCCCGCTGCTGTCACATGAGGGGCGGGGTCCCGTACGTAGCCTTATACAAAGAAGTCAGATCTGCAAGCAATCCTCTGGCCCAGCCAAAGCAAATCTGCTCAAGTCATGTAGCGTGAAAGCTTCAGAATGTGCAACTGGACTTTTATTTTGGTTGAATAAATGAGTTGTGTTACTCTACACCAGCATTGTTTTATTTTCAAGTGGAAAAAATACATTCGGATTTAATTTGTTAAATCTCTCTGCTCATTATCCTTGACTTTATTGCAGATTTGGACATCATAGCATTCTTTTAAATATAGTTGATTTAAAAGGAACTGCCCTTGCCTGCCCAGGTCCTATTTGACAGACCTCTGTCAATTTGTAGATTTAAATGGACTACTCTGTGTCTCACTATATGTTTGTAAGGAACAGGAGAAAGCAGGATCCATAATGCAAAGACACTCTTTAATAATACAACGCAAAGTAAACAGAAAGCAAAACTAAAACAGGTACAAGAATAACGCACATGATTACACTGAGGGATACAGCACGCGCTCACACCATACAAGGCATCACACTCGAAACACGAACAACACATTAGAATTGCTAATAATCCGCTAAATATTATATAAAAAAATAATAACACTAAACGAGGGGGAGGGGCTTATACTGATTCCTCACATAACCCCCCGCTCAAAAGGACGCCTTAGGAAACCGGCTAAATCAAAAAACAAAATATAAGCAAAACAAACGAAATCCTAAACGTAGCAAATCAACATGGAAAAGGAAACATACAAATATACAAAACAAAGAAGGCGTTCCTGGAGGCCTGGATGACACACACAGCGCAACCGGGCCTGGAACGCCCGGAAGCTCAGAGAGAGCGCACAGAAACAGCAACTGAGATCGTACACAGAAGCGGCTCAGAGAGCGTGCACAGGATCAGGAATAGACAGGAGAGCACGCACAGGATCAGGAACAGAGTCAGAGAGCGCGCACAGGAATAGAGACAGGGAAAGAGACAAAAACAGTGGCATAGACGGGGCTGGAACTGAGACAGGAAATTAGTTTCTGCCTGCTGCCTTACTTTTGCTGTCTGTCAGGCAGCAGTCAGAAACTGAAGAGGGAGAATGAATGAATCAAGGAAAAGGCCAAAGAACTCAAGAGGGAGAGAAACCAGAGTAAGAAAGAGGAATGGGAAAAAAGGGAACACAAGCAGACCACAAGCGCACAGAGACAGATACTGAGACAAATGGTGGAAAAGAAACACAGGGACCAAGAATGGACAGAAATAAGAGAAAGAGAACATAAAAAATGAGACTTCACAGCGAACAGGACGCAAAGAACAGAGACCCACAAACCAAGCATGAACAGACACATCGACAGGTGGCCCAGGACCCTGCATATAATACCGTGAAGTTTCTGGTGGGCCTAATGAAAAATTTTAATCTATAGTCTCTACCGTGGTGCCTGCCTGAAAACTGTCTACAGGCGAGGCTGTAGGTGCCCCAGGCAGCACTGGCAAAGCAGTAGGCGCCCCAGGTGGCACTAGCAAAGCTGAAGTCACTGAAAGCCGTTACAGAAAGCATGGAAGACGTTGCAGAAAGCACCACAGACGTTGAAGAAGGCAAGTTGAGGACACTGGAGATACAGAAGACAATGAAAACATAGAAGACAATGGAAATATACTGGACACTGGAGACACAGAAGACAACGGCTGAGGCTCTGAAGACATTGGCTGAGGCTCTGAAGATGCTGACTAAGGCTCTGAAGACACAGAAGGCTCTAAAGACACAGAAGGCAATGCAGAAGGTGCTGAAGATGTCGCAGGAGGAACTAGACGGTCCTGGGGCCTCACTGACTGAGGGGGGCCCATCAAGGGTCTGGGCAGCCCTGCTCCTAATTGACTCCATCACATGAGTGGCGCAGGGGTAGCCTCAAACACCTCGATGCGACCCCTTTGATACTCTGCACTCTTGTAATCCTCAGAAAACCTTTACCCTTAGCCTTCAACAGTGTTCTTTTATCGTATCGTGGGTGAAAACCGTGGGAGAAAATACTCCACATCAGTGTGGAGATCTGGATTCAGGTCCCAGACTGCAGCTACCACACAGAAAATGCATAAACACAAAATCGCACTTTAAGCGAGCCGTGAAAAACTAATGCCTGTGTGTGTTAATATAGGCTTCACACTCCAAAATAAATTGAACGCACCTCACTGGATCGCCGTTGAATTTGCAGGGAAACATGGGGTGCAGCTCTGGTGATGGGAGACATGTGCTCCAGCATGTCCAGCTGAGCACATAGCATGTGAAGAGCTTGCACTTGTTCCTGAAGGGTGGCTGCGAGCTGGCAAAAAAAGTCTGTGCATGTCCCGCTGGATCCTTTAGTGGCGGCTTTTTATGTAAGGAACAGGGAAAAGCAGGATCCACAATTCCACAATTATGCGTCATCACCCTGGCAACCAAATCCAGAACGATGACGCTAAACGAGAGGGAGGGGCTTAGACTGATTCCTCACAATGTTACACTATTCTCCTCCCTCCCTTCCACTTTCCCGTTCTTTCTCTTTCTGGATCAGTTGAATTAGTGAAACAACACTAATTCTACTGAAATTTGTGACTGAGATTGAAACAGAAATGCAATATGATGGATCAGACTTTATATTTACATTATTTATTATTTACAGTGGGTAGGGAAAGTATTCAGACCCCCCTCTTTGTTATATTGCAGCCATTTGCTAAAATCATTTAAGTTAATTTCATTTTCCTCATTAATGTACACACAGCACACAATATTGACAGAAAAACTTTTTTTTGCTGAATTCTTTAAAAAATAAAAACTGAAATATCACATGGTCCTGGTGTTCAAAACTTTTGCTAAGCATTTAGCAGAAGTACCCTTTTGATCTAATACAGTCCCTTTGGGAAAGATGCAAACAGTTTTTCACACCTGGATTTTGGGATCCTCTGCCATTCCTCCTTGCAAATTCTCACCAGTTTTTTCAGGTTGGATACTAAACGTTGGTGGACTGCCATCTCTCTCCAGAGATGCTCAATTGTGTTTAACTCAGGACTGAATGGCTGGGCCAATCAAGAACAGTCACAGAGTTGTTGTGAGCCACTCCATTTGTTTTAGCTGTGTGCTTAGGGTCAATGTCTTGTTAGAACGTAAACTTTTGGCCCAGCCTGAGGTCCTGAGAAGTTGAAAAACACTCCCACAGCATGATGCTGCCTCTACCGTGCTTTACTGTTAGGACTGTACTGGACAGGTGATGAGCAGTGACTCTCTACACCTTTGGACATTTTGGAAAATGCTAATTGTAGTGCGATCACACTGTTTTCGTCCCATCTTTGCAGTTCAAAGTCACATCACCTGAACACATTATAATAGTTAGTTTCAATATTAAAATACCAAATATAATTGTAACCGGGAGAACATGTAAACTCCGCACAGAAAGATCCCGGCCCGGGATTCGAACGCGGGACCTTCTTGTTGTGAGGCGACTATGCTATCCACTATGCCACCGGGCCGCCACTCAATGGAAGTTTAGAGACAGTAAAATGAGACAGTAAAATGTTTCAGCAGTTTCTACATTAATTACATCATAGTAATCTAGGTGAAAAATTTACTAATTCTGTGTAAAGATCATGTAACACAAATGAACAGAAAATATCTAATATATTCTATTAATAGGCAAAAAAATGACTCAGCAAGAAACAAGACAACAATTTTGTAAACAGGCATAGGCAGATACACTGTACATATGTACATACACAAACACACAATGATGACAATTATGTGTAATGTTACTGCTATACGACAGCATGAGTCACTGCAGTTGCCATTCTTCTAGAAGAAAGGATATTATGATATTATGCCAAGTGCTACTAACCATTGCACAAACATATTGTACAGCATGTCTACATTAATCAGTAATACTCACGCCTCCTAATAAACCTTCAGGCGAGCTCTGTTCGAGTTTGGTTGTTAATTGTGCGCGAAGCATTTTGTATTGGCAATATGTCTGTTTTTAAGCTGTGTAATATCCTAAGCTCAATTGGGATGAAATCATACAGTTTACAACCAACTGCTTGTAAATGAGCTGACACCACACAACAAAATGCCTAAAGTTCATCATACAACAAAAAGACAAAAGTCAAACAACCTGCCAAAACGTGTTCAAAAGTTTCCAGAGCCAGCACCAGACCAGAGCTAACAGGGGAACCCACAACTTCCATAAGGAGGCACATAATCAACGTATATAGCGTAAAAACAAACAATACAAAGCAATTACATATTCATGCTGTATATTCTCTCTTAACACTACAGATACTGTTATTTCCAGATACTGCATTTATTATATTTTTTATTAGTATTTATAGTTTACATCTTATTTCTTCACTTACATTGTTTTATTTCATTTTGGATTCGTTTAGTGGGATGTTGTGAAAAAGCATTTCACTGCATGTCATACTTTTATGCATATGTATGTGACAAATAAAATTTGAATTTAATATATGTATAACTGCTGAGTCCTACAAGTCTCAAACATTTTGCAATCTTTTGGACTCTCACAAAATAGTCACGATAAAACCTCAGAGATATAAAAAAAAATGGTATTAGGTTACCTTGAAAAGGCGCAATATATTAGCCACCATGATGGATACCGAGCTGGAGGATGCTCCAATCACTCCTACTATCTTGTCTGGCTTGGCAAAGACAGGGAGGTCACCATTTGCACAGCGTACATCCGAGCCATCGCGCTCGATAAGGGCTTGGACAAAAGTAAGAGACTGCTCCAAGGCATATGTGTCCCGTGAGCAGGTGTCCAGAATGCGAGCGCCAAGAGTCACGTTAGGCAGGAGCTCTGAATCCTTGTTAATGAGATCGATGGCAAAGAGCATGGCTTCCAGTCGATGGATGCCCTTTTCCTTTTTCAGTTCTCCACAGGGCATGCCTCGTTCACCGCGGGCATGCACCGGGAACAGGCCGCCGAGGATGATGTCACCATCTATTCGGATTGAGTGGGCATACTCAGTTGGAAGAGGCTCCAAGCGTTGAGCAAATGACGGCAACCAACAGCAGAGCTCAGCTGTCAGGAGAAGAATTAGTAAATCCATCTTGAATGCAAAGAATGAGGGATCCAGATTTTCTGATCAGTTAACCAGAATAGCAGTGGGAGTAACTAGGACCTTCCATGTCATTTATACTTGATGCTGAGGTCACAGATCCGGTGTCACAGAAACACCTCCACAGGCGTGATGCCTTGGGCTCCACACATGTCTTAAGCACACAAGGAGTGAAAAAAGAAAGGGGGCTGTGAAACCTGAGCTAGTGGTTTTTGTTGTACTATTCTCTCCAGCTAAACCTGAAAAACATAAAAACAGTGACTGAGCAGATAATTTAAGCTCAATTTTTTAAATTATATTCATGTGACTCATGCTAAGCAGTATATAACAGACACAGTCACTAGAGGATTGATTTGTTCTTTGATTATTGTCTTGGCTAAAATGATCAGATGTGCAGCTTGTTGCAGGTTTAATGGGTGTAGTCATGTTTCAATCACTGAGTCTTTCTCACCACTCTGCACCAGATTAATGTACGCAGCTGGGAAATGAAACTGCGCCGCAATCAGGCGTCCTTTGAAGTAGTGACTACAGAGACCAGTGTCTCCTAGATATCACAGGCTGTCTTTTTGCTCCAACAAAGAATTCCTGACCCAATGCAACTGAATTGGAGCTACCGCTGCACCTCACTAGCTCATGTTGGGCTTAATTAACATTTCTGTCAGTGTTTTATGTAAGCAAGTGATTAATAGATTCGATTAAAAGATGTACATCCACTTGAAACACAAATAATTCTACGTGAAGTGTAAATGGAGTCTCCGAGGACTTTAGGACTCCCAGTGGTGCAGTCCTTCATCAAAGCGAAATAAATCAGACAGAAACTCTCATGCTAATGAGACAGAATTCATGGGCGGACAAAAAATTGTAACTCTTCTATCATTAGAGGTGACAGAATGATGGTGGAGTTATTACTTTCTTTGGCACCCTCCCTTTTTTTTTTTACCTTTTTTTAATTTACAAGTATCAATATGTGTCAAGCCATGTCATCTTCTGGTTATTTCATAATTTTTCCCCAGCAGGAACTGCTCTCAGGAATGGAAAAAGCGATAGTTTTACTGATATCTCAATCTCACTTTCTCTCACACACTATCTTTATCACTTTTCTGCTGCCCAAGACTTGGTTTTTCCCCTAGATTGCATATTTTAGCTCACGTTTAGATCATTTTCATCGATGAGTACAGGAAAACCGAACCTTTTCCAGAAACACAACACACTCCCCACCCCCCCCCCCCCCCCCCCAAAAAAAAAGGAGGAAAGGAATTCTAGCCGTCACGATCATTTCCTCTAATCATGATCATTTCGGATCTTCTCGTGCTGTGTAATAATTAGCTAACAGAATATTTTATATAAGCACTACCAAAGATATTAAAAAGAGCGCGAGAAAAGATTGTGCACGACTCTAACTTCACTGCAGACCTCAGCAAGTCTACTAATCAATGAACACACATCTCTTCACTTTAAGCATTATAGAGTGCGACACAGTTACAGAAAAGGATATTAACATCTTGTATAAAAGAGAAAATGACAAATGTTGACATTAAAGATGTGGATTATAATACCACGTCTGTCAAATATAAGGTACCGCTCGTAAAACAATAAGGCAGCCTCGTGCGCATATGAAATACAATATGGCCCCCACCCGCAAGAAAAGTATGATGCCAGTAAAATTAAAGTGATGGACATTTTCAAACCTTACCTCCTGTCCTGGGTGCTGCTGATGGTGCTTTTTTGCTGAAGAGATCAGCGCAATGAGCGTAAACCAATCATAAAAACAGACTCCACGACTGTCACTGGTCTTCCCCCTCCTTCCCTCACTCCTTCCTCTATCCCTTCTCCCCCTCCCTGTCTCACCTCAGCGTCTTGTCCAACTCCACAGATATCATTAAGTAATTTCAGTGCAACTGACACTTTTACACGCTGGCATTAAGAACTGACCTTATTGTCGCGTGTTACGTCACAGTTGATTTAAGAATTAAAAACGTCGCACTAGAAAAAGTCAGAGTGGATTTATAAGCACCATGAAGAGAAATAGACTGAATATTGTGATAGAGGTGCCTGAAAAAATCTGTGGATATTAACGCGATTCATTGTGTATCGCACTCAAGGTATTTTGAGTGAGGTGTTACTGCCCTCTAGTGTTGAGTAGGCCGTCAAATGAAGTAGCCTCAGAGTGTGCGTGCGTGCGTGCGTGCGTGTGAGATCTAGGTGCGTTTGATTATAGCTGGGACTAAACTTTTCAATACTGTGTAATTGTTAAAACTTACACACACAAATACAGTATGTCACAGACGTGAGTACACCACTTACATTTCTTTTAGATATTTATTAAATCTTTTCATGTGAAAACACTAAAGAACTGAAACTTTGCTGCAATGTAAAGCAGTAAATGTACAGCTTGTGTAACCGTTTAAATTTGCAGTTCCGTGAAAAAACAAGAACTCAGTCAGTCATTAATGTCTAAACCCCTGCCAACAAAAGTGGTGTTATTGCTCTCACTGTCATACTGGAAATAGAAGTTCATTGTGGAGCCTCATGGTAAAAAAGAAGGATCTGGGAAAAATGTTGCCTCCTGTAATTAGACTATCTTTAATAAGTTTTAATAACTTTAATAAGTGATTTATTTCACTAATTCCATTTAAGACGTGAAACTTGGATGAATTCATTCTGCACAGACTGATATATTTCACGTGTTTATTTCTTTTAATGTTGATTATTATAACTGACAACTAATGAAAACACCAAATTCAGTATCTAAGTATCACATATGGAAAGGGAAAGACAAACAGACATGGTGGTAGAATGAGGAAGTCTAGGAAAGCATACAGAGAAAAAGGTTTGGGATCCAATGCATAGAATTGGGATCGGCAGAGAGAAAAGTGTAACGCTCCGTGTGCAGACAAAGAGTTAGAATCCATATTGCAGAGATTTACAAACACATTTATTTGGGAAGG
>JAOTRA010000011.1:565533-587876 GCA_026260255.1 Pseudolaguvia tuberculata | reverse complement strand
TCTGAAATACTAATAATCCTGTCCGCCACCATTTTCGCTCTATTTTTCTGGCGCTCTGTTTTAGAGACCGTGTATGACTATTAAACCACGGTGCAAGGTTTCTTTCTTTAACTAATTGTCTTTTAACTGGGGCTATGCTATCTAAGGTATAATGTAGAGTAGATTCTAGGTAATCTGTTGCCTGGTCGAGTTCCATGTGATCCGATGGTGATCCAATCTTAGTGGATAAATCTGGGAGGCGGTTAATACAATTTTGGGGAGTCATAGGTGTAAATGTACGTTTCATGCGGTAAAGTGGGGCTACGCGTACATTCTGGCTAAGAGATATTTTAGACGAAACGAAACAGTGATCAGAGATTATTTTACACTGTAGGTTTATCTCTACATTCACTACATTTATACCGAAGGATAATAACAAGTCTAATGTGTGACCTGCTTTGTGTGTGTGTGTGTCCTATAACAAACTGATTGACTCCCACTGAGTCGGGTATAGATGAAAATTCCGTCCTTAGCGGGTCGCCTGTATTTTCGAAATGAATATTAAAATCATTGTTTGCCAATGCATACGTTACTTTACTATAAAGAATTTCAAATGTGATAACATTATATTCTTGTTTTTGTATGACCAATAAACTATTATTATAAATAACGGCTAAGCCTCCACCTCCACCAGTTAGATAAGGCTGATGTATGTAGCTGTAAGCTGGAGGACTCGCTTCATTTAATGCTAAATACTCATTCTGCTTAGTCCAGCTTTCTGTTAAACACAGCACATCAAACTTCTGATCTGCAATTTTTCATTTACAATAAGAGAATGAGACACAGTAGATATAATATTTAATAATCCAAACTTCTGATCAGAGGAGCGGGATGTGTAATCAACACACAGTGTTAGAAATTACTATATTAATTAGATTATTAAAACACACTTTGACAATTACACCAACGACTCCCCAAAATTTTATTAACCTTCTCCAAGATTTACCCACCAAGATTGGATCACCATTGGATCCCATGGAACTTGACCAGGCAACAGATTACCTAGAATCTACTCTGTGTTATACCTTAGATAGCGTAGCCCCAGTTAAAAGACAATTCGTTAAAGAAAAAAAGCTGGCTCCATGGTTTAATGATCGTACACAGTCTCTAAAACAAAGCGCCAGAAAAAATGGCGGCGGACAGGATTGTTAGTATTTCAGACAGCATGGAAGGAGAACCGCCTGGCTTATAATAAAGCTCTTAGTGAGGCCAGATCAGCCTACCTCTCCTCCTTTATAGAAAATAACAGGAATAATTCCAGGTTCCTGTTTAACACTGTTGCTAAATCAACTAGGAATCGGACCACCACTGACATCTCCACAGCTACAGCCTGCAGTATTGAGGACTTCAGGAACTTCTTTGATGACAAAATTGTAAAGATGAAGCAGACAATTCAGACTGCTGAGATAGTTCCCTCAACTAGCTCAGATTGCGCTTGTCTAGAATGCGCTTGTTCTTTTGAACTAGAATGCGCTTGTCACGCCCTCCTCTGAGACTCAGCTGCGCGAGCGCTCACGCACCCACGAGAGCGCTCAAGTGCAGCCAAATCTCGTTGGCTGCACGCTTTATAAGCTGGCAGAATTTCTCCTAGGGTTGTTGGATCGTCGCCCTTTACGCCCTTTTCTCCCTTTCATGCCTTGTTGCCCTTTTTCGTGTTTCCCGAGTCTCGTCATGTCATGTAAGTTTTTGATCTCGTCTTGTTTAGTCTGTCAAGTCAAAAAGGGTTTTAATCTCGTCTAGATAAGCCTGTTTTTGGAAACTAAATCTCGATTTTGTGTAATGATTTATTTATTTATAAAAAAATTTTTTTGACTTATCATTAATAAAATGGATTTATTTAAACCGACAATCCTGTGTTTGGGTGTGCTCCTTTCCCCCGGTCCCACTCCACGCTCCAATCATGACAGTACGACCCAACTAGAGTCGCACCCAGCGGATTGGCGGCAGCCCCCCCACCCCATCGCATTCCCACAGAGATACGACGGCACCCGCGGGAAATGCCGGTAATTCGTGCGGGAATGCGCGGCTTTTTTAAAAACTAAGCCACACGCTTATGCCACGCCCAGGAGTGTTTAACGGGGAAGGCACTAGACTGGGTATCTCCAGCCTGGGACTCTGACCAGCATCTCACTCCAGGAAGTCCTCCCTGAGATGCTGGTTAGTCCGGAACCTGAGACGAGAACCAGAACTAGATGAGAGAGAGGGAACCTGAGATGAGAACCAGAACAGAATGAAAGAGGGAACCTGAGACGAGAACCAGAACGAGACGATAGAGGGAACCTGAGACAAGAACCAGAACGAGGCAAGACGGGGAACGAGATGAGAAGCAAGGCGAGAGAGGGAACCGAGACGAGAACCAGAATGAGGCGAGAGAAGGGACCTGAGCAGAGAACCAGGGCAAGAGAGGGAAACTAGACGAGAACCAGGGTGAGACGAGAACCAGACCAAGACAAGAGAGGGGACAAGGAAAAGAGACGAGAGAGGGAATGAGAGAGGGAGCCAAAGACGAGAACCAGAATGAGGCTCGAGGGGAACCTGAGACAAGAATTAGAACAAGACAAGAGAGGGAACTTGAGACGAGAACCAGAACAAGGAGAGAGAGAGGGGACGAGGAAAGAGGACAGATAGGGAGCCGAAGACGAGAACCAGAACGAGATGAGAGAGTGAACCTGAGACAAGAACCAGAACAAGGCGAGAGAGGGGACCTGAGATGAGAACCAGAACGAGACCAGAGAGGGAACCTGAGACGAGAACGAGAGAGACGAGAGAAGGAACCTGAGACAAGAACCAGAACAATGCGAGAGAAGGGACGAGGAAATGGGACGAGAGAGGGAGCCGAAGACGAGAACCAGATCGAGGCTAGAGAGGGAACCTGATACGAGAACCAGACCAAGACGAGAGAGGGAACCGAGAGGAGAACGAGAACCAGGACAAGAGAGAAAACCGAGAGGAGAACCTGGGCGAGAGAGGGAACCAAGAGGAGAACCGAGATGAGAGAGAGGGAACTAAGATGGGAACCAGGGCAAGGCGAGAGAGGGAACCGAGACGAGAAACGAGGCAAGAGAGGGAACCGAGACGAGAACCAGGACGAGAGTGAGGGAACCGAGATGGGAACCAGGGACGGGGAGAGAGGGACAAGGACAAGGACAGGAGTAGGACGAGAAGGGCAGATGGGAAGAGACAACAAAATGATCACTGAACAAAAACCAAAAAAAAAAATCTGAGGCTAAAAGCAGAAATAATATTACTCAAACACTGAAGAAAGAAAAATGACTCAGCTTGATAAACAAAGAAGGAACAATGGGGGTCCAGGTCCATGAACGATCCAATACCCAGATCGAGGCGAGGCTTAATAGCCTCCGTGACAGGGTTGAGTAGAAGCTTCCTAACCTCCGTGACAGGATCAGGGCAAGGCTTCCT
This sequence comes from Pseudolaguvia tuberculata, assembly GCA_026260255.1. NCBI lineage: Eukaryota > Metazoa > Chordata > Actinopteri > Siluriformes > Sisoridae > Pseudolaguvia > Pseudolaguvia tuberculata. The sequence goes on along the minus strand of JAOTRA010000011.1, from coordinate 584,417 downwards.
AGCCTCCGTGACAGGATCAGGGCGAGGCTCCCAGGCCTCCTCAGAAGCAGAACAAGGCCCCTAGGCCTCCTCAGGAACAGAACAAGGCCCTCAGGCCTCCTCAGAACCAGAACAAGGCTCCTCGCCCACCCCGGACTAGGCCTGGTCTCAGTCTGGCTCTTGTCTCAGGTTCCCTCTCTGGTCTCAGTCTGGCTCTTGTCTCAGGTTCCCTCTCTCGTCTCGCCCTGGTTCTCATCTCGGCCCCCTCTTGCATCTCAGGTTCCTCTTTCGTCTCGGTCTGGTTTTCATCTCAGGTTCCGTCTCGTCTCGGCCTGGTTCTCGTCTTGGTTCTCTCTCTCTCATCTTGTCCTGGTTCTCGTCACAGTCCCCTCTCCTGCCTTATTCTGGTTCTCATCTCGGTCCCCTCTCTGGCCTCGTTCTGGTTCTCATCTCGTCCCCTTTCCTCGTCCTCTCTCTCGTCTCGTCTGGTTCTGGCTCTCGTCTCGCCAATTCTGGTTCTTGCCTCGTGCCCCTGTCCTGTCTGATTCTGGTTCTCGTCTCGCTCTGGTTCTCGTCTCGTGCCCCTGTCTCATCTGATTCAGGTTCTCATCTCACTCTGGTTCTCGTCTTGTGCCCCTGTCTCATCTGATTCTGGTTCTCGTCTCGCGCTCTGGTTCTGGTTCTATTCTTGTGCCCCTATCTCGTCTAATTCTGGTTCTCGTATTATGCCCCTCTTTTTCTTCTGTAGGGCCCCCCTAGGAGAACACCAGGAGTCATTCATAGAGGGGAGGGTACTGTCACGCCCTCCTTTGTGATGAGCGTCTCCGGTGCGCTGCTGGTGTGCGGCGCGCAGCTGAGTCTCGTCGTGGGCTAATTGCGCACGCTTTATAAGCTGGCAGCATTTCTCCTATGGTTGTTGGATCGTCGCCCTTTATGCCCTTTTCTCCCTTTCATATCTTGTTGCCCTTTTTTCCTGTTTCCCGAGTCTCGTCATGTCATGTAAGTTTTTGATCTCATCTCGTTTAGTCCGCAAATCAAGTAGGGTTTTGATCTCGTCTAGATAAGCCTGTTTACGGAAACTAAATCTCGATTTTGTGTATTTTTTTATTTTTATTTATTTTTTACTTATTAATAAAATGGATTTATTTAAACCGCCAATCCTGCATTTGGGTGCGCTCCTTACCCCCGATCCCACTCCCCGCTCCCATCATGACGGCGCTACGCTCTTAGAGAATTTCTGTTCCATAAAAGAGAATTAATTTCACTCATCTCTTCTACAAAATCATCAACCTGTATATTGGATCCGGTCTGTAACAGAACCCCTACTGAAAAATTTAGGAACCCAGCAGTGGTTATGTTCCTAAATCATTTCAATTAGCAGTGATAAAACCGCTAATTAAGAAACCTGCCCTCGACCCTAGTAAGGTGTCAAATTGCAGGTCAATATTGAATCTTCCTTTTATTTCCAAAATCTTAGAAAAAGTAGTAGCACAGCAGTTATGTTCGTATCTACACCATACAGGCGGAAATTGAAAACTTTGTGAAGTCCTGCACCGCCTGCTTCCACACCTCGGCCCCGAGGACGGCCCCAGAGGATGCCAGGAGACGTCTCTAGAGGGAGGGGGTACTGTAAGGCAGCCGGCTCTGGCTGACGGCCACCAGAGGGCGCCATCACCAGAGTATTAGGAACTATTTCCGGCAATAGGTGTTTGGGCGTGGCCACCTTATATAAGGCCACACAACTATGTCATATTGTGAAGTATTGTTTTTCTAAAACCTTACAGAGCATGCTAATAAACCTTATTCCTTGGATTACCAGCTTTTCGACTTCTGGACTGTTTACTCGTTTACACCTCGGATTTGTGTATTGGTTTTGTTTGCTCTTGGATTATCTTCTCAGATATAAACTTAGTATTTCTAGCTGTATATCTGCATACATGGACTCGACTCCACACCCGGTTTCCACGCCGTCACATCTTTCCTAGTTTTATTGGATCTAAGTGCAGCTTTCGACATTATAGATTATAACATTCTCCTAAATAGATTAGAGTAGTGGGTATAAAAGGGACAGCCCTTGCCTGACTCAGGTCCTATTTAACAGACCGCTATCAGTTTGTAGATTTAAATCCTGTTCTATCCACCCCTGTTCTATCCACGCTGCATTGGCTCCCAGTGAGATTCCGTAAAAAAAATGTAAATACTACTTTTAACGTAGAAAGCGCTAAATGGTCTCGCACCTCAGTACCTTAGTGAGCTGGTGGTGCCCTATGTTCCGCCACGCCCACTGCGTTCAAAGGATGCGGGCTGTCTGTCAGTGCCATATGTGTAAAACTATGGAACAGTCTACAAGTTTATGGTGGTCTGGTTGCCTTACATATCAGGGATCACTCATGTATGTGCCTCCCTCTGGTTCTCCTTTTAGTTAGGCTGTTATTTAGTTTGGCTTGAGTCCTTTCCTGCACTGAACTGTATCAGTATCTTATAACCTCAATACCATTTATACAGTATATGATTTACCCCCCCGCCGAGCGTTGTGTATCGGCTTGGTCGTCATATTCCCTCGACATCACCCCATTTCCAGCCACCAGAACTGTTTTCACTCACACATACATTAATTTCTGTTCAACCCAAAAGAGGATGAGTTCCCTGTCGAGTCTGGTTCCTCTCAAGTTTCTTCCTAATTCCACTCTAGAGAGTTTATCCTTGACACAGTTGCCTCGGCTTGCTCATCAGAGACAAAATTATCATTCATCTATTTATCTTTCATTCTGTAAAGCTGCTTTGAGGCAGTGGCTGTTGTAAAAAGCGTTTTACAAACAAAAATTTTATTGAATTGAATTAAAACACTCCCCAATAAGGTGCAAACCCTGACAGGACCATTGTTTTTTCAAATGAAGAATTTTGGTAGCTTTTTAATCTACAATTATTAGCTTGGCAAATATGAAATTGAGTAATAAATCTATTCATTTAAACATCAAATACGATTTATAGAACAGTAGAAGTAACATTGGATAGAGAAACGGTGAGGTAAGAGTGGGATCAGATCTCATCAAAATCACATACTGTATGTTTACAATTCATAAGGAATTTATTATACCTGGTATTTAAGAGAAAAAGTAAAAAAAAATCACTTAAAATCCACCTGTTCTGCCAAACTAAAGTGTTCACATGGCACAAAACACCCAAGCTGCACTTTTCCCCAAAAAAGGCTTTTAGTTACAGTTAAAGTTAGACTTAATACTAAATACTTTCACTTATTTTACATTTAAATGTTATTACTCTAAAATATATAATGCATTTTCTGGACTATACGGTACGCTTAACATCCTTTAATTTTCTCAAAAATCGACTTACTGACCTTGAACCAATTTTATGTGATACAAAGTGCTCACAACTCAGTCAAAATGTTTTAGAATGACTCTTGTGACCACATGACTGACTAAATGCAGCCATCGCTCGATCATGTGTTACGGACTCTCTGCTCCACATGCTCTGGGTTTGCTCTCTCCATCTCTACTTCAAGATTAGTCCAGGTTCAGTCCAACTGGTTCATTCCTGGGATTAGTACTAGTTTAGTCCTGGTTCAGTCGATACGTGGCGCAAAATCAAGCATCTCAGTCGATGTTGTAACGGTGGCAATTCCTCCTGCTGACCATCTGAAGGCCCCTTCCACTTTCAGCTTCCACTTCTGGGTTGTAGGGCGTGTGCACCATATATAAGTTTGTGAAGTCACGTTGCATAGTATTGTTTATTTCCACGACTTAATAAGCTGTTTTCTCTTTATTGATTCTTGCCTCATTATTCAGATTTGTGCACTTGGATTTGCTTCATTCCCTATCCATAACCCCAATAAAATTACATGTCGATCTATTTTGGTTTCCACCATAACAAGAGTCTGCATGTGTCTACGTGTACTGAAGTCCCCACCAGGCTTTACATAATATGCTGGCATTCAGGCTCTTATTGATATCAGAATAATATTGGTGAGTACGTGCATCCATACAGAAACTAAACTGATCATTAAAAATCACAGTATCGTAGCAAACAAGGATTGATTAATTGCTCTGCAGTCATTGGATCAATATCGTGCAGCTAGCTCCTGTATGGAATGTTATGGAATAAGAGATTTACAGCATTACTGCATTTATTCAATTGATCCTTGAGAGTCAATGGAAATGCAGACCACAAAAAACAACAGACTGTCTCCTAGAAAGTTCTGCATAAATATATGTTATATATAATAAGCATGTGGTAGCTCAGTGGTTAAAGTGTTGGACTAATACCAGATAGACTGGGGTTCGAATCCAATCAACACCAATCAAACACTGTAGCCCCCGCCAAATTCTGTAAATGTAATCAGAAGATTATAGTTTCAAATGCCAGCACAATCAATCTGCTGCAGCTGAGCCACTGATCAACTCTCAACTGGTCAGTAGATGAGGAAAAAAATAATAAAATAAACAGTCAAACTGGGTAAAGATGGGAATTGAACACAATAATTAGTCTCACATGCCACAAATTGCAGCAGGCGATTACATATGATCATAATGATTTGGGTGCAAGATTTTTATTTTAGGAAGACAACTTCCTATAATTCAGACATTAGTAGCCATGAATACATTTGACACTGGAAACCTATAAGTACAAATCTCAGCACTACCAGCTAGATACTACTGTGCCCTTGGGCAAAGACCGCTAACATCTGAGCTGCATAAATAGTTGCACCACCAAGCTATGACTGTGGGCCCCTGAACAAGGCTGTTAACCCCAATTGATCAAGGAATATGAATGTAAACTGCTCTGAAGAAAGGCGTTTGCCAAATGCTGTAAAAGGTAAACGTGTCTGGGGTTTTTTTTTTAGTTTTAATTATAACCCCAACATGACACTTTAATTGCTCAGCACTCAGAATGAAACAGTCAACTCTTTACATTGACTTTACACCTTAGCCGGGGGAAGTACGACAATTTAACCTGCAATCCTTTCACACTATACTTAAATGTCAATAAAACAGAGTCTTCATTCTCCCATTTATTTTTTATTAATGGAACGTTTGGAAATTACATACATTTTTTAGGCTCCATTAGAAAAGTTAGTCAGCGTTAACATCTATTATTACACCAAAAACACGATTTGCTGAAATATAATGAACCTCTCAAACTCAGCAGGAAATAACATGTCTGGGGCCAGGCCATCTTTCCTGCATACAAATCTAAGAAAACGCTTGAAAAATGATGAGTACAACAAGAAATTCAAGACATGGTGTATATTAAATGATCTTCAAAAAACCAAAAAAAGGTGTAATAGAGTGCATCAAAGAAAAACTTTCAAATGATTACATATAATCTTTGAAATTTTTAGGAAAAATATGGAATGTTTAAAAAATTAAATAAAATGAACTGATATCCCCATAGAAAACTAGTCCAAAACTAGTATTGTAGCATCTGAAACGTTCCACATATGAAATTGGGTTTTGTTTTGCATTGAATAACTGGGTTTTTCGCAGCTACTGTAGTCACATTCTGAGCTTCTCCACCAGGTTCCACTAAAACTGGACCCTGGAACAACATTTAACTCACTTGGTGGCTTAGATGGAGACAGGTCAGTAAATAATTTGCAGGCAGGTTTAGTAGGGGAAAAGATTGTTGTTGTTTTCTCTGGAAGTGTTAAACAGTGCTAATATAATTTAATTACATCATCCACTGCAAGGTGAGGACAGCCCAGACAGACGGCTAACTAAGGGAAACTAACTTTTTTTTATAACCTACATAAACCAATTACAATAGCGCAGCTCTGACCTGGAAGACTCGGCTAACTACAGGTACGGCATAACATTCAGTGGTCCAGCTTTTCCTCGTGTTCGCCCTTAGAAGCTTGTTATTTTGGCAGAAATCCAGTGTTTCCACAAAAACTGATCTGAGAAGGAGAAATACAGAGAAAAGTGAGCAGAGCATGATTAAACCACATCATTCTTAATCTGTATCAGACAGGCAAATGATCTAGCCAGAGGAAGCCTCAAGCAAATCCAGGGAAAGCTTATTAAATCTCTGTTGATCTTTATTAAACAGTTTCCCAAATATCAAGAGAGAGAGAGACACTTAATGGACACTCAGCTGTATGACATTTCACATTTACACATTAAAACAGGTACAACTAAAGTAACTGATTAATATGTTAATATGGAGTGACTAAGAGATGACGTAGGATGTGTTAGCAGCAGTGGTGCACTGAACTCATGTACTTGCTCGCATAAACAATGATACCCAAAATCCTTTTTGTGATGGCAATGACAGAACAATCAGCACAAGACGACTAAGAAGCGACTAAGTATCAGGCAACCCCCAGGACAGACTGCAAACTTTGTTTTCAATAATGTATATTGACAAAACAGGGAATTTGATAAAACATCTAAAATGTAAAACATAGGCGAACACAGACTCTTTACCACTTGAGAGCCATCCAAATGATCCCACATCCCAAAAGAGAACAGCAATCTGTGTCACCAGTGTATAAATAGTACCAGTGTATCCCTACTTTTATTTAGTTTGGTGTCATTTTATTTATTTGCCATAGCCACCCCTTATCCTGAGCAGTTGAAGGGTTCAGCTTTGGCAGCTTGTTGGTGCAGGGAAATTGAGCCCCAAAAAAGCATACTGTCGGTCGTGTTTATCTGTTTAGTAACAAATTAATTCATTTTCTCTGCAGTTGCATTCTGGGTCGTCATGAGGGAAATACGCTGCTCCACTCACTTAGTTAAAAGTACAGGGCTGCAAATATTAAAGGTCCCCTTTGTGCAAAGGTGTCAAACACAGTTCCTGGAGGGCCAGTGTCCTGCAGAGTTTAGCTCGAACCTAGCAAGATCTTGATTATTTGATTCAGGTGTATTTGATTAGGGTTGGAGCTAAACTCTGCAGAACACTGGCCCTCCAGGTTTGACACCACTGCCCTAGTGGCTAATGGCAGTGTGCAATAATTGGAGTTAGGCCAAATAATTGTGACCATGTGATTACTTAATGCAACAGGTTTACTGAGGACAGAATCTGGCTCCTGTCAGAGATTCAAGTTCTACTCTATAGAAAGCTACTTTAAGTTCTTCATAGTTTGCTCAAGCATGTAAGAGCTAATCATACATTCAAAGCTTACTTTAGCTCCGCAGGCTCTTGCCACTTACCAAAGAATGGACTTTGAGCGAGTGCTTACACCCACTGGTCCGCCATTAATCTTTGTTGTGTTGCTGTGGCTCCTCTTATGCGATTCCAGGTAGACCTTCTTGGCAAAGGCACAGCCACAAATGTCACATGTATGTAGTAAGAAGTTCTTGGTGACACGCATTTCTGTGCAGTCTTGCGCCTTTAAACACTTTGATGTTTTCTGGTTGCCTGTGCCCGACTGAGTATGCAGAGAAAGACTTTGCCGGCGTGTTATTGGTGCTGATGAAAGTGGAACATCCTGTTTGCAGATTGCGGCAGGCACAGAAGAAGGAGCGCTAGCCTTATCTAGGCTGTGTGATAATGTGGTGTCCTCCTTGTGAGTATCTGATTTCTCCTTTGAGTGCCTACACTTTACAGAATTGCCAAGCACTGTTTCAACTGGCTTCTTTACCGCACGATTTTCAATGCCCGGCAGGATCTTGGCCAAGTAGGCTGAGTTTTTCTTGTGTACAACCGTGACATGACGTATCACATCACGCTTTCGACGGGACTCATAGCGACATATAGGGCAGTGGTAGAACTTAACGAAAATATCACCACTGTTATCTGTGTGTAGCTCTATGTGCTTGGCAAGATTCTGCCGAGAGCTGAACTGCCGCTTACACAGTTTGCAGAACAGCTGTTTAAAGTCAAAGCCAACAGAGAGCTTGGGTTTGCATAACACTGGAGACTTCTCATCTTCGTTCTCCTCACAGGGTCGCTTGAGGTGCTGCTTGTGCTTGATGTCAAGCCCCTTCTCAGATTGAAGCTGTATACCATTCAAAGAGCTGGAGCCAGAACTTTTGTATGCAAGTATCTTGTGAACAAAATGCATGTGTCTTTTCAGTCGTGCCTGCGTGCTGTAACTCCTTTTACAAAGCAGACACTTACAGGTTACCAGGTTATATTGGTCTAGAGGAGAAACTGTCTTACAGTTAGGAGAGTGAGGAGAACCTGGATCAGAAGGCATGTCTTCCAGATCTCCTGAAATCTTGGAATCTTTATCAAATGTTATCAGGCCACTGTGCACCTCATTAAAGTGGCGCCAGACATTAGCTTTGGTGGCAAATGTTTTGAAACAGGCTGGACAGGCTTTTTCATTGGGTTCCGGTGAGAGTACCTGGCGCTCCTTCACCACAGACAGCAGACTAATAGGCACTGTGCGTGTTTCTGTAAACTTTCGCAGCTCCTCAAGCCTCTGCTTATGCATTTCATGGCAGTGGCGGCGTACGCTGCGCCTTGAACTAAAGCCTTTGCCACACAAGCAGCATGTGACACTTATGTCATCCATGTCATCACTGACCACTTCGTTTTTGCCTGCATCCTCTTGTATCTTTTCATCCCCCTGCACATCTTTATGTTCTATTTCATTGCTTTCATTTGCTTTCTTTTTTTCTGCATTGTATTCCAGCACGGCATTCTTTTGGCTTTCTTGTTGGTTATGTGTGCAGTCTTCCATGCTATGAGTAGCGCTTTGAGCAGGAGATTGAAGGTCAACGTCAGTCTGGTTCAACAGATGTTGAAACACTGCATTCTTGTTGCCTGGAATGGGCTCCAATCGCACTACATGTTCCTCCTGTTTGGGACTGGGATAAATAACCTCCAGGAGCTCATTAATGGATAGACTCTGCCTGCAGTTTCCTGAGGGTTCTACAAAGAAAATCTGATGAGACAACTTCACACTTTTCGCTATTGAACTACTCTATTTTTAATAGAAAATGTGCAATAATTTTAAATTATCTTTTAGTTACTTTTTTATCTTACTTAAAAATACACAACTGACAGATTCTGTCAACAAAAACTCCTTGTGTTTTCTGATTAATACAGTACTCTACAGAGATGCAGGTAACAAAATCAAAATGAAAAACAAAAAGACAAGACAAAATTAAACTATCTACTTTTCAATAAAACAAGCTGACATTGGTATAATAACTGTATGGACAGACCTGGTTCTGACAGTCTTGGAAAGCAGTAGAACTCCTTGTGCGTAATTAGGTTAGGAAGGCCACGGAAGAGGCTTCGACAGACCTTGCACTCAAATATTGTGTCCACTTCTTTGATTAAGATATGTTTCAGTTGTGTGGTACCTATAGAAGAGAAGAAATTAGTGCCTTTGACCATTCTCCAGAAAGGCCATGAGGGTGAACAGGTTTGAAATAGTGTTGTACCTGTACGAAAACATTCAATGATCTGCTGAATGCCGGACTTGGATGTCTGTAGCTGTTTCTGTAACAATGGGGGGTCTCCAGGTTCTACACTGAACGCTGGTTCACACACACACACACACACACACACACAGACAAACCTTTCAATAAAGAAACAATTATTCATATTTACAGCATGTCACACACACTTATTTAGAATAATAATACTTTTTCGGGGTCACAGGGTTCAGCTGGAACCTATCCCAGCGCACATGAGGTGATTGGCAAGGGTATTTTCTGTACAGCTCACCAGTCCATCACAGGGCCTCACATGGACAAACAACTACACACACACTTCTATGGGCAATCCACCTAAAGTACCTGAAGGAAACCGGAGTACTCGGAGAAAACCCACACAAGTGCGGAGAGAAGATACAAATTCAGCAAAGACCCCTTGCCAGGGAGCCGAACCTGGGATTTTCTTGTTGTGTGGCAACAGTCTTAAACACTACACTAAAACTTAGTGGCGTTTAAGGGCCGAGCAGCGGCATCTTGGTTGTGCTGGAATCCGCAATACTCTAATTAGCTCAGCAGGCAACCATAATTAGTATTGCGCACTATGACTTATAAAAAAGGTTTGATATGATAGACATATCCCAGCTCAAGAGGTTTGGGTCTGAGCCCAGGGTCAGAATATTCCTAGAATATCACATTTAAAATATTAACTATTTAAAACAACCCTTTCTTCATTTTTGTTTACTTACTTTTAATGAAAATACAAAAATACAAACTAAAATGACTGACAAAAAACAATTATGGAACATTTTAATATATATATATATATATATATATTAAATGCAAAATTTTGTGCAATTCCCATTCCCCGTCATTATTGTTTTACCTATTCAAATAATAAAGCCATTCATTTGTTAAAATGTTTTACAGAGGGTCAATATGCTAGATTTTTTTTTTTTACGTAATTCGTATTTGGTGTGATGTGGTGTGATGTGGCAAACGTTTGAGTCAGCAGGCAAACTCCTGCAACAGCAACATACTGTCAACGCACAATGTACTCATGTGTGACTACTAACTAATATTTACTGCAAACCTTTAATGGTTACCAAAAATATGTCAACTAATGAAGGTAAATCTATATTATAGATACGCCATTCACACAGGGATAAATGATCAAGGTGTGACTGTTGTCCCAATAAATATGTCTACTTTTCACCCTAAATATCATACTTGTAATAAACATTATTTAACTTTTATGAAAAACATACAAAGAAGAGATGTAACTCATATTTGGCAATTTCAGCGATTCCATTTTGCAAGAAGCTGGGAGGTAGGCAGTGATTTTTCTACTAAAGGATCAAAATCAAGAAAATCAAGAATCTCAAAATTTGCACCATGTGAAATACATAAACTAGTCAAACAAAATCGAATAAAAAATGTTTCGAAAACCTGCATCATTTGGGAGACGCAGTCAGATAATGCTTTTGTGTGCATTAACCACTGTTAATGTAACTTAACAAAATTTTTTAACAATTGATGTTCATATAAAATTAGTTTTTCCATACTTTGTAAAGCAGTGCATCACACTCACCAGACAGTGACACCAGTTACAGGGAATGTGAAAACTGTATGCTGTATGTATAACCTTCTGTATGTTCCATGTTTCTATTTGGTAAATTTTATGCTCTTTATTACTGTTTAAACCAATATAATACATCCTTATCCAGAGCAACATACATTTATTTATTTCATACAATTGAGCAATTAAGGCTTGCTTTAGGACCTACAGTGGTCACTTGGTCGTGCTGGGAATCAAACCCCGGTCCTTCTGGCATCAGTAAATTTTTGTCATCAAAACAAACAAGCTTGATGGTCGTGATCACCCACCTGCTCATCATCTCTTTGGTGGGTGGCAGCTCCTTCCTGAGTGCCGAGCTGGCCCCGCCTTCTCCATTGTATCCTAAGGTCATATGCTGTATTTTTGGAACCTTCCTCCAGCATTTTAAAATAGCGCTAACTAACCAGACAGTTCATAGAGTTCTGTTGCCATCATCTACACCTGAGTGCATACTGCTTCCATGTTGTAGCTCTGGACGACAGACCAGCCTCTCTTGACTATGCTGGGACCAATAACTAGGTGTGTTGGGTGTCCCTCAAAGTGAGGCACATGTTCACTGTCTCACATCTTAGGCTTGAACCGGACTTTCTTATGCACCCATTAGGAGTCGCTACCATTCGCTGCTGGCTTCCACAAGCCCTGTGCTTGGGTTACACCCCAAGTCACAGCCCTGTCTCTAACTTCAGTGTCAGAACCTTGGATATGATTGATGCTGGTGTCACTGAAAGAGGAAAACAGGTGTTCTGTGACCAACTTGTAACAAGCATCCATACGTTTAGCGTGTTCATCTATACTGTAAGGCCAAGGCCCATGCCAATCCTCATTGTGGGCAAGGCTAGGAGCAAGATTCACTTCTGGAATGGATATAGACATTCTGGACAATTCTGGACAGATGACAAAATTTAATTCTAGTTCTACATTTAGAGATACTTCACATAGTCCAGCAGAGGCACTTAGCATTCAGTAAAGAAATGCAAGCAAACGCTGAGACTGTGAGTAAACCACAGAACAGAGAACACTTGTCAGTGTGTACAAGGCCATATCCAATTGAAGGTAAAAAAAAAATTTAAATCATACAAAATACTGACTATAAAATTAGAATGAAATCTAATTTGAATTAAATAAATTATAACTTGCAACACTACTATAAAGTGCACTTAAAACTTTCATTTTCTCAAAAATAGATGGCGTACCATATAATCCGGTGTACCTTATATATAATTCTGGTTGTGCTTACTAACCTCAAACTAATTTTATGTGGTACAAGGAGCTCAAAAATCTGACAAAATGTTATTATTACTACTATTATTACTACTTTCATAGATACACACAAAACACACCACACACAGGTGTAAAAAAATCCTTTTAAACTGATGTCTGATGAGGAAGTGAAGAAGAAAACTAGCAGGTTTATACTGTGCAGGGTGCTCAAAAATCTGTCAAAGTGTTTTAGTACAACTTCTGGGACCATATACAAAAATAACCGCGCAGAGCTCTGCGCTTTGCGGCAACCGTGCTCTGGTGCTTAATGTTATGTATAAATTAAAATGCTCAAACTCTTATGATTTATGAAGAGACCATAGACAGAGAAACACCTACATTTATTCATTTTCGAAACCACTTATTCCCTAATTCGGGGTCACGGAGCCTATCCCCGCTCACATAGCGCAAGAATCAGGGGTACACCCTGGACAGGTTGCCATTACTTTTTTTTTGTTCGTATAGACAGCACCGAATTGGTCGCTTTGAAACACATTTTAGAATTGATAGGAAGTTCTGCAGCAAGAAGCTTGACAGTTATTCTTGTCCTGTTATGAGTGTGTATTTTTGACATAAGATTAAAGAATGTCAGCCAAATGCAATAAATAAGCCATGAGTCGTCCCACCTCAATCACGCTGAATGTGAGGAGGATTTCATTTAGTCAGGACTCCCACTGAGGCAGCCTGGATTACTGACCCACACTGACTGTGAGGGTGGGGTCACGTCAATGATTTTAAACCACTTTAAGGTTTCGATTTAGGGAGAGGGGATTGACTCTCTGTGGAGCAGATTTTGACTGCTAAATGGGAGGGTTGCGTTAGGAAGGGCATCCAGCGTAAAAACCCCGCCAAGTCTAATGTGCGGATCATGGATCTGCTGTGGCGACCCCTAACGGGAGCAGCCGAAGGACAGAGAAGGAGATCTGTCTAATCAATGAGTAGAGTCTGATCTACTGCCCTGCACTAAAAGATGAAGAAGTAAAATGTCGTTAATCTAGCTGTTTGTCCAAAATCCTAATTAAAACAGTTTTGCAAATAGTATGTGAAATGCCATGGATTGACAAAGACAGCACACGCAGATTTTTGAGAATTCTGACTGAACATGGTATGTCTCGCACATTTCGCAATCTCAGTACTTAAGAAAAAACAAGACAGATGAATATTTATGATTCATGATTATAGTGTCTCCGATGTTCTTCTGAACAGACTCAGTCACTCAACACACCTCACACAACAGAAAAAGGGGATTGATGAAAGATGGATTGGATTGATGGAAGGGTAAAAATCCATTAGGGTCACACAAGCCAGTGCATTATTAGAGCCAGTCCCAAGCCTGGAGGAATGGAGAAGGTTGCGTTAGGAAAGGCATCCAGCGTAAAACTGCACCAAATCAAATATGCAGATCATAAGAATTTCATACTGGATTGGTCGCGGCCCTATCCAAAACTAAAGGATCAGCAGAAAGATGAGAAAAGGTAGGAGTGTATAAGGAGATGAGGCAGCAGGTGAAGAGGGAGGTGGCAAAAGCTAAGGAAAAAGGCATATGAGGAGATGTATGAGTTGGACACTACGAAGGGAGAAAAGGATTTATATTGGTTGGCCAGGCAGAGAGACAGGGATGGAAAGGACGTACTGCAAGTTAGAGCAAAGAGGATACAGATGGAAATGTTGGCTAGTGAGGAGTGTGTGTTGTGAAGGTGGAGAGAGTATTTGAGCAGCTGATGAATGAGGAGAAAGAGAGAGAAGGTTAGATGATGGAGGTGGTTGAGCAAGAAGTGGATAGGATTAGTAAGGCAGAAGTGAGAGCAGCTATTGACAGGATGAAGAATGGAAAGTTGGTTGCACCAGATAACATTCCAGAAGATGCGTGGAGATGTTTAGGATAGATGGCAGTAGAGTTTCTAACTAAATTGTTAAGCAGGATTTTGGAAGGTAAGAGGATGCCTGAGGAATGGAAAAGTGTTCTAGGTAACGATTTTTAAGAATAAGGGAATAGAGACAGACCATGAAGTTGTGGGCAATCTTTTCTTTAAGGATGTTGATGGAGAAGTATAGAGAAGGCCAGGAGTTGCATTTTGTGTTTGTGGATCTGGAGAAAGCGTACGACTGGGTTCTGAGAGAGGAGTTGTGGTATTGTATGAGGAAGTCAGGTGTAGCAGAGAAGTATGTGAGGGTGGTGCAGGACAAGTATGAGTACAGTGTGAGGTGTGCGGTAGGAATGAAGGACTGGTTCAAGGTGAAAGTGGGATTGCAAACAGGAGCTGAAGGTGGCAGAGTTGAAAGATGTTGAAATTTTCATTGGGAGTGACGAGGATATACAGAATTAGAAATGATTTTATTAGAGCGACCGCGCATGTAGGATGTTTTGAAGAAAAGGTGAGGGAGGCTGGGTTGAGATGGTTTGGACATGTGCAGGAGAGATATGCAGTATATTGGTAGAAAAATGCTGAGGATGGGAGGTGCCAGGCAGGAGGAAAAGAGGAGGTTTATGGATGTGGTGAAAGAAGACATGCAGGTAGTTGGGGTGAAAGGGGCAGATGTAGACAGGGTAGTGTGGAGAAGAGCGTTCCGCTGTGGTGACCCTCAACGGGAGCAGCCGAAAGGAGAAGAAGAAGAAGATGGAAGGGTAGAAATCAAGCAAAAATCTTGTGGTGTTTACCCAGCATTAGATATGTGTCATTTTTAAGGTTCCAGCAAGGGTCATGGGTAAACCTAATTAATACACTGACAGGTCACCAAAGGATGAGCTGGCAGAACAGGTGTAGATAAAAGAACACAAAATGCATAAAGAAACAACCATTTACAGATTAAAATACTCAGTGAACAAATTTCAAGTCTCTAACAATTAATTTAACTACAACTAACAGATTTGAGTAAATGAAGGGACAGATTCGTGAACCCTAATAATATATCTGGTCATTTAACCAGGATAACTTTGTATTGTATTCTAGTTCTACTCTTATAACAAATCATGATGGATAATGGGAAATTGACTTCTTTCCTGTTCCAAAAGGATTCCCTGTTGGAAATTTATCCCTAAATTAGCGCTTGAATGCTAATGTTGATGAGCAGCTAAAAAGTAATGGTGCATCATAGTATAATGTAAAAACCTTTCACAACATCAGAGGGAAAGGGTTGTGCAATAAGGAACTTCTGACCATGAAAAACAAGTAAACAATCACTTCAGGTCTCTCAGTGAGAATTTCCTCCTTAAGTGGTGGTCCACTCCCAGTTGCTCAGGGTCAAACAAGTGATGGCTAATCAACTTTGCATTGAAAGTAAACAATGTCCCTCACAAAAAAGGGGTTTTACCATTTAGTGTGCTGTTTTTAAAAGTACAAAATAAGCTAGATTGAAGGTCATTTTTAACTGGTCAAAGATATGCCAATTATGCTATTAAATAAGCAGACATTTGTTTTACTTGTCTTGTTTTCATAGAAGTTTTGTTACGGAATGTATAAACTTCAGGCTGGAGTCAGACTTCGAGCACAAGCTTTATTTAACAGGTAAGTACCCAGTGAATAATGAACATAAACAGAAACTGAAAATGAAACCGTGCAGCAACGCAGCTCTAATTAAAACAGTACTTAGCTTGACGGACTTTGTAGAAACAGATTCTTAGAAGCAGCGACGATCAGATGAAAACAAACGTAACATGAGCGCATAACTCTCAAATAATAATCATTAAGATGGCGCTCACCTTAAATAAGGCACCATCGCCCGGCTGCATGATCGCATCCCCAATCAGCGGGGGATGGTGGTTAGTGTCGTGGAAGAGGTAGGGCATGACAGGTTTTTACTCAACACTATTTTTATTGAATTTAAACAGTTACAAAAAAGTAAACATGCAGTGTTTCAATACAATCAAGGGATCTGGATCGCAATTCACTCTGTAAGAGAGTTTCAACATCATCCCTCCAGGCTTTTTCTTAATTAAGGCAAATCCAATATATATGAATAAGAAACGCCTCTCTACATATGGACAAGCTTGAAAATTGAGTTCCATATGTCATCTGACATTGATGGAGGTTTAAAAATAAAGAAATAAAATTAGTTGAGCTCTTCAAGTTTACTAATTTTGTAGCAAAAGACTTTACTGTAAATTACTGTATATTCAGTAACAGCACACTAACATTATTGGAATCAATCTTTAAGTTGGCACATAGAATGTTCATTGAATCTGCAGAACAAATGAAGACTTTAAAATTAAATCATAAACTTAACCTAAAGTGTCCAATTTATTTTTAATAACCTAATGTTGAAAAGATGTTGAAAAGTTGAAAAGAAAATCCATGACCAAAATTACCACAGCATATTTTGACTGAAATATATAAACTTTGTTGCTTACTTAACATGAAAGACTTAAAATCACATTCATTCATCATCTTATCCGCTTATTCCGGAATCCGGGGTCACGGGGGTTTGCTGCACCTATCCCAGCACACATAGGGCGAAAGGCAGAGGGCACACCCTGGACGGGTCGCCAGTCCATCTCAGGACAACACAGACAACTATTCACACACATTCACTCCTATGGACAGTTTAGAAATCACCAATCCACCTAATCTGCATGTTTTTGGACTGGGGGAGGAAACCGGAGTACCCGGAGGAAACCCACGCAAGCGTGGCGAGAACATGCAAACTCCGCACAGAAAGATCCCAGCCGGGATTCAAACCCAGAACCTTCTTGTTGTGAGGCGACTGTGCTATCCACTACGCCGCCACGCTGCCACCTTAAAATCACATCAATGTTTTATTTCCAACAAAACATACAGCAAATAGCAAATAATTAAACTGAGAAATGGTACACTTTTATTCACTAAATTAATCTTTTCGATTGAATCTAATCTGCTGCAAGTCCTGGGTGGGACTGGGTTGTTTATCAACCCCTGTTATTTCCAAACAGTTTGTCTGAACATGGAGCTTATGACTCTCTGGAGTTTTGGTGATGGAATTTGGTTTGAATCCGGTTTCCAGCTGACGAGATAGTGGTCTTTTTCAGATCTTTGGTTTAATGATGTAATGAATGTTTCTATAGGTGAAAGGTCTGGACTGCAGACATGTTAATTTAGCACTTGGACTCTTCTACTACAAAGCCTTGCTGTTAGAATAGCTGCAGTATGTGGTTTTGACCTGCTGAAGGTCTTCAAGTAGACGTTGAATGGAGGAGAGCATACGTTCCTCTAAAACCTTAATAAACCTTTCCACATTTATAGTCTTCATGCAGTCTGTACTGATCGACCCCATACCATCAGAGATGCTGGAATTAGACATCAACCCTGATAACACACTCAAACGTCTACCAGACTGGTTTCTGGGTGTTTTTCTGGGTCCATTCATTTGTCAATCACAGAATCATGCTGATAATTGAGTCATCTGAGGGCCCAAAGACAACCAAAATCCAACAAAAGGGTCTTGGTCCTTGTCCATTAAACACTGCCTTTCAAACAGATCCTTTTTACAGCTAATCTTGTTAAAAAGTAGATGATAATTAACTTCTTTAGTTGATAATTTTTTTAGCTCTTTTTTCCTGTCCTAACCATACTGAGAACCTCAAGTTTTTTTGTCTTTATTCATTGATTTATTTTCCCAAAATTTTACTGGTCAGGAAGTTGCAGTTTTAAGATTCAGTGATTTTTCTTGACTACATGTTCCTGACCTTCGCTGTGAAATTAGATGTAACCATTCAATAAAGGTTGGAATTTATTCAGACTTGAGAGAAACTGCTTTGACCAGAATTCAGATCTCACAGCTATCTGAAGATCTCATTCAGATAATCACAGCTCTAATAGAGTGGTTTTACCTGGAATCTGGCTGTGGTGCTCCAGCCTGAGTGCTGGGGCTTTTTCATCCAATTCATCTGTCTGACATGACTTTTCATTGCTTGGTATGTCAGCTTTGAGATCCTCCATGGTCATAATTTACTGAAATGTGGGGAAAAATGAATATGTTATGCATGGTAAATATCAGCAAGCGGTAAAGTGACATGCTAAAAAAACATTCATGAAGTAGCATAGGTCAGAGCTAAAGGCAATTCATTGGCTGGATCTGGATTTGTTCTAAGCGATTTGGAGCAAAATAAATCATCAGTGGCCTAGGATTAAAAGAGGAATTTAATAAACCATGCCTGCAAATTAAAAGCAAATATCAGGATCTATTGTATTAACAAGGCTTGCAAAACGTACAAATGACAAAAAGAGCCTCAGATAATTTGTATTAGTAGGTGTACGAGGGCTCCTGTCCGGTGGCTGTTAATGGTACTGCAGATTATTTTGTCTGTTTTCTCTTTCTGTACCGCAGCAGATTTGAATGTTGTTGCTGTGGGTACTTGTGATTTTTCATGCTCTAACTCATATATTAATTGTAGAAATAATGTTATGTGAATGCAAATTATTGTATTTAAGTGCTTGAATATTTATGCAATGTATTTATTACTTTAGTACAGTTTTTGAGGTCATTATGAATATATTGCATTTTGTCATGCATTCATTCAACGGTAATGATTGCATTACACATGGTCATGGCATCGGTTTTAAAACTTATAATTGTAATATGAATTGAGTGAAAGTGTAGCTTCTATTCATGTGTATCTGCAGTACATTGTATTTAGACAACCTGATTTGTACACCTTTTTCTACCAAAAAGGTATGTTAATTTTATGATTATCGTTTGTTATATAT
>JAOTRA010000011.1:516257-530057 GCA_026260255.1 Pseudolaguvia tuberculata | reverse complement strand
GGACAGGGTAGGGTGGAGAAGAATGATCCGCTGTGGCGACCCCTAACGGGAGCAGCCGAAAGGAGAAGAAGAAGTTAAACATAACATGAGTAAACACAAAACGTTTTTTAAATGAAGGTTTTTATTATTAAGGGAAAACAAAATCCAAAACTACATGGCCCTTTGTGAGAAAGTGTTTGCCACCCTGTTAAAACATAACTGTGGTTTATCACACCTAAGTTTAATTTCTCTAGCCACATGCAGGCCTGATTACTGCCACACCTGTTTGCAATCAAGAAATCACTTAAATAGTACCTGCCTGATAAAAGTGAAGTAGATCAAAAGATCCTCAAAAGCTAGAGATCATGCTGAGATCCAAAGAAACTCAGAAACAAATGAGAAAGAAACTAATTGGGATCTATCAATCTGGAAAAGGTTATTAAGCCATTTCTAAAACAGTGAGCCATTATCCACAAATGGCAAAAACATGGAACAGTGGAGAACCTTCACAGGAGTGGCCGGCCGACCAAAATTACCCTAAGAGCGCAGCGACGACTCATCCAAGAAGTCACAAAAGACCCTACCACAACATTTGCAAGAATTTCAGGCCTCACTTGCCTCAGTTAAGGTCAATGTTCATGACTCCACCATAAGAAAGAGATGGGGCAAAAATGGTTCCAAAAAACCGCTGCTGAGCAAAAAGAACCTAAAGGCTTGTCTCAGTTTTACCAGAAAACATCTTGATTATCCCCAATACTCTGTGGATTTTGGAAAGTGTGTATAATTACATCTGGTGTAAAAGTAACATCACATTTCAGAAAAAGAATATCATGCCAACAGTAAAATATGGTGGTGGTAGTGTGATGGTCTGGGGCTTGTTTTGCTTCTTCAGGACCTGGAAGACTTGCTGTGATAAATAGAACCATGAATTCTGCTGTCTAGCAAAACATCCTGAAGGAGATTGTCCAGCCATCTGTTCGTGCCCTCAAGCTGAAGCGAACACACCAGCAAGTCCACCTCTGAATGGCTGAAGAAAAACAAAGGACTTTAGATTGTCCTAGTCAAAGTCCTGACCTGAATCCTATTGAGATGCTGTGGCATGACCTTTAAAAAGGTGGTTCATGCTCAAAAACTCCAATGTGACTGAATTACTACAATTCTGCAAAGAGGAGTGAACCAAAATTCCTCCACAGTGCTGTAACAGACTTATTGTAAGTTATCACAAACGCTTCATTGCAGTAGTTGCTGCTATCCAGTTATTAGCTTGAAGGGGCAAGCACTTTCTCACACAGGGCCATGTAGTTTAGGATTTTGTTTTCCCTTAATAAAAACCTTTATTTAAAAACTGTGTTTTGTGTTTACTCATGTTATCTTTGACTAATATTTAAATTTCTTTGATGATCTGAAACATTCAAGTGTGACAAACATGGATGTGAAATCAGGAAGGGGGCCAACACTTTTTTTTCACATCATGGTATCTTTCAGCATTGCTGCTGCATTTCCAGATGTGCAAGCTGCCCATACCACACGCACTCATGCAACCCCATACCATCAGAGATGCAGGCTTCTGAACTGAGCGCTAATAACTTGGATTGTTCTTTTCCTCTTTTGTCTGGATGACATGACATCCAGTTTCCCAAAAAGAACTTAAAATTTTCCACTTTGCCACAGTCCATTTTAAATTAGCCTTGGCCCAGAGAAAATGCCTGCGCTTCTGAATCATGTTTAGATATTGCTTCTTTTTTGACCTAGAGTTTCGAACGGCGATCAGCACAGTGGATTGTTTTCTGACACTGACAATGTTTTTGGGAAGTATTCCAGAGCCCATGTTGTGATTTCCATTACTTAGCATTCCTTCAAACTGTAAACTGTAAACTCTTTGCAATTTTTCTCTGAGAAACTTCTGATATTTTTGCCGCAGCATTGGGGGAATTGGTGATCCTCTGCCCATTTTGACTTCTGAAAGACACCGTCACTCTAAGAGGCTCTTTGAATACCCAATCGTGTTACCAATTGACCTAATAAAATGCATAGTCCAGCTGATACTTATATTTACATTTAACTTTTCTGTCCTCTTATTGCTACCTGTCTAACCTTTTTGGAATGTATAGCTCATGCCATTTGAAAATGTCTTTCAACATTTTGACACGTTATCTACATTTTATTCTGAATGAAATATTGAAATTTGAAACTTCCGCTTCATTGCATTCTGCTTTTATTCACAATTTGTACCAACTTTTTTGGAATCTGGTTTGTATTTTACAACAATACTCTAATGGCGACCCCGAACAGGAGCAGCCGAAGGACAAAGAAGAAGACTCTAATGATACACATGAATTATTGTATAAGTTAGAAACTGTATTGTAGTTTAGTGTATTAGAGTATTTACTCTCTTATTACAGTATGTAGTGAATTGATAAACTGGAGTAAATCATGTAGTTTAAGTTGTAATAAAGTAGACAGCTGTTATGTATAGTTATAATTATTTTAAGATTTCTAATCATCTGTATTGATTCTCTAATTACTCTGATCTGTGAATCTTTTTCACACATACAGTATAATAGCTATGTGGAAACATAGTTGTAGAAGATGTAAAGAAGTCTTTAATGGAGTTATTTGTTAATGTTTAGTAAAATTGCCACATCATTGCAATTTACTACAGTAAGATTCAGATACATTCTACTACAGGAAATTTTACCATGTGTTTGATAGGAAAGTTACCCTACAATAACATGAAAGTACTTCATATGGGAAAACATTAAGTTATGAGATCTAAGAATAATAAAACAGCTGATACTTGCAAATATATTGTAAGAAGGATTCATTAATACACTCCAAACCTAAAGGTAAATGAAGTGTCGTGTTTTAATTACTTGCTGTGTGATTGAGGCGTTTGTGGATGAGTCTTAGTTGTGAGGAGGTTGGCGACAGTGGGGCAGGAGGCTGCTGACAATCTGGAAAAGACTAACAACATTAGACGTCTCACCACTATACACACACGGTATACAAATATAAATCTATTCTGTGTTGTGTTTAGGAACCAAACATTTCCCACAAGCTGAAATGGTATTCCTAAAATGATTTCCTAAAATTGTGGAGTGTTTGGATATTTTCAAAAATGTATGTGCAGAAAAGTTCATATTGTCAATGTATATTTTGAAATATATTTCAAAACATGTGGGAAGTGTAGGACTGATACCAGAAAGACCTGTTCAATTCCCAGGACCACCAAGCCACTTGCTGAACAAGGTCCTTAACCCCCAATTGCTTGTTGTATAAAATAGCATCTGCCAAATGCTGTAAATGTAGAAAATATATTTTCTAACGTATTGTTTGGCTAAGACAGCCACTGAAACAAATGCTATGTGATACAAAGGTAATAGGATATATTAGCTTAATTTGTCGCTTCTGATGTGTGCCACATTCATTCATCTTCTAACCTGCTTATTGCCTAATTCACGGTCACAGGGTTAAACTGGAGCCTATCCCAGCGCACTTAGGGCGAGAGGTAGGGGTACACCCTGAACAGGTCGCCAGTCCATCACAGGGCCGAATAACCACAGACACTCACAAATAGAATCACCTACCAATCCAAAACATACATTAGGTTAGGACTGTGGGATGAGTACCTTGAGAAAGCCCAAGCAAGCACGTATGCATGTTCTCTGTGTGGAATACTGGCCTGGGAATCAAAGGCAGGACCTTCTTGTTGTGAGGCAACTGTGCTAACCACTACACCACTATGCCGCCCTACAGTTGAACATGTCTGTTTTAGTTGAGGTGATTCTATAAATAAAGCAGGGGGTATTTTACGCATTTCTGTTTACTCCCAAAATGCTTCTCAGATGAGAAAATAGAATTTCAAGTGCTCTTTAAAACTCTGGTTCTTCTCCTGTCTGTACAGGTCTGTTTTCAACCCATTTCAACTAATGGATATGGATTTGATCCAACCATTGTGTTTGTTTGAAGTAAAGAATAAATGGTATCATTTTTGTAGGTGTCTAATTAATGTAATAGCATTATTAATTAACATTTCATTGCAGTACACTGAAGTGTTCATAGATGAGTTGTGTTGATACACTATGGTTCTAAGTCAATTTAAATACATTCAAATAAATTATACAGATATTTTTAACAAAATTATAAACTAAAGAAAAAAAGAATTAAAATAAACATTTATTTAAATTTAAACAATTTAAAATAACATGTACTACAAATTAATATATAAATTGTCTTTTAACTTTCTTCATGCAGCCTCGATTTCCGGTGCTGGTGCTGGTGCTGGTGCTGGTGGGTGTGCGTTAAGTGTGTTGGTGTAATGTTGTTGGGTTTTGGTTGTTGTGTCTCTTCATATATGCAGATGATTTTTCTTTTGTATGAGTTGTACAGATTAGGACCGCTGGTGTTCACACACTAAATCCCATCTATTATACACAGAATTTGAGCTTTTGATCTATGGAGGTCTCTTTTAAAACTAAGCCAACAGACCCTATTGTACACACAATTATGCATTTCCTGCACCTGTTTCAGGGTAGTACTGTTACACATTGCATTACTATTTTCATAATCCAATCAAATATGGAGATTACTCATTTGCTGATTTATTATTGCTGATTATTTTTTTTTAAAACATGAATGTATTATAAGATTAGATTCAGTCAGAACTAGTCAGCTCTACTGTGAATCTACAATTTAAATTATGCCCCTTCTGGTGATAATTTAAAAATATCTTTAAGTGTTATATAAATATATACAGTACAGATACGGACACATTAACAGTAAAAAGCTTTTCGGTAATAAGTAAAAACACTCAGACTTCCTTACTATGCATCTTTTATGTTATTTACAGTAAATATGAGGAAAATGTACACCATGTTTAATGTACAAAGCACTGCAGAGATTATGTTGTCATGTACTGTATGTTTAGACAACAGTCTGCCAGCAGAAAGGCCCCCTGTACACAACAGTACTGAAGCATTTGACATGTTTGGGGTCAGTGACAATTTTAAAACCTTTAAGGGAAGGTGCATCAGGGAATTTGAACTGTGTGTGTGTGTGTGTGTGTGTGTGTGTGTGTGTGTGTGTGTGTGTGTGTGTGTGTGTGTAGGGTGCCACAGAAAGGAGGTCTGAAAGGTTTCTCAGAAAAAAATACCCTTTTCTATTAACACTTGAGAGCACAAATACCTTTAAAATATAGCCTACCATTCCTCTGTATTGGTTCAACATCCTCACAAACAACCTGCTATAACCCCCAAACTGTATCAGAACAATACAAGACTACTGACTTTCTACCTCGATTAATTACAGAAACTTTCCCTTATAACAAATGTGTAGTGTCATGGCATCCATGGTGCCAGGTATTGTGAGAAGGAGGAAACTGGGAACTTGTCAAATGCTTCAGACTCCCTTTCAGTAGACACAGCGAGATTAAAACCACCCAAGCAAAAATGTAGATGACATGAAAGAATACTATCTTTTGGTGGAATAAAAATGATTGCTAGGATATTCTGGACGGTTCCAGGGGATGCTAATAATACACTTGCTCATTACTGGCTCAATGAATGCAGGTTTGATTGAAAAGAATTGAAAAATCTGCTTGAATCAAATATGTATAGGGTATAAAAGGATATAAATCAAACCTAAAGCTAATTCACTGGATACCCTCTATAAACTGGTTTA
Source organism: Pseudolaguvia tuberculata (assembly GCA_026260255.1). Lineage (NCBI taxonomy): Eukaryota > Metazoa > Chordata > Actinopteri > Siluriformes > Sisoridae > Pseudolaguvia > Pseudolaguvia tuberculata. The sequence goes on along the minus strand of JAOTRA010000011.1, from coordinate 524,399 downwards.
TACATTTGTATTATACTTATACCACCAAAAACAACAATGTTAGTCCCTGAGATTTGTTATGTATATTATACACACTATTATCACTTATTAAAGACTACCTTCTATTAAAATCAGTGCTGCTTTCAAGGAAATGTTCTAAACATTATTTCCACACTAAAACTGTATAGTCACCGTACTCTTCCTCAAAAACTAACAGTCATCATTTAAAACATGAATTAATAGCAACCTTTGTAATCGTTGCGTGCTTGCTATTTATTGTTTTTAGAAAAGAGACAAATTTGATATCATGTGAGATTTGGAGTGAGTCACATACTAAGAATGATTAATAAAGAAAAAAAAGAAAGAAAGAAAAGGAGTATTTCCGCAGCAAATGAAAAACACACACAAACCAACACTAAACTAAAGTCCAAAGTTATATAAATCTTTGTAAGAGTCCATTCTCATCAAAGAAAAACTTAATTAATATTAAAAGTCAAACAGTTGTTACACAGTGATGCATTTTACAGTGCATATTTCTTGAGTTAGTAATAAGACACCTCCAAACTCTTTCATGTAAATCCTAACGTTTGCTACTGTATAATTAAATATTTGCATTTAAATAAGACATCAACGCTTTTATTCAACACAACGTCCATTTAACACACTCTTCAAAATTAAGGTAAATCATTGTGGTTTGGGAAACTTGCACTGAAAATGGGCATTGAGTGTACTTCCAAATGACCTGCGCGAGAGGCCATAAAAAGTTTTCCTCGCTCGGAAGAAGGTTTGTGCTCCACAAAATCCCTGAGTAAAAAAACAGTCACCAAATGCAGTGGAAACTATAAAAAGGAAACCAGTCAGTCTTCCTGTCTGTTTCACCCTGCTGAGGCTTTAGTAGCGGGGGTGCATATTATTTCTTGGGTATGATAAGCCATATGATGAGCCGTAAGTTGAGGAAGATGGGAAGGTGTATCTAGTTGTGTAAGTGAAGTGTGTTAGGTCTGTGGAGGGTGGGCGAGATCTGGGTGAGCTCAAGGTTGGGCGAAAAGAGGAACGATAGGGAGAGGGTGGGCGTGAACTAGATGAATACAGCGACTCAATAGCATAGCGACGACCTGAGCTTGTGTTTCGGAGCATACTGGGGGTCATATTATATGAGTGTGGCTCCCCCATGAATGCACGCATACCCACCGCCCAGTGGGTTTGGCCCCGGCTGTAGGGAGTAAATAAGGGAGTCCTTGTGGAAGAGATAGTTGATGTAGGAGAGGAAGGGATTTCCAGAGAGGGGGGGCTGCTTGGGTCAGCAGAGAGTGAAGGGCTAAATACAGTAGGGGATGTTCCTGAAGCTGCCTCAGCAACTGTAGACAAGGTGTCAGCAAGGGGCAAGGTGGTTGTTCCACTTACTTTGGGTGATGCTGTCCTCAATCTGGTCGACTTGCCCAGACGAGGGCGGCGTGACTGCTCATGGTCAAACTCTAAGTCTTCTAGACGTTGCGTTAGTGCCAATTTCTGCTGAATTGCCATGCGGAGAAGAGAGTTTAGTGTTTTCTTCTCATCCTCGGCTGCTGCAAGTTGCCTCTGCATCTCATCTAACTGAGTAACATATTCATCGCACCTGTATGAAAAATCAGTAGACAGAATGCAACAGAGCAGTATTGTTTCTTTTACCAGCATCATTATAAAGATATTACATTAATATTTACAAATCTCTAAGATTTTTAGGTAAATTCATGATATTCTGACTCTCACCGTGTGGCGAACATGGCTCTGAGTGAGGAAAACGTGGCAGCATCTTCTCTTAGTGCCTTCAATTCATTACGTAGCTTCATCATGGTCTCAGTCACAATGCTCTTCTCCATCTCATACTTGCTTTTCAGGTTTGCCAGAGCCATTTCTGCAGTCTGTCACATTATTTCTCATTAGTGTGATTACAGCTCAAGTTTTGTTTAATAACAACATATCAGAAGGACTGTAATTTCAAAACTCTTTGCATTCTTGTGTCGCATGCCATGGCATGGTAAGCCATATAAGGTCTTGATGCATGCTGCAATATTAACGGAGGTGACCACTGCATAGTAAAAAAGATTAAAAGCTGCCTGTAATCTAATTGTTATGTGAGTTTAGTGTAGTTATCCTAGCTTTCTGAAAGGCAGAATTAATTTAAATGTTTTTGGACTTTAGGAGGAACTGGAGAACCCAGAGAACACCCAAATACAGGGAAAACATGCAAACTTCACACAGAAGGAACCCTGTGTGTGAATCGAACAGGAGACCTTCTTGCTGTGAGACAACAGTGCCAACCAATAAGCCACCATGCTGCCTCCAACTGTAATGCAATCTAATCTACTGATGACTTCTGATCAGCTTACCTGTTTGTTAGCTTTGAGGACCAGACGCAAGGTGGCAATCTGCTCTCTTTTGGTGCTTAGCAGAGACTTAAGCTTAAGAATTTCTTCCATACAAGCCTCTTTTTCCTTATCAAAGAGCGGTGCAAGCTCTCGTACAGCTGCTCTTTGACGAGACAGCTGCAGCGAACGATCCACTGCCTTTTGCAAATGTTTGATCTGATCACGAATAATGGCATTCAGGTGGTGGAGGTTGATGGGTTCCTTTCGGGTGTCTGTGCCTGCAGGCGAATCGGGTGCTGTGGATGAGGATGAGGATGAGGACGAGGCACTGACTGTGGATGAGCTCAGCACTGTACGCACTGGGCTATCCTCTGAGTTGAGCTGATCTTTGGAGGGTGAGTCTGTGGGGCTTTGTGTGTCACTTGACGTCGAAGGGGAAGATGTGGCAGCATTAATAGCAGCCAGGCGGCGTGCCAGCCGTGGTGTTAAGAGAACCCTATGTTCATCTGGTGTCTTGAGACATGCAGATGCAGCACGTGGAGGAATTCGCCCCTGCCGGTAATAATCCAGCATAACACGGTTGGGGGTTTCATTGTTGCACATGCAGACATGATGGTAGAGCTGTGCCAGTTCCTCACTGAAGATAGTAAGCTCTTCATGCGTGGCAGACAGGGTGCTGTTGCATTCCAAGGAAGAATCATTAGCCTTTTTCAGTTCTCGCTGAAGTGCAGCTTCTTTTTCCTTACTCTCGCGGCAGCGGCATTCCAGGCCAGACACCTTCGCGTCAAAGGTTTTCAGTTGGGCCTGGGCATATTCCTCTGCCCTTGCTGCCCGCTCCACACACTCTTTATGCTTCTCCTGAAGGTCATTCAGGTCAGTATTCAGGCTTACCACCTCCGTTACAGCTAATTTATACTTGCACTGCAACAGTTCCAAACTCATTTGCTCCAGGTCATCACATGCCCATGACAGGCCTTTTATCTGAGTCTCTGCCTTCTCCTTCTCACCAGTCTCTGGAGCACTTCCCTGCTGGTGTAGCAAACAAATCCGCTGGTGGAGGTATTGTGCCCTCTCATACTGTTCTGTCAGTGCACACTGTGTGTGTCTTAGCTGTGTTTCACACTCCTGAAGGCTGTTCAGTGCAATAGTCTTCTCCTGCTCCACCTAAAATTTAAAACATTCACACATAAACCTTAAAAAACATTTTTTACTGGAAGTGACCATTAGAAATATAAAGAAGAACTAGTGTACACAAACACAACCTGATGTAACTGTTGATTAAGTTTTTGAATCTCTGTGAGGTGAAGCTCACTGAAAAGGTCAGGAGTTGTTGAGTCGCTGTGTTTTCTGTGACTTGCTCCTCTGAAGTCCCCATTTTGTCGCCCCAATGCTTTTACAGCTGAACCGTGCGAAAGAAGTCCATTGCATTTGCCCCCATCTTCGCTACCTGGAGAAGTAGCAGCAGTAGGAGTGGCAGTGCCACTTGGGGGTGCTGAGCTGAGGTTGAGCATGTGTGCACAAGCTGAAGAGAAAGGTCCATCACATAGTGTGATGTGTTGGGCTAGCTCCTTACGCAGGTTGTTTTTTTGCTCTCTTTCATTTTTTAGGGCATTTAGAGCCTCCTCAAGCTGACTCTCTGAGATATCCTTTAGACGCAAGGCATCCTCTAACTGGTTATTCAGTAAGACTGTCTCCTCCTCCAACACCTTGATCTCATGTTTCAGGCCTTCATACTCCACCTTTGAGGGAGATGATGTGATTTCACTTATTTAGTTATTACTTATTGTAAAACATTATTATGTGCATGCAATGTAATGTGTGAATGTCTGCGTGTATACACCTGGTTTTGTTTGAGAGTTGACACCAATTTCTGTAAAGTGATGTTCTCCTCTTCAAGCTCGGTGTAGTCCTGCAGCAGCCGAGCCTCTCGGAACTTATACTCTCTAACTTCCTCTCTCATCCTGCTCCTCTGTAATTCCAACATTTCATTGCTCTAAAAAAAGAGAGGAAAATTAACGAAATGGTTCTTTTGGACAGTTTCTCTCAGAGAACCTGACAAAAAAAGTTATGTGGTTCTTTTTAAGCCTGATATAATTATAATCCCAATCATCACTGATCTGATAAATTTATAACTGAAAAACCCAAAAGAAGTGGTTTACAAAAAAGTCCTGTTTACACAGTGTTTTACAAGTCTTTGTAAAGCATTATGAATCATTTGTTATTTAAAAAAAAACGTGTTTTAGTTTCGTTCAGTCACTGTAGGAAGTCTTAACTTTGGTTCTCCATTTAGACGTGTCACTACCTCACTATTTATAAAAGAAAGTTAAACAGTAAAAAGTCAAAATACTAATTAAAAATTTTATCAATACATATGTTTAGATACAAACCCATTGCCAAAAAAGTCGTACAAGACAGAATGCAATGAAGTGTAAGTTTCAAATGTTAATATAGATAACATATCAAATGTTGAAAGCGAGACATTTTGAAATGTCATGCCAAATTTTGGATTTCATGAGCGCTACACATTCCAAAAAACTTTGGACAGGTAGCAAAAGGCCGGAAATGTATAAGAATCAGCTGGAGGACCAATTTGCAACTTATTATGTCAATTGGCAATATGACTGAGTATAAAAAGAGCCTCTCAGAGTGGCAGTATCTCTAAGAAGTCAAGATGGGCCGAGGGTCACCAATTCCCTCAATGCTGCGGCGAAAATATGAGAAGAGTTTTTCAGTGAAACATTGCAAAGAGTTTGAAGTTATCATTTAAAATGGACTGTGGCAAAATGGAAAACTGTTCAACAACTAGTTGAACTGTTGAACAACTAGAAGCCTGTATTAGTCAAGAATGGGACAATATTCATATTTCTAAACTTGTCTCCTCAGTCCCCAGACATTTTTAGACTGTTATAAAAAGAAGAGGGGAAAACATGGCCTTGTCCCAACCTTTTTGAAATGTGTTGATGCCTTGAAATTTAAAGTCAATTTATTTTTCCTTTAAAATGACACATTTTCAGGTTGCCTGAACACATCTATGTTTTATTCTGAATAAAATATTGAAATTTGAAACTTCCACTTCATTGCATTTTCTTTTTATTCACAATTTGTAGTGTCCCATCTTTTTGGAATCAGGTTTGTTCATGTATATACAATAAATTAATAATTACATTGTTATTGAGGCCATAAAAATTTCAATGATGACACAATATGAGACCTTTAACTAAGTTTTTCTGTGGCAGTACCTCTCGAAGTTCCTGCAAGATAGCCATGAGTCTTTCATTCTCTGCCTGCGTGTTGGAGGCCTGAGAGCGAGTGTGCTTTAGCTCAGTCTGCTGATTCAGCAGGCGGCTTATGTAATACGCCTCTTTTGTGGCAGACTCTTGGAGAAGTGCTTCCTCGTTGGTCTCCCCATCTTCTGCTACCCTCCTCTGAGTGGAGTAAGCCTGGCTAAAGGCCTATGTGTAAAAGAGGGGGGGGGAAAGGACAAATAATTCAAACTAACTTACAAAGAAGTAGACACATGGCAATCAGACTTGTTGAAAACTCTTAAGAACTTATTAAGCTCAACGCATGGATTATTGATAGCTTCTACTGTATAAATAATAATATTCGTAAAATTTAAAAATAAACAGTTTAAAAAATGTGATAGTAAGGTAGTACGCACAGTTAACATTGAGTGGGACAGAATATTTGAGCTGAAAATGTTTGAAAATGAAATTTTGATCTATAAATCTATCCTAACTATTTTGCAGTAGTTATTAATAGATAGTTATTTAACTATAATTGTCACTGAAATCTCAATGCATTAAAATAATATGCAACATGACAGCTAATCAGATTGCAGTCTAAAAAGATACCTGTCTCGATTTGCCTGCATATACATTGCATGAAAGTGTTTCAATTTTTTCCCCCAATCTGGCACAGACTGGCTATAACCAGAAATGTCACTAATTTCTGATCATATTTCACTGTAATTTAACACAATTATTTTTCTTTCAAATTGGGAACCAAAACTGTAGCTTATATGTAAATACACCATATGGCCAAGTCAGGACTGTGCAGGACAGTCAAGTTCATCCACAGCGGACTCATCGGTCATCTATGTCTTTATGGACCTTGCTTTGTGCACTGGTGCACAGTCATGTTGAAACTATTACAAGTTGGGAGTATGGAAATATCCAAAATGTCTTGATATGCTGAAGCTTCAGAGTTCCTTTCACTGGAACCAAGGCCAAGCCCAGCTCCTGAAAAAAAAGCCCACACCATAACACCTCCTCCAGCAAACTTTACACTGCACAATGAAGTCAAGTACCGTTCTCCTATTAACTGCCAAACCCAGACTAGTCCATCAGATTGCCAGGAGAAGCACAATTCGCCCTAGAGTCCATTGCCAGCAAGCTTTAAACCACTGCATCCGACGCTTTGCATTGCACTTGATGTATGGCTTGGATGCAGCTGCTTGGTCATGGAAATTCATTCCACGAAGCTCTCTGCGCACTTTTCAGCTTTGAATTGCTGTCGTTCACAAACACCTCCACATTCTTATAAAACAACTGGCCATTGACTGTGGAATATTTAAGAAATGTCATGACTGGATTTGTTGCACAAGTGGCATCATATCACAGTTTCACACTGGAATTAACTGAGGTACTGAGAGTGACACATTTTTTACAATTGTTTGTAAAACAGTCTGCATGCCTAGGTGCTTGATCTTATACATGTCAGAAAGGGTGGGGGGAGCAGAATCGGGGAAAAGGAGCGCACCCAAATGCAGGATTGGCGGGTTTGAAAAGTCCATTTTATTTAAAAAAAAGCTGAATGAATAAACAAAAAAAACAAAAAAAACAACAAGATTTAAACTAAAGAAAGTTAAAATTTTTTAAAAAAGACGTGACAAGACTTGATGTGACAAGACAGGATATCAAACTTGAACTTGATCATGGAAAAAAATTCAGGGGAAAAAGGCGAGATGATCCAACAGCCTGAACAAGAGAACCTGAACATGAGAGAAGGGGAACCTGAACATGAGAGAGGAGGAACCTGAACGAGAGAGGGGAACCTGAACAAGAGAACCTGAACATGAGAGGGGGAACCTGAAAAAGAGAACCTGAACAAGAGAGGGGAACCTGAATGAGAGAACCTGAACATGAGAGAGGGGAACCTGAACAAGAGAACCTGAACATGAGAGATGGGGAACCTGAATATGAGAGATGGGGAACCTGAACATGAGAGAGGGAAACCTGAACATGAGAGAGGGAAACCTGAACAGGAGAAACCTGAACATGAGAAGCCTGAACATGAGAAACCGGAACATGAGAAACCTGAACATGTCTCCGTGACAGGAACAGAACGAGGCTTCCTAGCCTCCGTGACAGGAAAAGAACGAGGCCTCCTAGCCTCCGTGACAGGAACAGAACGAGGCCCCCTAGCCTCCGTGACAGGATCAGAACGAGGCCCCCTAGCCTCCGTGACAGGATCAGAACGAGGCCCACTGGCTTCCGTGACAGGATCAGAATGAGGCCCCCTGGCCTCCGTGACAGGAAGAGAACGAGTCCTCCGGACCAGGCAGACGCTCCTCGACCACCTCCGGACCAGGCAGATGCTACTCGACCACCTCCGGACCAGGCAGATGCTCCTCGAATACCTCCGGACCAGGCAGACGCTCCTCGACCACCTCTGACCCCACCAGGCACATCTCTGGGCGGGCCAGAAAGACTAGATTAAATTTTTCAATTCAAATGTATTTGTATAGCGCTTTTTACAACAGTTATTGCCTCAAAGCAGCTTTACAGAATGAATGATAAATAGATGAATGATA
>JAOTRA010000011.1:463158-479916 GCA_026260255.1 Pseudolaguvia tuberculata | reverse complement strand
TATATATGACATCATCTACATGCTGCTGCAGTGCAGAAAGCTGATGGGCTGAAACAAGGACAGATCTGTTTGTTTATCAGCACCTGCTGAACTGAAACCCAGCTTGTTCTTTTCTCTTCCGAACGTTGCAGTAATGCAGTGATATTTATAAATAAACTACACTCAAGGGCGGCACGGTGGCGTAGTGGTTAGCGCGGTCGCTGACAACAAGAAGTTCCTAGGTTTGATTCTCATGTCGGGGATCTTTCTGTGCAGAGCTTGGATACTCTCCGTAGGTTTCCTACGGATACTTCAGGTTTCCTCCCACAGTCTATAAACATGTACATTGATTAGTGAGTCAAATTTGCCCATAGGATTGAATGACCTGTCCCTGCCTCTCACTCTTTGTGCACTGGGATTAGCTCCAACAAACCCTTGTGACCGCAAATTAGGGAATAAGCGGGTAAGAAAATTAATGAATAAACTACACTCATGCTTTTAGCTATTAAACTGGTTTCTGTTGGTTTACCATATAATTACAGGGCAGTAACACCCAGTGATTAAGGATTCCTTTACTCTGAGGCATAACCATTTACATACATTTAGCACCTGCCCTTATTGAAATCCCTTTACATTTATCTCCTTTATACAACTGAGCTTGGGGAGCTTTTGTCACAGGTGGAGTTTTTGTTTCTTGCTGCTACTGCTTCTGGCTTGGGAAGTGGTGGTACAGTGATTAAGGTGCTGGACTGCTAAGTGCAAGATCAGGGTTCAAGTCCTAGATCCACCAAGTAGGGTAATTGTTAATTGTGTGTTTGTGTGTGTTTCAGATATTGCACAGATGCAGAGAACAGGATTGGGACACTGAGTGTTGATGAAATAAAGTGCCACCCTTTCTTTGAGGGTGTTGATTGGGAGCACATCAGGTAAACTGCTGGACCGAATTCAGGACTCAGTTTCAAAATATACAGTGAGACCAATGTTCAAAAATCAATCTGTATTCTGCGTCGAAAACCTTTTTTACCACAAAAGGTAATTATGTTCAGCTTTCGCACTTTACGCTGAATATATAATGACGAGATATTCATTCTGGAGAGAGACAGAGACTGAATTAGGGGCTGACTAAAATTATCCATACAGTTGGATATGGCGATATATTGCCAATATTCCTCTGATAGTTTATATTCTAATCTCTTGAAACCGAGTTATATTCATGTTTAAAAGTTGTGAAAGAAAAGACAGGTTCTTACCTCTATTTGACATGTGACAACACTGTTAACAAATAGTAACCTCAGCGTATGGATGTGGGCGGAGGGTTGTTGGAGTTTCCCCTCCTTCCTCGTCCTTCTTCGCTTTTAATTAGCTTATAAATGCCTGCAAATATTTGACCTTCACTTTCAAATGAGTAGAAGGGGAAAAGGACAAACATCCATTTACACACACTCATTTAGATGCACCACAAAACATTAATTAACACAAGGAAAATCTCATGTGATTAATGAAAATTGACTCCTTATGGACTCGCTTAGTGCACCGCATTGCACAGCTGCATTCATAAGAGAACACAGTAGTGCAAGGCCGTAGTGCTAGTGTCATCACATCACATCACAGATCAGCAGTACGAGTCAAAGTGCATTAATCACATGAGTGACTGCTTTAAATAAAAATGAATACTTGGGAAAATATTATAATAATGATGGGGGGGGGCATGCTGTGGTGGGCAAGTGACACCATCAACCACCTTCCTTAGAAACAAACATGGTGGAATAAGGGCACCTCCGGCTGTATATTTTCTGCATTCATAACCATTTCAAACGTTTTTTTACTTTTAAATATTGCAATGTATGGTGTTGCAATATATTGTGATATATTATAGCATGAGGCCCTTGCAAATACACAGCTGCTGAAATAGCTTCAGTGTGTCCAACATATTTATCAAAAACAAAATCAACAGCTACATTTTTGGTTTCTAATCATTCTTAATAATAATAATAATAATAATAATAATAATGCTATTTTATTCATTGACAGAGAAAGGCCTGCTGCTATTTCCATTGAGATCAAGAGCATCGACGACACGTCCAATTTTGATGATTTTCCAGAGTCAGACATTTTACAGCCAGGTAAAATCCATTATAGTTTATAAGGAACATCATTCTGTATTCAAATGTCGACATAAAATAGTCATAAAATATTCTACTCAAGTAAAATTACTGGAATTTGATTCAGTACCATAAAGTTACTGGGGTACAAATCTAGCCATAGAAAAGTAAAAAGTAGATTTTTGTATATTTATTAAAAGGAAAATTTACTGAGTAACTTTTTTTTAATATCAGTGGGATTTTAGTATAGTTCAAACAAGGATACAGGGATATAAATCCTAACCTGTTGTTTTTATAGTAATTCCATGAACTGTAGATACACTTCGACAGGTTGAGCTTTTTGATGCTGCAGTTTAGTGGTCTTGGCCAAACAGTTTACACTGCAGAATAAAACTGTGGCCTTTCTTACAGTTAAACTCAAAGTGCTCTTGTAAATATGGTCAGGGGTTCGTTTCAGAATAATTCCACAGGATTTCACTTTCAGCTGGATCACCATCTTTTCTGTCTCGTTCTCCTGTATCAATCAATCAGTCCGTGCTGTAGTTTCGGAAAATTTCTTTTTCCCTGTTGCATTATTTTATTATTTATTTATATTGTATTTTTACTCAGTAATGATTATGAATTAAAAGGTAGTTAAGTGCATTAACTTCAATCAAAATATTTTTTTTTTTTTAAAAAGTAGAAGTATACAAAAACTACTCCGTTTCAGTCAGTAAGGCCAGTAAATGTAATTTGTTGCTTTCCACCTCGGTCCGTATTTCACAAACCTAATTGTTATGTTTCAGTGACAAATCAAACGGAACCAGACTTTAAGTCTAAGGACTGGGTTTTCCTCAACTACACCTACAAACGCTTTGAAGGTCTGACACAGCGTGGAACCCTCCCCCCTACTCAGAGCTGGGCAAAGCACAAGACTGAAAGCTAAAAAGGAGCTTCACATATACACACACACACACGTACACATACAGATACATACACACGTTTCAAGACAAAAGTCTCATCTCACCTAAATACCTAATCGTCTTTTGAGGCTTACTGTGCTGTAAATATAAGGTGCAAATATGTTGAGAATTCAACATAACGAGAATAATCTTAACAATAATAGTATTAATAATAGTAGGGATAAACTCCCAACTCACTATGACTACCCTGTGATCTGTTTGAGCTCAGGTAAGACATGCTTATGGTCGACATCCCGTATTCTGCGTTCACACACTGCACTGTAGGCGCCACGGTAAACTTCAACAGGGTCTTTTACAGTTCGTACCTCACCTCAGCCTTATGTGGAACCCTACAGAGCAGCTCGGACTGATCAAACGTTCAGTAAACTTTACTGTTTATGCCCTCACTGCAACCAGTGTTTTGCACTAATTACCCTCAAGCAACATGGAAGGGTTAGGCGGATATTTGTTATACAGGAAGTACACACCACTTCTAACACTATTTACACGCAAGTGTCTGCTAATGCATCATTTTCTAGGATATGACTGAGACTGACGCACTGATCGATCCTTTTAAACCCCTGTTGCTTTTTATTTGACGTGGTCAAATCTGAATGTGTGCCAATATATTTGGTCAGCAGCTACAGTGACTAATATCCTGCTTCACCAACGTGTGAAGTAACGTCTTGATCAATGGCACTTTATGTTGTGTTTTTTTGCTTTAATTTGTCTTGTGCTGTTGTAGGTTCTTTGTTGCTTGTAAATGGATATTATGTGAAAAGTTCATCTAAAGCTTGACCCCGTCCTCAGCGTGTATCAGCGGAGTCACAGGAAATTAACAGGGTGCAGATGTGCTGCCATTATTGCGTATTAATCTGCGCATTCTAATCAGTCCATCGTTGTTTAAATCGTAGTCAAGATAATAGAGACCGCAGCTACGCCTAAGGATGGAGAACGCTGCGATTCCTTCAGTTGTCTCATTTATAATCAACGTGGAGGAACGTGTTTGTAGCTGCTGTAACAGAAGTGATGACAGAAGCTAACTTGTGCCATGGTTGTTCTGTAACATTAAATGTGACTAGAAACGGAGTTAAGTAACGTGATGTTCTATAATAAGTCATTAACTCTATTTATTTATCCATCGAATGGATATGTAAAAAGAAAGAAAACATAGAAGGAGAATCATATCTACCTGCACTGTAGGAATAAATAGTAATAAATATGATGTGATTAAGAACTGTATTTACTGGATTTCCTATGGAGGTGTTGCACACTATTCTTCCACACGGTTACTGGTTGGTATAAAAGTGGAGTCTGAAACGAAGATTGATATCTAATGAATAAATGATACTTCCTCATCTTGCTCATTTCTGGGCTTAATATAGATTAGCAGGGGATTTTACATGTAGCTGGTTGTAAAAAATGAATAAGAGAAGGATATTATGGAATAAAGCAAATAGATAAAATACCTCTGTGCATTCACAGCAAGGTAGATATTATTCCTTTACATTCTTAAGGTATATATGATTAAAGCTGTAGATAATAATAGATAGATGGTAAAGGGGTTTGAAACCTCTTTACCATCTTCCAGCTTTCAGATATTTGTGTCGGTATAACTGCTTAAAGACGTGAGCTGATGTTTGCAGCTGGATTGAGAGACAGCACCATGAAATGAAAAGAAGGTGGGGGTTTTGAACACAGGGAGAGAAAAATATTTTGGAAGACGAACAGTTCAAAGTTATAGACAAGCTACTAGTAAATGCCTGGATGTTGGCGTGATTTGAGACAGAACTATAAACAATCCAGCTGAACATCTATAAACATGGCAGATTTATTACAGCTGATTAAACGTTTAGTTTATCTAAAGTAGAGGTGTCCAAACAGGACTCCTGAACCAACTCATCCAGATCTTTTTAGGTTTATTTCAAACGTACAGGTAAGTGTAGGCAGGTTAAAAACCTCTAGACTCTGACTTTTTGAGCCAGAGCACAAGACAAGCTCTTTTCCTGTTCTAATGTTCTACTGAGAGGAGACAGTACCGGGTTGAAAGGATTGGAGGTGGGAAGGATTTCTTCATGAACACTGATGCCAATGGAAAATGTTACCACCTGTTGACGGGAATATAAAGAGAAGACACTGCATTACAAACTGACAGATGACCTGGTTGATATATATATAGACGGACGTTTGTGGATTCTTGAACGTTCTGAGTATTTTCTGGCTTTTACATTAAATCTTAAAGCACATCCAGGTTCTTACATTCAAACTATTCACCTTGTAAAAGCCCTTGTCTCTTTTGCCACCTGCTTGGGTTTAAGATTGAAAGAGTTTTAATTGTTTGAAGAATTTTCAGCTGTCATATTGGAAAAGATACAAACAAAAGAGTTTATGATATAGTTACAGTGAACAGGGTAAGAAGCTACCACTGCTGGGTGCCTAAGCAAGGCTCTCAACTCTCACCTCAGCGGAATAAAGAATGACATAACTGAAATGTTAATTCATTCACTTCTTACCCGCTTATAACCTAATTCGGGGTCACGGGGCCTATCCCAGCTCACATAGGGCGAGAGGCAGGGGTACACCCTGGACGAATCGCCAGTCTATCGCAGGGCAACACACAGACAAACAACCAGTCACACACATTCACTCCTATGGACAATTTAGAATTACTAATCGATGTTTCTGACAAATGCCGTAAATGTAACTGTTTGGTCAGCCATGATGAAGATTAAACCGATATTGGACAACGGGACCTCAATCGGATGCTCTAGAACAAATGACCTTATTTTCCCAGTTTGTCTGAGACAATAGACCTTACCTGCTGACCTAGGAAGAGATAAAGCTGCAGTTAGTGCTTCATTAAACTTTTAGACACTTTACCACTTCTACACTCCTTCAGCTGTCACACAGGGGTTACTGACCTCACACACACACACACACACACACACACACACACACACGGTTAACTGATGCGACGATGTCTTCTATTTTTAGGATCAGTAACTACATCATCTGAGCTCCTTTTACCATATATAATCTTCAGTGGGTAGATCTTCTCCATAACACCCAGCTCTTTTTATCTTTAAAGAAATAAGTGAATAGAAACAGAAAATTTTATTCCATGTGATGAAAGTGTTTTTCCAGTAGAAAATCTATAACATAGATGGATTTCATGTTGGATAGGTCACAACAGGAAAGTCAACGGTTGAAAAGATGGTAATGGATCCAAAGTACTCAGTTACCAGAAAAATGCAAACCATTGCCCTGGTCACTCTGACACACAAGAGCTCTTTCTAGTCCCTGACAGCATTCTGGTCCAGATCACAGTGAGATAATATGAGTCCACCTGATCTAGGTGTCACTGCCATTCGTTCCTTGTCCAACCACTCTGATGAAGAGAAGCAATTAATGTTGTACAGAAACCTAACCCGTTCCCAAATAGCGATTAAACAAGAAACTCTAGCTATAACACCGGGCCACCACTTGCCATGGTCTACCTGTGCTCCAAAGACTGGCTAACCGTGCTTTATCAAGAACCCCACACAATCACACCCCCACTCCACGCAGATGCACAAAAATTTGTCTGTCCTTAGCATTTGTGAGTTGCTTCCTGCCTGCAGCAAGATTATTGCCTATAATCACCAAATACTCCTCTAACAGCAGTGAGCTATTCATGCCTGTAGCCAAATTCTGTTTCTGTTTTAGACACCAACTCTTTTCCTAATCATTTGGTAAATATGAGCTATTTTTGGTTTCTTAAATCTAATACCAAGAAAGAGACCAGAAGGCTACATTTACTTGTAATTGGGGATAATTTAATCAGGGATCCATTCATGTAAATGTCCCTATTTGGCAAAGAGACAACAAACTATAAGATATATTAGCAATTAAGTAAAAACATGCCGTTTGCATGTTCTTCCTGTACAAGCGTGGATTTAATCTGGGCATTCCGGTTTCCTCCCACAGTCCAAAAACATGTACATTAGGTTGATTAGGGATTCTAAATCAACCTAATTCTAAATTATATGAGTAATAAATCCTATATGAGTGGCCCTGTGATGAGCTGGCAACTTGTTCAGGTTCTCCTTTTCTGCTTTTCATCCCTCAGAGAGCTTGGATAGGCTCTAGACAGACCCCAAATTATGCAATAAGCAGGTATAGAAGATGAATGAATAAGAGAAAGTGAAAAACTAAGTAACCCATGTTTTTGACAGTCTATTGTTGAATCACTGGTGCTCGTTTTTTTGTAATGAGCACAGTGTGTCAGACAAGTTGTTGAGCAATACATGTTTCCGTCCTTTCTTCTTTTTGGATCAAGCTGTACAAATCGGGTGTAAAGGTAATGTTTGCATTCTTTTCATTTGCTCTGACTTACCAGTCAATATGCTGGAGGCTGTTTTTTGGAGTGGTGGTAGCGCAGTGATTAAGGAATCACAAGTTTGATTCCTAGCACAAGCAAGCACCCACTGCTTGGCCTCTGAGCAAGGTCCTTAACCCCCCTATTGGTCAGTTGTATAAAAAAGATACATGTAAGTTGCTCTGGATAAGGATGTCTGCCGTAAATGTAACTGCAGGCTCTATGATTTAGGAGGATGGGTTAGGTGACACTTGGGTCATGGTTGAGTGTATATGTGCACAAAGAAATATGAGCCTGTCCACATCTGTTTACCTCACTATGTGGAGCCCAAAAAACTGGAACTGGACTCTTTGCTTTTTAAATGTTAAATAAAAGAGTGTCACAAATGTGTGTACTGAAGGTGTTTGATGAAGGGGAAACTAAAACAAAATTGAAATGGTGTTTATTTAATATTTAGATAACATGTATTGCTTCGTAAAGACAGTCCAGTGTATCAATACTAGAGAAAAGGAAAAGCACAGTGTTGGAAAAAAAACCTACAAAATAAGTTTTAAAAAAAAAAAAAGTCAATGGTGCTGCAACAGGCTGCCTACGGACTACGGACTACAGATTTATTCACAATGTCTTGGGAGTCTGAAATGTTTCTGTTATTTAGCTTAACTCCTTGTCTGTAAAATGAATTGCTGTATATTTGTTATTCATTAATTTATACAGGACACAAAAGGTTGGTTAGAGTGATGTAATTACAGGAACTGTCTTGCCTTGTGGGTGTTCCATAACAATTAATGTAGTCATCTGCAAATCTCTCATTAAAAGGTGTTGAAAGATAGTCTTGGGAAAAAATGACAAAGCTGCCACTGATAATTTTCCTTAACCAGCACAACCCCAACCTGTTTTATAATCTATTTAAATACAAATCTCATTTATATGCAAACATTTTCTGAGGAGTGAACACTGCTTGAGAGTATTAAATGTTGTCATAGTAACACAAAGACTAACAATCAACATTGAGTTGTAATCTTATGTATTGTGGGGAGCTACTGGCCTAGTGGTTACGGTCTTGGACTGCTAACGCAAGATGTGGGTTCGAATCCAAGGACCAAGATATGACTGCTTGGGCCTGCTGAGATCAATATAAGAGTGTCTGCCAAAGTGCTGTAAATGTAACAACAAAAACAGACGGATGGTGTGATATTATAAAATAAATGATGATCCTGAGTTCCTTTGCTCTATGGGTCCATTACCTGAAGATCACATGAGCAGACTAATGATCAGTAATATTACTGTCGATTGTAATGGATATGGGTATTCTTAAGGATTCAGTTGACTGCTCCAACACAATAGATTTTATTTAAGAACTCATCAGATCATTAATGACACTACAGTTTACTCGGTGACAATATTCGTGGTCAGAAACCCTAAACAAATCACAACAAATAATTCTGCACTTTACACCATCACATAAGTGGACAGATCGATTTGCATAAACAAATGACCGAATCCATTTTTAACAGAGCAAAAACGCACAGGTTTGATTCCAATGGCCTTCCATATCGCGTAAATCTCCGTTAACTACTACGTGACGTTATGGCCTTTCTAGGATCGTCCCAGTTTTAAACTGATGAAACTGTAGCAAATTATTTTCACATCTGATATGAAATTTATCTTAAACTACTTCCATTCGACCAAAGTCTGATACGATGTACAAAATCATTCATACAATCGCAACAGATGTGAAGAACAAAACAAAACCAAAAACTCTTGAAATCGTCCCGTAGTTATGACGACATCAGCGGGGGAAAGGGGCGGAGGGTTGTTACAGGACAGTACACAACAAAGCGGAGAGCGAAAGAAGAAGCAGAGGACCAGCCGAGGAAGCACTGCGAGGCTGAAACGTAGCTGATCGGATCGGCACTCGACCGCTTTTTACTGTTAAAGGACAAGAAGTTCGGGTTCGATAGAGGCGCCGCGTCTGACAATCCGATTGACAAGGCATTTGGCATCACACGCCGAGCTGTAAACATGTCGTCTCCAAGTCCGGGTAAAAGGAGAATGGATACCGACGTGGTGAAACTGTATCCTTCACAATATTCACCCCCAATAATCATCATCATCATCATCATCATCATCATAATAATACATATGAAAGACAGACAAATCAGTAACATCTATATGTGTGTTTAAGGGGAAAAAAAATCTCGGTCCAAGTGTTTACAGCGTTTTAAACTTTGTATTTAATTCCATTAAAGTAAATAAAAACAAGGCAGCAACCCGATGACTTAGAACAGGTTTAAGATCAGCACAAACAGCTAGCAGGATTACAGATTAGCATCAACTCACGGATTGTTAGCTAGCGAATATGGCGTACATACTTACCCCTGACAGTCACAGCGCGATTTCTATATCTGTTTCCACACCTTTTAATGCTTCGTGATTTTTTTTTCGGGCCTTTTCTTCAAAAGTTTTTTAAAGCGTTTTTTTGTTAGCTTACTTGCTAACTGGTTCCGCACTTCAACCTGTGACACTTGACTTGACTAAAGTATTCGGCAGAAACTCGACACGGACGGAGAAACCCGTAGACCTGTACGCCGTGAAGTATACACGGTTATATGCCGGTAAACTCGATGGAAACGATAATTAAACAAGTTTTATTCGCATCTTTCTCAACAAGCTGAGGGAAGCTAACGGCTAACACCGAGGCCTGCCGATGTGTTTACACCCTACTGACCCCATGAGCTCGGGTTATTTTCGGATGAACAGAGAGGTGCTGAGCACATAAGTGTTTCTAAAGAGAAAACGGACTTTAGTTCAAAGATT
This sequence comes from Pseudolaguvia tuberculata, assembly GCA_026260255.1. Taxonomy (NCBI): domain Eukaryota; kingdom Metazoa; phylum Chordata; class Actinopteri; order Siluriformes; family Sisoridae; genus Pseudolaguvia; species Pseudolaguvia tuberculata. The sequence goes on along the minus strand of JAOTRA010000011.1, from coordinate 469,720 downwards.
TCAAGTGTTTACACGCAACATTGTGCGGATGTCGACGAAAATGCGTCGTGATTCGTTTTTTTCTCCCTCCGCGCTGTCAAATTTCTCGTCTGCGTGGGCTTTGCACTTATTTAGCGGATGATTTGTTCTTGATTGGGTGATTTAACACGATGAAGCTCTGGGTTTTTCTTCTGGAATAATGTTCTTTACTGAAATGGACAGGAGATTGTTTTTCTGAGTTTACGCCTCTAGTGGCGTTTGTGCGCGAAAGCTTTCTGTATATAAAATCGGAATCGTTGTTGTTGTTGTTGTCATAATAACGGGTATAATTGTGTAAATGTGTATACATATATTAAATGATTTGGGCACGAGTTTTGGCGTGTAAATCGCTGGAAAGTGTGTTATGTGTTCAGGATTCAGAACAGGGTCACAGACACTGTTTTCGTGCGATTCGCAGTCCAGCGCGCCCGCTGATTGGTCAGTCTGTTACTACCCGGAAGCGGAAGGAGGCGGGACTGAGGGAATATGAATGCACAGCAGTTGTCACCTGTTTTTAAAAACAAAAACAACACTAACATACACATGCAGTAAAAACAGGAAAGCATCGGTAACACTCGCGTCCAGTTTTCTTATGTTTTTAGAATGATGGGTTATTACCACCTGGTATATCCCACCATCCTCTTCTGACCACATTTAGACAGGAGGTGGGTTGCCAAATCTGCCAAAAATAACCTTGCCAAAAGCTAATTGCGAGTCGTACCAAACGGAAACCAGTCTGTTTTTAGGCTGTAAACACAGCGATAAGAATCCTCCGCTTCCTGATTGTGGCTCAATCTAATACCTTGAAAAATGGGTTTGATGTCGTGGTTGTGGGGGAACGGAGTCTCAAGTTCAGCCCCTGACACTGCTATAGCTAATCCAAGTGACAGCAACAGTTTGTGAGGATGTTTCCAGAGAAATGCTAATACGAGACATTACTGTGCTCTTGTGTGGTGCATTGTTATGTGTGAAAATGAATAAGAGGTCACACGCACTGCTAGTGGATGGTGATTAGCAAGATAACATATACTTTTACAAATCAGTACATATTAGGTTTATGCAAGTTTGGAACTAATGATCAGATCAGTAGAAGGGACTATTCATAAATCACTTTAATGTTTATCAGTATTTCATCAGTAAAATCAGTACATAAATGATTAATTTCTTGTTCACACATTATGAACGCTTTACTCATGGGATATGTCATGCAAGCGGGAAAAAATGGTGATTGGATATATTCAGAAATTTGACTTGTGTTGAAGTCGTCTGTGTTGACAATTTAGCTTGAAGCTAAAAGGTGTGGTAGAATTTTCCTACGTTCAAATCACCATGGTAACCCAGAATACCTCATCCACTGAGCTTCTCCCAAGAGTTGACAGGTGGATTTCAGTAAAATGGGCATAGAGGGGCATAAAGTAAAACCATACAATTTGGATTGGTTTCCACTTTGATAACCAGCATGTTTCAGTGGTTTAGTCTTATGGTGTAAATAATGTTTAGAATCAGTCACAATGCCAATGTTTTGTTTGGTGGTGTTACATGAAATGGACCTGCACATACCTTAACCTGATAATTCAGAATTGAGAGTAAACATGAAGTTACAATTCTGAGTGGACTTAATGAATTTGTAGTAAAGTTTTATGGACCACAAGGAAGTAAGTTTTTTTTCCTTTTTTCTCGTCCTCCTATAAATAAGAAATCGAACCCGGGACCTTCTTGTTTTGAGGCAACCATGCTATCCATTACGCCACTGTACCGCTCCGCATTTAGCAGCATATAATAAAAGCCCTACATGCAGTGCTCATTTAGATATCATTCATTCATTTATTCATCTTCTTATCCGTTTATTCCCTACGCATAGACGAACAACCATTCACACACATTCGACAGGACCATTTGCAAAGCTTGCCATCGATTCGAACCTACAATCCCCTGCTTTGATGGCTGATGCCTTATCCATTAGCCCACAGGGCCCCTCACTTAGATATACAACATGAATTCCAGAAAATTTGTGACATTGAATACAATGGAAACTATAAGACTTTTCAAACCACATGAGCCAAAATTGTATTTCCAACAGAACAAAGATGACCGAAATGTTTAAACTGAGAAATGTTTACACTTTATGATGCTACACATTCATTCATGTTCTTACCCGCTTATTCCCGAATCAGTCTGCTCTGTGCCTATCCCAGCACACATAGGGCGAGAGGCAGGGGTACACCCTGGACGGGTCGCCAGTCCATCTCAGTGATGCTACACATTTGCTAACTACAACATTGAAAAGGCAATCAATTCTAACCAGATTCATCTGAGAGAACATTTAGCAATGATTAATTAGTTGCTAAATGTTCTCTCAGTGGTTAATTGACATCAGATCTGTAGCATGTTTTTTACTTTTAAAACTCAATGTTTTAAAATGTTCCTCAATGTCAACATGCAAATCTCATCATCTACACTCTCTACATCTCTGTGTATGGCTCTGAAGACTTTTGTTGAATGCCTTTGGTGTTCAGGCCCTCGGGTGACACTGCATCACTTGTCTACCTAATTCTGTGATTGACATTTCTCAATGGGCCCAGGAAAACGTCCAGAAAGCACAGTCAGTAAACACAGTGCCTGAGGCAAAAAAGAAACCATATATGAACATGGCCCAGATGTGCCATTGTGTTCTTTGGGTCAAGTCTCATTTAAAATGAGGGAAAAAAAGTTTTAACAGTATGGATAGCTTGTATGTTTTGGAAGCCTCTATGAATCCTATCGAACATACTGCAGCTTTTACAACAGCATGGCTTCGGTGTAGAAGAGTCCAGCTGCTGAATTAACCTGCCTGCAGTTCAGATCTTGCGGCAGATGTTCGGAGAATTGTTAAACGCAAAGTCTGTCAAACACTACCACAAACCCTGCAGTAGCTGGAAAACTGAAACAGGAAGGAATGGGACCAAATTCCAACACCAAAACTCAATCTTGACGTCTTCCAACTTAATAAAGAACTATTTCGCAATAACTACGTCGCAACTATTGAGACCTGTAGCAGATTTCAAATTAGTAAAGAGCTCATTTAGTGCATTAATATGTAACATTTCTTAATGTAAACATTTAATAGGGCGCCATAAAATAGGGCGGCGTAGTGGTTAGCACGGTTGCCTCGCAGCATGAAGGTCCCTGGTTCGAGTCTTTGTGCAGAGTTTGCATGTTTTATGCCCTATGTGCAGGGGATAGGCTTCAGCAGACACATGAGACCCTGAAATAAGGAATAAGCATGTCAGATGATGAATGAATTGGTGTGAATCAAATTTTCATTCCTCCACCTGTCTTCCACAAATTCTATAACTACCCCACTTTTCCTCCACCTTTACCCCAGTATTAATGCAATAATTTTCCACATGTTCTGCACCAGTCTTTTCACTTCTCTTAGACCACCAATCATCTCCCTGGTCTCTTCATGTTCTCTACCAATTCTTTACCTTTTCACTTTATTGCCACATGAGTAAAAAGGCCATTTAGATACCTTTTAATAGAAGGAAAAGTATTTACACAAAATAAATACAAGTTCTAGAAATCCTTAATGCAGATAAAGTCATTCTGAGGCAAGTAATAATGTTCTTATTTTAGGTGAGCGTGGTGGTTAGCATGGTTGCCTCACAACATGAAGGTCCCATAGGAGTGAATGTGTGTGTGAGTGGTTGTTCGTCTATGTGTGCCTTGTTGGACTGGTGACCTGTCCAGGGTGTATCCCTGCCCCTCGCCCCATGTGCGCAGGAAAACCCAGTGATTGGAGGTACAGTAAAAAGGACAGAAGTATTGTGACATGCAGGTTCATACTAGAGGAGATAACTACAAGTTGTACTTATTCTACAACCTTGTGAACATCCTCAAACCTAAAGCTACAACAACATTACGAGTGTTTCTGAGTGCACATGTTTCACTGACTTTTGTTTTAAAAGGGTTTTTAAGTAAGTGGGCTAGAGTTGAACCTCATTGCTGAAAGATTCGCCTTGTAAACGGGGAATTACAAGTTGTAGTTTTGCTATTTTCAGGTTCTTATTCATTTCCAATATCTTGTCCTTCTGTCTGCAGCACCGTATGAGGGAGGCGTATGGAAGGTGCGAGTAGATCTTCCAGACAAATACCCCTTTAAATCCCCATCTATAGGTAGCGTGTTTCTCACCTGCTTTGATTGTGAATCGATCTTAAACTTGAGCGATTAAACTCTGGTGTAATCTGGTGTTGCTTTTGTCCCCCTTTTTCTCTGCAGGATTTATGAATAAGATCTTTCATCCGAATATCGACGAGGCGTAAGTAAAGATGTGTAATGTTTTATTTGAGAAACGTCACTGCCCCTACCAACTGTTTAGATGTACCAGACCAGGCGACGGAATGTTCCTGTGATCATTTGCTGTGTGATGTTAAATAGTACGCAGCCCAGAGAGGGGAAACTGTTGCCACCAGCTTGAGCCGAGTTAGTGATTACCCGAAGCTGGACTAGACTGATATCATGTTAATGCTCATCACAGGAGTGGCTTCAAAAATTAGCTGGCAAATTGTTAATCTGGACTTAATACAATTGCATTAGCTAAATAATGTTTTTCTTGGTGGTATCTTTATTCTTCATCTGTCACAGTGGTTTCCAATCATTTTGCATGTTTGTCATACTTTTAATGTTTCAGATCAACAAACAAATGTAAATATTAGTCAAAGATAACATGAGTAAACACAAAACACAGTTTTTAAATAAAGCTTTTTATTATTAAGGGAAAACAAAATCCAAAACTACATGGCCCTGTGTGAAAAAATGTTTGCCCCCTATTAAAACATAACTGTGGTTTATCACACCTCAATTCAATTCAATAGAATAGAGTTCAATTTCTCTAGCCACACTCAGGCCTGATTACTGCCACACCTGTCTGCAATCAATAAATCACTTAAATAATTCCTGCCTGACAAAGTGAAGAAGACCGAAAGATCCCCAAAAGCTAGACATCATGCCGAGATCCAAAGAAATTCAGAAACAAATGAGAAAGAAAGTCATTGAGATCTATGAGTCTGGAAAAGGTTATAAAGCCATTTCTAAAGCACAATAGAACCACAGTGAGAGCCATTATCCACAAATGGCCAAAACATGGAATTGTGGAGAACCTTCCCAGGAGTGACCGGCCAACCAAAATTACCCCAAGAGCGCAGCGCCGAATCATCCAAGAGGTCACAAAAGACCCCACAACAACATCCAAAGAATTGCAGGCCTCACTTGCCTCAGTTAAGGTCCATTTTCATGACTCCACCATAAGAAAGAGACTGGGGGCAAAAACGGTCTGCATGGCAGAGTTCCAAGACAAAAACCGCTGATCCGAGCAACAAGAACATAAAGGCTCGTCTCAGTTTTACCAGAAAACAGCTTGATGATCCCCAAGACTTTTGGGAAAATACTTTGTGGACCGACAAGACAAAAGTCAAAAGACCAAACTTTTTGGAAGGTGTGTGTCGTATTACATCTGGTGTAAAAGTAACACTGTATTTCATAAAAAGAACATCATACCAACAGTAAAATATGGTGGTGGTAGTGTGATGGTCTGGGCTGTTTTGATGCTTCAGGACCTGGAACACTTGCTGTGATAAACGGAACCATGAATTCTGCTGTCTACCAAAAACTCCTGATAAGGAATGCCCGGCCATCTGTTCGTGACCTCAAGCTGAAGCGAACTTGGGTTCTGCAGCAGGACAATGATTCAAAACACACTAAGCCACTCCAAAGTTTTACAAATTTTGTTTTTCTTCAGCTATTCAAAGTCCTGACCTGAATCCTGAGTATTGACATGCTGTGGCATGACCTTAAAAAGGCGATTTATGTTCGAAATTCCTCCACAGCGTTGTAACAGACTCATTGCAAGTTATCGCAAACGCTTGATTGCAGTAGTTTCTGCTAAGGGTGACCCAGCCAGTTATTAGGTTAAGGGGGCAAACTCTTTCTCACACAGGGCTATGTAGTTTTTTTGGCATTTTGTTTTCCCTTAATAATAAAAACCTTCAATTTAAAAACTGTTTTGTGTTTACTCATGTTATCTTTGATTAATATTTACATTTGTTTGATGATCTGAAACATTAAAGTGTGACAAACATGCAAAAAGATTGGAAATCAAAAAGGGGCAACACTTTTTCACACCACTGTATGTTTTAACAGGTGGGGGGAACAAAAAAAACCATGTAGTTTTGGGTTTAGTTGTCTCTTAATAAAACCTTAATTTCAATTGCACTTTGTGTTCACTTGTTTTATTCATTCAAGTGTGACAAACATGCAAAAAATAAGAAATGCGAAAAGGGGCCAACACTTTTTTACATCAGTGTATCATAAACGGAATAATGCATATTCAATTATTAAAAATAAAATCTAAAGTTTTAGGAGTGGGTGGTTTCAGTCCCATTAGATGAGGCAATTTATAATTGTACACTGAGTCATTGGCTTTTTGAAAAACACAATTGGCTGCACAGAGCAGGGCTTTTATACACATTTAGAATATTTAGCTCACCAATGATTTGAAAGTGATAT
>JAOTRA010000011.1:425157-442597 GCA_026260255.1 Pseudolaguvia tuberculata | reverse complement strand
ACACACACACACACACACACACACACACACACACACACACACACACACACACACACACACACACACACACAGATCAAGAACAGTCAGGCTTTCAGAATAAAAACCCGTATTAGAGAATACAGCGGTGTGCAGACATGACTTAGGTTAGATTTTTATCAGATTTTACAGCACTGCAGCTTCACTACAGATTGCCATGTGAGAGATGGTGATTTCTCTCCTGTTTGTGTAAGAGAATATTCACATTCCTTTACATTTTTCACTTTGTAACAAAGCAAAATGATTTGAAATGTTTTAAAAAGCTGAATTATATTTGCACAAGTTCAGTACAGTGGATTCAGTACTTTTGAAAGACTTTGATTCCCAGCACCACCAAGCCACCGCTATGGGCCCCTGAGCAAGTCCTCGAACCCTGAATTACTCAGTTGTATAAAAAAATTGTTGTAAATGTAAATGTTCACGTTACATTCCGACATTATGACCTGAAGTGAACCTCAAACCCACTAACATGTTCTATAGGAGGCGTTGCATTCAATCCTCACTAACAAAATGACTTATCATTTAGTCATTGATGAAAGGCATTACCCAGCACAACTTGCTACTTTCACTACAGATATTGCTGTGAGTTACTGAAAAAATTCTTTCCATAAGTGTACCTATAAAACTAAAGGGTTTTTAACCAGACCTTCTTATCTTGTGGGCAGTTTTAAAGCTCTGTTTCATTAGCTATTGGGTTCAACTCCTTTCAAGCCAGTTTAGGGTCCAAAGTTCTTTCTTTGCACAAGTTTCTAATATTCTTGCTAAATATATACTGCATGTTTTAACATATATATATATATATATATATACTGCATGTTTTAACATGGTTTGACTGTCTCCTGACATGCAAATAGGATAAAACTCAGGTTGGATTTCCAATTTATAGACACACTTAATTTGCCATTGAGAAATATTGTGCACAAACCACTGACTAATTATGTTCCATATTAAACAAAAAAAAAATACAAAAAAGTGAAAACAGTGCAATGGTCTACCTTCTTGCCTTGAATGGTATCCAAAAGTTCTAGCTTATGCCACATCTTTAAGCCTACCATCAACTGGATAAAATAAAGAGCCTTAAGATAAACTTTAATTCACATAAAAAGCTCAAGCACCACATAATCATATAGAACAGAAATTATGAATGTGGACTTCAACAAAACATACAAAACTATAATATGTATATAACACATTATATCATTTCATTTTCTATTAACAGGAAACCTGTTCACAGTGTCACAGTTTCACAATAAAACTTCTGGAGTATAGAACATAGTAACGAACTGACTTATTGTAACAGGTTTCGCCTGTTTGTCTGCTCTCTGGTCATGGCTCTGGAATGTGACTGGGAACAGATACAAAGGAAATCCTGAGCAATAAAAACCATCCAAAGATAATGCTACATAATCCCTCCCATGTCCTTGTTCTCCACTCTTGTGCTTTTTCGAGTGTAAAGTGTTTAATCTGAAATTTCTCAGTTTACACTTTAAATGCACATTTGCACATGTACATATTTATGATCTTTTTGATTCTCAGAATAAAAAGTCTGATAAACAGTTGTTGGTACATGGTGATGTGTGCAAACAGAGAGAGAACATTGTGAAGACAATAAATTACAATAAATGCCGTTAGTAGACTAAACCACTGTTGATGGTGGGAGGTGAAGAGCTTACCTTCATGGGGATGTTAGTGATAGTGGTTGAGGCCAAGTCAAAGTGCTGCTGCACCAGCACATTCAGTTTGGAGGCTAGGTGCCTCCCAGCACGGACACTGTGCACCTCACTGCTTAGCACAGATGTCATCTGATAAACATTATAGTTCAACAGTGAGGACAGTTGTTTCATTACCTTAACCAAGAACTTAATAGGCTACAAATGCTAAAGTATAAATGATGTTCAGAAGCGGACACTAGATACTAGACTGACTCTGATCTCATCCACACGAACAGAACGACTAACCTCTTTCTTCTGCCGGTCTGACACCAGAGTATCATCGCCCTGAGGGTATATATGGACCAGCACAAGCTCACACTGCTGAATGGGCATAAGTCTGCACAAAAGACATGGAACAGGGTCATTGTCCAGATGCCCTAACACTGAGTTAATAATCCGCCCAGGACTACTCAGTTTTATGATCATTGCTAAATGCTGCATACACACCTGTCAGACCCAGCAGCTAGCTTGTTCTGCTCCTGAATGGTTTCCAGCACACAATCCTCCAACATCCGTACATGTGTGTCGCTAAAGTACAACACACGCTGTTTAGGTTCACACAAGAATTCATTTTCTATTAATAGTAAGTGTTTCAACGATCAACAATAGAAACAACAAACTGGATAGGCACCAGCAGACCATAGTGACCCCAAACTAGGGAATAAGCGGGTAAGAGGAAAAATAATTACATATAATCTCATATTAACCATTAACGTTTTTGTTTCGTGAATACACAGTGGCTGCCAAATCTGTAAATTTTAAACCACTTGCATTTCCTAAATATTACATTGAAACCTGCCAGTCAATATCAGCAGTGGGACTAAACCATGGGGTGGGTTTGTAATCCGGAATGTCGCCTCCTTGAGGGGAAATTATATTAATATTTGCTAACATTATTTAGAATCTGTTACCTATTTGTCACTAAATAAGCATTTAAAAAAAAACATTAAACTGCCCCAAATGACCCTAAAGATTTTTGCAAAAGGGTTTTGGTTGGGACAACTATACATGTGGGTGTTGGCGGCTTAACCAAGTTCACCAACAACAAATGATCCGGGATTTGTAGATTTTTGAGGAACTGTGCTGGAGAGTGATTTCATAGTTCTCAGGAATACTTTAGTTATATCTAAGGTTTTGTTCAACATCTATTTTAATAGAAACCCCTGGTGATTGCTTAACCTCTAATTTGTAGCTTTGGTTTGTTCACCTTTTTGCGTTAGTGAGGCATATGATGCGCCCCCTGTTGGACACTCTATGCGCCACGTCTACAAGAGCTGTTCGGGCCTCGTGCTGGTACTCTGTGATTTTGCAGAGGGACTCTACTGCCGCCACCAGGCCATGCAAAACACTGCAGCATTCCGGGTCCTCATGTGGGTTGGGAGGTCCAACAGCTGCCAGAGCTGACATTAACTACAAAAATAAAAAAAATACATATAGCTAAGTAAAATATACCTTTATAAAATGTACTGATATACAGAATATAATATTACCTCTTGAACACTCTGGTCTTTCTCTCCCCAAGTATTTAAAATGTGACACTCTGAATCACTAACAATGTAGTTTATCTGTTAAAAAAAGAAGAAGAAAAAGAAAATCAGCACCAACATTTTTACTACACAAATAAAGCTTTAAATAAATCTTGCTGTTATCTTACGAGTTTCCTGGCTGGGTAGATGTCATAGAGAATACGGCAGTACTCCATGGAGCACTCCAGCGCACAAGTCCAGAGAGATTTGGAGACAGGCGCCAGAGGGATCATGCCCTGAGATCGGCTCTTGGTCAGCATGTCACACTCGATCTGCTGCCTGCTGGACTCGGCCATGTAGGGGCAGTGATCCACCACAAACACAGTCTTGTGAGAGACCGAGAACGTCTTCATCCTATCTGGATCAAAGGTGACAACCTGGAGACATCAGCATGCAGTGGGAGGAGTCAGATGAGGGAAATGAGAAAGTTTGTAAATGTTTTCATCCTGTCTGTGTGGATCATCTGCCCCCCCACACACACACGAGAAAGTGTAACCAATATTAGTGTAGAAAAAACCTCAATTATTCTTAAAACGGACGTTATTATTAGAACTTATAACGTTATTATTGTTCCTCTAACCATTAGTAAACTCTTCATCAACGTCACAGGAACGTTAGAAGAACAATGTTCTCGCAACATTTAAAGAACGTAATATCAACTATGACTAATTTCATTCATTCATCTTCTAACCCGTTTATTCCTTAATTCATGGTCACGGGGGTTTGTTAGTGTCTATCCCAGCGCACATAGGGTGAGAGGCAGGGCTACACCGTGGACAGGTCGCCAGTACATTGCAGGGCTATTACTAATTTATACTTTTATATGTATTTATCTTACTTTTAAACAACATAACTGTTTCTGGTTAGCTTCTCTGGTCGTCATTTACTTTAATACTATAATAAATTAATTCTCGTATACTTTATATTTTATATATAAAGAAAAGTAGCGAGATACAGCGAAACTCCGTGCGTGCCTACTGTTAGCTTAAAGCTAGTGTATCAATACAAAATAAACAAAATAAAAGTTCCTTTCGACATTTCGTACATACAATTGTTTGTGTACTGTTAATACCAACCGTGTGACTGGAGTAAGCTAAAGATTCCTGTCGCAAAGCCACAAGGCAACACAGCCTAGTGACCGGTCCGGTTAGCCATAATTCCCGTGAGAGAGACCAGAGGAACTAAACACGCGTCTCACCGCTTTCTTCTCGTCTCTCCTGCTTCGTAGAATAAAACAGCTGAATGCCCAGACAGGAGAGACCGAATCTAAACACTAATAAACTGTTTTATAAACTAAATCATTTACAGGACTTGGTGTATACATACACACACTCGGCGCGCAAGCAAAACATTCCGTGCAAACACAAAAAAACGTCACAGTGGTTCCGGTTCAACAGGCCGATTTTCCTATCTTCTTCTTCTCCTTTCGCTGCACCCCTAAGAATCACAATTCTATTGTTTCCACACCTTTCCTACAAAGGGTAGAGGAAAGAGCAGGCTGAGAAGAATCTGGAGAGGTGGAGGTACATGCTGGAGGAGAAGGAGAAATAAAGTCAGTAGGAGGAAGACTGAGTATGTGTGTGAATGAGAGGGAAGGCAATGGAGTGGCGAGGTTTCAGGGCAAAGAGGTAGTGAAGGTGGAGGACTTGAAGTACTTGAGGTTAACAGTGCAAAGTAATGGAGAGTGTGTTAGAGGAGTGAAGAAAATAGTTCAGGCAGGAGTGATTTTGATTGACAAATTTCTGCAAGAGTGAAAAGGAAAGTTTACTGTAGTGAGACCAGCAATATTGCACGGTTAAGAGACAATGGTGTTGTCAAAAAGACAGGAGGTGGAGCTGGAGGTGGCCGAGTTGAAGATGTTGAGATTTTCATTGCGGGTGACAAGAATGGACAGGATTAGAAATGAGTTTGGAGGGACGGTGCATGTAGGATGTTTTTGAGACAAGGTGAGGGAGGCTAGGTTCAGATGGTTTGGACATGTGCAGAGGAGGGACATGCAGTATATTGGTAGAAGAATGCAGAGGATGGAGGTGCCGTTTCTGTGGCGACCCCTAACAGGAGGAGCCAAAGGAAGAAGTAATAACAATGCTTCAATACAACAAATAAGCTTATCATTGTACTACTATGTAGGCTTATAACATTTAAGCTTACAGCATTTATCCAGAGGGATTTACATTTGATCTTTTTTGGACAGCTGAGCAATTGGGAGGTTAAGGGCTTTGCTCAAGGGCCCACAGTGGAGCTGGGAATCGAACTCTGGTTTTTCTGATATCAGTCCAACACCTTAAGCACTAAGCTAGATTTATAACAACTTAATTTTTTTTACTGCTAAATGACTGCACTTTGCTACAGAAAACAAAATGTTCTCTTTGATTATGTTTGTATGAATTAATATCAGCTGTTTGTTGTATGGGCGTAGTGGTTAGCACAGTTGCCTCACAGGCTTTGGGATATTTTTGTGTGGAGTCTCACAGTCTAAAAACATGTCGATTTGGTTAAATATCGAGGAGTGAATGTGTGTGTGTGTGAATGGTTGTTTGTCTATGTGTTGCCCTGTGATGGACTGGCAACCTGTTCAGGGTGTACCCCCGCCTCTCGCCCTATGTGCGCTGGAGTAGGCAACAGCAGACCCCGGTGACTCCGAGTTAGGGAATAAGCGGGTAAGAAGATGAACGAATGAATGTTTGTTGTATTGTACACAGTACATGTAAAAGGCTTTTCACGTGACTATACTTCTTTTGACCACTAGGGTGGCTAGTACGCGCTACAGATCCAACTTCCGAGGTTATTCGAATTCAACCATCGTAAAAGCAGAATGACGTCATCAACGTGCGCACTTAAAGTTGGACCGCGGAGGTTTTTAGGCAGGAGGTTTCACGTGTGGAGGAGGAACCGAGAAAAATCGCTTTAAAAAGGTTAATAAATACAAAAATATACAATATATATATAAAAAACAAATTTTTGTTTATTTTTCGACTTCTCATGTTTTAACCGCGAAAGATGAAACACACTTAAATATTCGGTTAGTTTTCTAAACCGGGTCACGTGACTCGTCCCCGTGTCTTACTGGAGATGATAAAATGGATTGTGGGACACCATCACTGTGCTGCAGGTCTGATCATGTAGGCTTTCAGGGCAGTATCAAGAATTCGAGCCAAGACTTTGTAGTTATTGAAATAGATGTTAATGGACAGTTTGTGAACAGTCCAAGTGTACAGGAGAAACCTGTGAAGACCAAGAATAAACCTGATATTAAGGAGCTTCCTCAAAAAGATCAGACTGGAGGAAAGCAGAGTGAGAAAACAGCCTCTGGTGATGCTGGATCAGTTGCAAGTGAAGCTCAGGACTCTTTTGATCTGAGTGTAATTTTGAGTTATTCTGTAAATAAAGCATTAGAACAGTTTGCTAGCATGGTCCAGAGCTGCAGTGAGGTGCAGAAGAACGTGGATATGTCCCTTGGAGCTTTTCCAGATAAACCTCAGAGAGCCATGGTGCATAGTGCAGTAAAGTACAATTATCCCTTCCTCATGACCTTCACCAACCGGGAGGAGATCTTCGTCAGAGAGGACCATGACTTTAGAGAACTTTCCGAATTAGTTTCTGTGGAGGAAGCTGAGGATTTCTTCAGGTTTAAAGATGCAAAAGTTTCTGGCTCCACCTTCACCTTCTTGCCTGACAGCAATAAGGAACACCGGACATCTGTGCACCATTTTGTGAGTAGAAAGTTTGGAAAGCTGATGGAGACAAAAAGCTTTACGGTACAGGATGGGACTGCTATAATGGTTAGACTGAGAGAGCGAGGGAGAGTTTCTGGGAAGAGGACAGCTGCTCACCGAGAGGAGCAGGATATCTACACAGGTTAAAAGAACAGAAACCATATGCAGTTCGGTTACAGCTCACAAGCGTTCAAGGTTTATTTCTGTTTTTCTCATTAATCAGGTTTCATTTTACGAAAAGAAAACCTTGAGACTTTAGAGGCCATCAGCTTTATGGCAGCAGCACTCGGAGTTCTTCCATCCGATTTCTCCTATGCTGGCATCAAAGACAAGCGAGCTGTCACCCATCAGGCTATGGTTGTGAAGAAGGTCTCTCCGGAACGGTAACGGAATGGTTCCAGATTTATTTAGGGCAGCTTATTCGGGTTAATTTCTGTCAAGTGAGGATTTATTTGTCATTGGTGGTGTTTATTTGCTTTTCTGATAGGTTGTTGGAAAAGGCCTGCATGTTTGAGAAAAAAGGAATGGAGGTGTCCAATGTCTGTTTGGTATCCGAACCCCTTCGGCTTGGAAGGCTAGCAGGCAACCATTTTGACCTAGTCATCCGGGACGTGAAGCCCCACAGGTGTAGCTCTTCAGATCTCTCAAGTCTTGTGAATGAGGCGATCGAGAATGTAAAGGTGGAGCCAGAGACTAATTTATAAATAATATTTCAGCATGAACTAGTAAAAGGTACCATAACGACTTTAAATACCCCATTGCAGACTCGGGGCTTTGTGAATTATTATGGACCACAGAGGTTTGGGAGTAACCTGAAGGTTCAAACGGACCAAGTGGGACTTGCGCTTCTGAAGGAGGACATGGTAACAAGTGTTTTCTTCTCTTTAGAAAAGGACTAGCAGAAACTGCCAGGGGTTAATAGGATGCAAGGGGATATTTGAGGCACAGCTCTTTTAAAGACATTCCACAAAGTGTCTGGTCTGTTACAGGACATTGGTCTGGACCTTCTGCGGAATGGATTGAACTGCCAAGTTATTTTATACTTTTATACCTTATCTAAAGAGCAAAAGAACCAGATCTTGATCATTCTTAGCTGACAAGTTGCTTCATGATTGTAGCATTATGTTAATTTCTTGATTAATGTTAATCATCCATGAGGACATTGCTCTGGATGAGTGCAATAGGCAATGCTAGTAAATATTATGTTTATTATGTAATATGTTTGTCTTGGTCTTTTGTAGAACTCTGCTCTCACATTGTTTCTGAACCCAGAGGATGGTAACGACCTTGAAAACCAAGCCAAGAAGCACTTTCATCAGACAGGTAAATACACACTAGCGCTCTTTGTTTAGTTGTTGTTTAGCACACATCTTTTGGTCATCTTTCCTCTAAGACGTGTGTATTCTCCTCAGGAAATGCTAAAGAAAGCCTGGCTCTGATGCCTCCACACAAGACGCGAGAGAGACTAATGCTGCGAGCTCTGAACCGCTATGGCGGCGGCCCCGAAGGCGCCACTCATGCCTGGCTGAGTCTGCCACACGCCATCCGGGTCTTTTACCTTCATGCTTACTGTAGCCGTTTGTGGAATGAAGCAGCGTGCTTCAGGCTGCAGACTCTAGGAGCGAGGTCTGTACAGGGAGACCTGGTGGTAGCTGGGGCACAGGAGGGAAGCAATGAGTCACAGGTGAGAGAAGTTGAACCATAGTAGACTTTCTGAGGTATGGAAGTAATTGGTTAGATATGTTATGATTTAATTTCCTTGGGCTTTAGGTGCATGTTGTGACGTCTGCAGAAGAGCATAACTGTGTCTTCTCACTAGATCAGGTGCAGTAGTACACCATCTTTCCTCTCTTTCCAAAATAGACATGTTTTGGAACAATTCTTTGATGTTGTCCTTCCACGTGTTGTTTAGGTAGTCCTTCCGATGCCGGGCAACAGTGTGAAGTACCCAGAGAATGCTGTTGGCTCATGGTATAAGGAAAGACTTGAACAGGATGGCTTGAGCTCCTGTAGATTTAGAATCCCCTCACTGAAACTCAATGTCCCGGGCTGTTACCGCCCCCTGCTGTCCTATCCGCGTGATGTATTGTACAGCCTACACACTGAGGAAAGCGTGCAGGACAGCGAGCCCTGCAGAAACAGTCTGAAGCTTTCTTTTAACCTGAATGCCTCCTGCTATGCAACAGTGTTTCTCAGAGAAGTCATGAAGTGTGAGCCATAGGACCCCATATTGACTGAACGGACAGGAAAGGGGGGGGGGGTGTTTAAATGCCATGTTGGATTGTAGAAGTTAAGATTATGGTGTAGGGAGACATAATGCGAGTATTTATTTGTATTTGTCAAACACAGTATAATAATTAGTAAATTATATATTTCAAGTGTAAATGTCTGTATTTATCACATGGACTTTACAACACAGTGAAAAACTATGAATCAGCTATGTCACAGGGATGAGGGTCTTGCTCAAGGACCAAAGTGACAGACAGACAGTGGTAGGGTTTGAAGCCGGCCTTCTTCTAGTTTTTGGTTATTGGGATCTGTTTAACCAGGACATTGATGCCATTTTTAACAGTATTCATATTGATGTGTTGAGATGGATATGGACTCAATCATCAGCTTATTTCATGTTCTATCATAGCTACAGAGCGACACGATAACCAAAGGCTAAACAAATGCTGTTATTGATGTAGCTAGAGTTTCTCAGGCTGTGTTCAAAGACTCGAGCTCAATTTAGCACATCAGGATTTTTATTGTTAGTGCGCAACTGTGGCGCTTTTGACTGGCTCCGTTGCACATTGGATTTCTAATTCAAAGGTTGGGCGGCGCGGTGGCATAGTGGATAGCACAGTCACCTCACAACAAGAAGGTCCCGGGTCCTCGTCACATTTTTAACTCTGCCACCTCCAGTTCCTGTCTTTTTGAGAACGCCACTGTCTCTAAACCGTACAACATTGCAGGTCTCACTACAGTCCTATAAACTTTCCCTTTCATTCTTGCAGAGACTCGCCGATCACAAGTTACTCCTGCCACTCTTCTCCACCCGCTACACCCTGCCTGAACTCACTTCTTCACTCCTCTAACACACTCAATTACTTTACACTTTTGACCACAGGTACTCGAACTCCTCCACCTTCACTACCTCTTCTACCTGCAACCTCACCACTCCACTGCAATTACTGTTTCATGTATTTTAATCAATTAACATTTAATGCTGATTTTCTTAACTGAAAAAAGAATGTAAATGTAGCAAAAATATTTAGTTCGTAAATCACATATGCTCATATGTTGCTGTGTCTTCTAAATGAGCTACCCTCGTTCAACCATGCTATTGCAGGCTCGAAAATTGAGATCCAACAATTTTTAACTAAAATACTTTGACACCAGGACTGGCAACCTGCCCAGGGTGTACACCTCCTGCCTTTCAACCTGTCAGAGCTGGGATAGACTCTAGGAGATCGTGTGACCCTGAATTGGGGAATTAGCGAGTATAGAATATGAATGAAAGTATTTATTAAAAAGTCTTTGACACACCTGACTGAATGTTTCAGATGTAACTGTAATGCTCTCATTCTTTAACTGTGACTTCAGTACATCATGGCGTTTACATTAAAACAAGTTCCTAATTTCTCACTGCAGGACTAGCCAAAGTTTTAAATTCATTTGCCACTTGCAATGGAAATAATCACGACAATACAGTTGTCACCAAACACACCAGAGGAGAATGATGTTAGCCATGTTAGATTAAATAATATTTATTTTCAGAAAGAACTTTTATATTGGTTGAAACACATGGTGGTGATCATAATCTGTCTTTAATCATTTTAACTCTCAGTTTACTACTAAACATTGTTATGAAAACCTCAAGCAAATAAACCCTAGCACTAACCTTCATTAATGGACTGATTTCACCTCGGTTACAGTGACTTTCTATAATCGAACAGTTTATATAATCGGTGACAGGGACTGTGGTCCCCCCCTTAAAGTGGGGGGACAGTGTTATTCCTGCTAATTCAATAATCTCTCATCTCTCTACCAAACCGTTGGTGGCCTTCTGCAGAAGCTGGAGCATGATAGGATACACCGGTGCAAAATTCTTGCCCTGTCTGGCTTTCACAGACTGCACATAGGCTTCCAGAGCCCCCCTTAAAAGAAGAAGGAGGACATACTGTGTCAAAACTGTTTTTGCATTTCATTAACATTGTGAGAGAAAGAGAGACAGTGTCTGTGATTTAATGCATATTCTCTGTAATACATTACAAAACATAACATGATACAGGAAACACTAGACTCTAAATTACCTTATTAGGACAAGCCGGTCCTTTTCAGACTGGTGGTCATCGAGCCACTGGGAGAACCTTGCTACAGACCACTCAGCTCTCTGGGGAGCAAAAGACCACCACAACAGCAAGGTTAAAAAGTACAGTGTAAATATCCTTGATGGTTATATAGAGATAATCACATAAGGGATAAGTGTACCTGGTGAGGAGACTTTAGTTCTGCCGGCGCACGAGAAAACAGGAAGTGCAGTACAGTACTGTAGGGAATTAGATCACCCACTGCCTGACTGCTGGCAATGTGCTCACTGGTCTGGAATAGAAGAGGCCTGAAACACACATACAATTTTTGGCGGGTGGGGTGGGGTGGGGTTGAGGCGTTCTACTGCTAATTGTAAAGTAAAATAAGGCAAAAAAGGGCACAGGTACACCATGGACAGGTTGGTAGACCACCGCAGGGCCACGTAGATGCATACTCTCCTATAGGCAAATTAGAATCACCAATAAACCTAACGTGTATGTTTTTTAAACTAATTTACCCAAAGACGAAGAAACCTATGCAAGCACAGGAACATGTATATATATGTATATATATATATATATATAACTCTGCACATGGAGAGCCCTTGCCTGGGAATCAAACTCAGGACCTTCTTGCTGTGAGGTAACCATGCTAACCACTACACCATGGCACCACAGGTTATATTTATTCGTTCATTTATCTCCTTACCCGCATATTCCTTAATTCAGGGTCACGGGGGTCTGTTGAAGCCTATCCCAGCTCACATAGGGCAAAAGGCAGGGGTACACCCGGACGGCTCGCCAGTCCATCACAGGGCACATGTAGACAGCCATTCACACACACATTCACTCCTATGGAGAATTTAGACTCACCAATCAACCTAATGCACATGTTTTTTGTACTATGCAAGGAAACCGGAGTACCTGGGGAAACCAACACAAGCGCGGGGAGAACATGCAAATCGGCCCGGGGATGGAACCTGGAACCTGAGGCTTTCTTGCTGTGAGGCGACCGTGCTATCCACTACGCTAGCACACTGCCCTATATTATATTTAATGTTAGTAAATTAAATTCAACCCTCTCATTGTCTTCTTAAATGCATGGATAGTTTTGAACTTCTACTGAATTAACAAACTACTACCCCCCCCTTTCCCCCTTCCTTTCCACTCACACTCACCTAAAGGAGCGCAGCAGACGGTAAGCTTTTCCCAGGTCTGATATTCGCCTGCAAAGGGGCGCCACAGCCAGTTCCATCTGAAACACACACACATTAACAGCAGACTTATACTTGATCTCTTTTCTACAACTGAGCAATTAGGAGTTAAGGGCCTTGCTCAAGGGCCCACAACAGCTCATAACAATGTTCTTATTGACACTTTATATATAATATTAAGTCATTTTCATTGTCCTTAATAAAAGCACTTACCTGGGCAAAATCTGCAGCCAGTTTCATCTTGCCACCCTCACCCAGAGGTTGTAGCAGGCAGGCGTGGCGGATGAAGAGCGTGATGGCGCGTTGAGCAATGCCCTCTGTTCGGTCGTATAGAAAGTCCACTGATTGCAGGTGGTGGAAGTAGTCGTTCATGACCCTGGATATGAAACCCTGCAGCTCTCGCATATACAGAGAGCAAGGCATGTCTGGTTTCTCTCCGGCTGAGAGAGAACTGCAAATTCCAAAACAAACACAAACACACAATTAAAATCTAGATTGCTTAGTGTGTGTGCTTCTCAATCTTTACATTTTCAAACTGACGGCCTTGGGTGAGCCGTAGAGACGTGTGTTTGTGTGTGTGTGTGTGTAGGGGGTATTTTACCCAGAGAAATCTTCCTGGTGCATTGTAAGGAGAATGGCTTCTACGGAGTCAGTCACAGACATTAACAAAGGCTGGACCGCACTATCCATTAGAGTTTGAACTTCCTGAAAGGAAAATAACTGTTTTCAAATAACAACAAATAAACATGCTGGGCTTGTGTACAGTCTGTGAATGCAAAGCATCTACAAGTATGCATCTGTGAGAAAAAGATCAAAGAGAATGGTTATACTATCTGATGGAAGAATGCGTATGTGTGTGACCTCTAAAGATGCTGTGAGAACTTGTTCTGCATCCGGGGCGAAAGAGGGAAGAGTGGAAATGACCTAAACATAGAAAAAGAAATTACTGCCAAACACATTTTCATCACATGAAGTAAACAGGTGATTTAAATGAATAACCTTTTACATATACAATGTTAAACTCCAATGTGTTGGTGGTCAGTGGAGTTACTCACTTTAGTCAGCGACTGCTGCAGGTGGTACAGCGAATTAACTACCGCCATGTTTCTTCTCTGACCTTCTGTTAAAGGCCCGATCACCTGGCTGGCATCACCTTGTGTACAGAGCTATGAGCGGGAGGGTGACAGAGGGTGTGTGTGTGTGTGTGTGTGTGTGCGCGTGTGTGTGAGAGAGAGAGATATATATAAAAAAAGGGATATAGTGAAAGAGAGAAGAGAGAAAGAAAGAGAGACAGTATGTGTTATAAGGTATTAATTATTGCTAACATCCAGAAAGAGATTCATCATTATCATGGTGTATTTACCAGATGTTCAGATTTCACACAGAACAGCTGTACCGTCTTAGAAATGTTCTTGGCCACAGCTATGGTCAGTCCAGGGTCCACCAGAGACACGTTCAGCTCACTGAAGAACAGAAAAAGGGTGATGATTTACAAATACAACACTTCAGTGTGATATTCATTCATTCATTCATCTTCTTGCCCGCTTATTCCCTAATTCGGGGCCACGGGGGTCTGCTGGCACCTATCCCAGCGCACATAGGGCAAGAGGCAGGGGTATACCCTGGACAGGTTGCCAGTCCATCTCAGGGCTCAGTGTGATATTGAAGGATGCAAATAGGAATTGAAAACACAAACCTGGCAATGGTCTTAATGATGCTGTCCATTTCATCAGAGGAGGGTGGACTATGCCCCCCTTGTGGAAACACTAGGTTGATGGGGTCAAACAGGCGAGAGAGGGATTTGGACAGATACGCTGCTTCATAAGGCTGAAGGGAGACTTTTAGAGCTTTTTCCAAACTGGAGTAGAAAGAATACAACATATACATTTGTAAAAATGATGGAATGAGAGTTACTGGATCATAGCAGTCAAATCTTAGTGTGCAATACATTTAAATGAATAGATACATCTTTACCATTTATATAGAAGTATTAAAGGGAGTATTACATTCACATGTACTACATCCACCATGTTCACAGAGTCACATGATATGCATCATCACAACAGTGTGAAAATGTCAAATTGGATGATGAGAAACGAGTTTAAAGCTATTTTAGGCTCTTGACTCATTTTCCCTGTGGGACCACAGGATACCAAAATGCTTGTGTGCTCTTCAGAATTCACCAATGTTTTCAATAATTCAGATATTCCATTTGTGTCACATACTTTTTTGTATACAGTGGAACTCCGCCATTCCCACCTCGTTATTCGTCCAACTTGTTCAAGTAAAATTCAACTGGTCATTCGTACGCTTGCCCCACGTTTGGGACAGCAGCGCTTTATTACTGTTCGAGCCACGTGGTCGCCTCAACTCAGTCTAGTCACTCTTTCCGTACGCTACACATCATCCACGCAAATTTGGTTATTATGGTTATTTTTATTAAAAAATAAAAAGGGGTGTGTGCATGCGGGTAAGCCAACTCACTCATATTCAGGTTTAGGGTTGGTAAAGAGATCCTGCGTGTCTGTTTCAGATATGGTCACATCTGGATCCAGTCCAGAGCCACTACTTCCCAGAAGGTCTTGTATATTAGCACTGTACTGCTGTAGCCGCTTCCAAAGCTCGTTGTAGAGTCTCAGAAGTTTGGGATACTCTCCCTCCAGTGCTTGCTTTAGGAATATAGAGGCTACAACAGAGGGGACAGAAACATTGTGCTATTTAATACCACTAAAGCAGGAGATTGTTATCATTCTTGGTCCACAAACAAGTCCCAATTGCTTAGTTACTGTATATAGATTAAATAAAAATAATTACATTAAATTCTGCTAAGTCATAACATGGACATCCAATCTAAACATGATATTGAACTAAAACTTGATTGATCTTGATTTTGGAGCTGTAAATCTGCCCATATTTTATTCGAATACTCAAAGGTCTGACCTGCTGAGCTTTTCTGAAGTTCTACAGACAGCATTTGGGTAATTGAGTCCCAGAACGTGTGCAAGATGTCTGACTGGCCATCCTTTAGTGTGAGAGAGAGAGAGAGAGAGAGAGAGAGTGTAAGCAAGCGAGAAAGATCAAGAAAAAAAAAAAGAGAAAGCCAGAGAGAGATAGATAAAAGGAAAAAAAAGACAGAAAGCGAGGAAGAGCGAGATAATGAAAAAAAGAAAGAAAGCACAGAGACAGAAAGAAAGTGCAAGCACACAAAGAAAAAAAAATCAGCGAGAGCACAAGAGAGAAAACAGAGATAACACACAAACCCAAAATGATTTCTCACACCTTAATAAACTCATCGATGAAACACACATGTGTGACTGGATCCCTCTTCTTGGTTAAAACCTTGTGAAGATGCTGCACCTATAGAAAAACCCACAGGGTTGTAAGTGTAAAGTTGCGAGTGTATGTTTATAGTCCGAGTGATATTCTTTCCTTTACCTGAGAGCATGCGGCGCAGATCTGATCCATCATTTTCTCCAGGTTGGTCCACAGAGCAGCACGAAATGTGGCTGTGTTTCCTGGAGAGGGCATCACGGCCCGACCTGGGGCACCTACAAACACACACGCGCACACACACATGCGCGCACACACACCACAAACACACACCACACCACACACACACACGCACTTTTCTTCTCGCTTCTGCTGTTGTAGATAACAAATGACTATATTAAAATGATAAGAATCTGAAGGAACCTCGAAGGTTAGTGGGCTGAGTGAGGACTTTAATATCCAGGGCGCCGATTATACTCTCATGCACAGATGTCTTGTATCCTTCCACCACACTCAGGATGGTCTCTCTCAAACTGCCCAGATTATAAAACACCTGCAGCGCTGTTCCCACCTGAGACGGGTTCTGTCACCAAAAACAAAACAAATTTAAATACTACACAGTCACGCACACACACACACTCACGCATGCACGCACCCACTCTCACCTGGATTTCCATTCCCTGCTCTAGAAGTCTCTTGGCCTGGTTCTCCACCTCCAGATGTGCACGGCTTATGAACAGCAGGTCGTTTTCAATAACTTCAATGCCTGACAGATCCATCCCCTGAAACAGGTAGTCTGAAACAAACCATAAGACCAAGTCAGACATTAAATACAGAGAGAAATAAGAACCTAATGAAATGGGTTAAACCAATGGCAATGTTTTAATGTCGGATCGGAGGTGTTTTTCTATTACTCACCCAATTCATTGAGGCTCTGAGCAGCTTTAGTCAGTTCCCGACTACCCCCCTGAAGCTGCCCCTGGAGCCGTTTACTTAGATAGAGGATTCGGATGATCCTCCTCAGAAGATCACACACCACCTGCAAAGAAACAACCGGACATAACACTAATACACATTATGACTCTCATGTCCACAATACTAATTCGATTGTTCAAGGGCGGTGTGGTAACGTAGTGGTTAGCATTGCTGCCTCACAGCAAGGATGTCCCAGGTTCAAGCACCCGACATTTATGTTGTTGCTTGGAATCGAAACCCTGATCTTCCATTTAGCAGTTCAACACCACCGCACTACCACTTCCCCATCACCTGTGCTACATGGCTGACAGGACAGCCCACAGATAATAGATTAAACCTAGCGTTCACCTGCAGTCGCGCCAACTGAGAAGTCCGAGCCACAATCTTATTATAGGGATCGACAATCTTGGTCTTTATCCTTAGTACAAGAAGGAAAGAGAGAAAAAGAAAGAAAGACGGAGCGAGAGAGAGAGAGAGATAAAGGCAGGGAGGGTTATTGTTGAAATGCCAAAGAGAACTTAGACTCAACCACTGCACAGCTGAGCTTTACCTGTCTACAGCGCTCTGTAACGCAGCTATCCGGGCCTGCATCATCTCCAGCACATCTAAGCACACAGAAAGAGAGAGAGAGAGAGAGAGAGAGAGAGAGAGAGAGAGTATACTTGTTCTTGCAGCGTTGATACCTTTGGAGGGTGT
>JAOTRA010000011.1:408003-425057 GCA_026260255.1 Pseudolaguvia tuberculata | reverse complement strand
TGTGTGTGTGTGTGTGTGTGTGTGTGTGTGTGTGTGTGTGTGTGTGTGTGTGTGTGTGTGTGTGTGTGTGTTTGCTACAGACTTTGAACAGTTCCTCAGTAGATGAACAGACAGCATTGGAAGATCTGAGGAAGGAGTTGTCAAAACTGAAACAGGAGCTGGAGACGTCTGCTAAAGGTCAGTCAACAGGAAGATTTAGTCAAATATGTTTAACACTTGGGCAGCACGGTGGTGTAGTGATTAGCCTGGTCGACTCACAACAAGAAGGTCCCTCAAATCTTTATCTTACACATCAAGATCATGTTGTTACTCTTCTATACTCAACTGCGCGTTTTATTTCCTGCTGAAGAATTATTTGTAAATTACCTCCACTTTTATTGAATTACGGGTGGCGTAGTAGTTAGCACAGTTGCCTCACAACAAAAAGTTAGTTCCCTGGCCGGGATCTTTCTGCGCGGAGTTTGCATGTTCTCCCTGCGCTTGGGTGGGTTTCCTCAGGATACTCCGGTTTCCTCCCACAGTCCAAAAATATGCTGATTAGGTGGATTGGTGATTGTAAATTGTCCATAGGAGTGAATGTGTGTGTGAATGGTTGTTTGTCTATGTGTTGCCCTGAGATGGACCGGCGATCCGTCCAGGATGTACCCCTGCCTCTTGCCCTATGTGAGCTGGGATAGGTACCAGCAGACCCCCCTGACCCTGAATTAGGGAATAAGCGGATAAAAAAAATGATGCAAATATGCAAAAATGTAATTATAAAATTAAAGATTTGAATAGCTATTGTTGTAACAATGTTAAATAAATAATTAAATGTAAATGTACCTGAACTAAAAATTATAACTACAAAGTGAAGAACCGGATCCAACGTTCTTTTATCTCTACAGCTCTGATCAGCTCAGAGACCAAGGCAGAAGCCATTAAAAATAAAGCAGAGGCTCTGGCCAGAGACTACGACCAATTACTCCAAAGACAAAACGAGCTGCAGGTACTCCTTTCTAAACCTTTTCACACACATGCCATTGGACATCCTCCCAGGCTCAGCATCCCCATTCTAACCCGAGTGTTTTGTTCCCAGAGTCGCATGGAGAGCGAAGTTAAGAAAGATGTTTGAACGCTGTGTACGAGTCAGAATCACTTAAGCGCTGCTGCGTTCTCTTCAGACCACACCGAGGTCTGTCAACAGCATGGCCTCGTCTCTGTGTCTCAGCTGTTAGAATACAGAGACACCTTTTAATGGACCTGCACTGTCTGTACAGAAGTTTTATTATTTTTGTCTTCTTGTTTTTTTTTTTTTTTTTTTGATACAGCACTATGCAACCAGTTTCATTCTAATTCTAGAATATAAAAATAATGCTTTTAAATATGTTATGAAAAGTGGTCAACATAAATTGACCACTTTTCAATCACAAGTCTGTGATTGAACTGTAATTAGAATTGCAGCATTTGGCAGACGCCCTTATCCAGAGCGACTTACAACCAAGCAATTGGGGGTTAAGGGTCTTGACCAGAACCTCCAGTAGTCTGGGTGGATTCGTGTTCATTTAGTCACAATAGCATCAGTAAGAACAGACACCAGTAATGTAATAGTGAGAAGGTTCTGAGGTTCATCCCAAAGGTATCTAAAGTAGTTGAATTAGAATCAAGACTCTGTACAGGAGATGACGGTTCTTTTACAAAACATCCAGACTACGGCATGTCTTCATGGAGATCATGGGAATTTTGTGCACAGGGACACAGTCATGCTGGAACAGGGGTTTGAGTGAAGCAACAATGGAAAGAGGTATTTGGACAACTGAAACAGTGTGGATGTGCTGGGAAGATGCTTACAGACTTTAACAGACATTGTTCAATGTTTTATTTAGCAGAATCATTTTTCATAGTTTCTTGCTATTTCTTTTCTCCTGTGTTATGTAATTCAGCTGTAAAATTCCATATTGTTATTGTCTAAACGCTGAGGGGTCACACCATCATTTTGGTGTTCCGTTTCATGGTATTTGCTAGAGCTAATCCAATCAGCTGAATGGTTATTGCTCAGACTGGAGTTGTAATTTTATAAATAGTTTTCTAAGGGTTTTGAAAGTGTTTATGGCACCCGTCCTCAGTTTGACATAAATCTCTTTTAAAAAATTCATGATTCTAGAATGTTCTGTTCTTCACCCAAGTCTTGTTGTTCTGTTGATGAATGTTATTAAACTATTGTGTGTATTTAAATCTGTTACCTTAATTTATAAAGTGCCACACAGGAAAATAGCACAAACTTGTCGAACCTGACTGTGCTAACCACTACGCCACCTCACCGCACCATACCTTTACCGCCCATGCCCAGTAACAATGCTCCAGAAGTTAAAGCCATCCATCGCTGGTGTTTTATTTCCCCAATCCAGCAGTACACACAAACGGCAGTATGGTTAATTCAGTAATTAGAAAAATACGCTCAAAAATAAGACTTTTGCTTTTCTGTTTAAAACGTTAGCTTTTCCACAATTATCAACAAAGAGCAACAAACATTCATTTGTATATCTACAAACACGTTCAACCAAATGCCAAAAATTCTGTCCATTAAATTGTTTAGCAGGTGTTTGTGTCAGTTCTCTGTAAATAACAGTATTGTCACAAGCGAGTCTCTCGGTCAGGTTCGTGCTTGCAGGTCCGTACCGACTGATCAGAGTGGCTCGTCTCCTCATATCGGAGTGCTTGCAGTTCCGTGACGGCGTTTCCATGAGATGAAAAGCTGCTTTTCTGCTTCTTCACGTGCCACTGTAAAACCAGCAAACCCAGTGCACAGAGGAAGAACGAAGCTGTTCTGATGCCCAGTGTCAGACCCAGATATGCTAACCTGAAAATAAATAAAACGAACATAAATCCTTAAAACGGTTCCATATCTGTAGTAGAGATTATTTCCTACTGACCTTTACACAAACTCTTATTCCCTAAATCTGGTATTGGTGGTCTGCTGAATTGCTGCTTGGTCAACAATCAATCTAGATTTAATGTGTTGAGAAACCGGAGTACCCGGAGAAAACCCATGCAAAAACCAGGAGAACTTGCAAACTCTGCACAGAAGGACCTTGCCCTTGCCCTAACCACTACACCGCTGCGCCGCCCACAAACTCTACTTCATACGACTAAAAGCATTGGGACAGCAGCTAATCAGATTCATGTGTTTTACCACATTCTATTCCAGATGTTAGTCTTCCTCCAGTCTTCTTCTGTATAGTTGTGTCCATTCAGCTACAGTAGTATTAGTGAGATCAGACACTAATGTTGAGGTTAGTAGGTCTGGGGTTTAACCATTGCTTTCAGTTCATCCCAAAGGTGTTCAGTTTAAAGGAGTTGAGTCCGAGTCAGTTCTTCAGAGCCCAGCATGTCTTCATGGAGCTCAGGAGTTTTTGTGTACAGAGATGCTCTAGAAGACTATTGGGAATGCTGCTGAGGTGTCCATAAACTTTTAGCTCTCTAGATAAATATTGTGAAGGTGTACATAAAGCAATAGTATAATTTTGGATGTGCCAAAAACAGGGCGTGTACTGTTACTATTAAGTTTTAATAGCAGCTGCTGAGACAAACGGATTATTAAGGAATAAAGAAGTTTTAGGATTAGATTAAGGACAGGTTGACCTTGTCTCTATGGATGATGTCGGCATGCTTCTTAACTGTGCCCATGATTGTCTCTGTCAAATATTCATACAGGTAAGTACTGTAGAGTCTAACATTATGTTGCCATTTTCAACGAAAGATGATAGTCACTTCAACTCTGACCATTAGAGGGCGCAGCCAAATAACATATCCATCTAATTCATTCATTGTCTATCCCAAGTGTCACTGGGCAAAAGGGTCACGCTGTCACCACTTCTATGGCCAATTTAGACTCACTATTCAACCTACTTTTTGGACTACTGGAGGAAACCGGAGTACCCAGTGTAAAAACGCACACATAACTAAATGTTTGGCAAAACAGAACAGAATGCTTTACTTTTGCCCAATCCGGTTTCAATCACTTATTGGGATTCAACAGTGCCACCGTCCTGCTCCAATATACACTTGTCTGTAAATTGTGTGCCGTGTGTATCTGTGCTGGCGTGAGTAATAGCTTTATGAAAGATTGCCAGCAACAGCCATTTTAGAATCGTTTGTAACGTGGTGTTAATGACTCTTCACTAACTAATGGTTTTAAGAGCTAATGTTAGTGGTAAAATAATCTTAGAGCAGTTATTAAGTCCCATTATTCAGTGCATTAGTATTAGCATTATCAGCATGTTCTGATTCTTGTCATGCTGGAAAATAGTCTGAATGAGGGTTTTAAACAGTTAAACATTTATAAATCCTGGCATTCTTGTTTCTTCCACTAATGTGTAGAACTCTACATTTAATGCTGACACCAGTCACTTTCATGATTTTCTCTTAAAAAATTCTTTCCTACATCTTATGACTTATGATGTTTTATGACTTTAAGATAATAAATGGACACATTAGTGGAAGAAACAAGAATGCCAGGATTTATAAATGTTTAACTGGTTAAAACCCTCATTCAGACTGTTTTCCAGCATGACAAGAATCGGAACATGCTGCTAATGCTAATACTAATGCACTGAATAATGAGACGGTGATTGCATGTTCTCCCTGCACTTGCGTGGGTTTCCTCCAGGTTCTTCAGTTTCCCCTCACAGTCCAAAAACATGTACATCACGTTGATTGGTAATTCTAAATTGTCCATAGGAGTGAATGTATGTGTGTGTGGTTGTTTGTCTATGTGTGGTCCTAGACTGGCGACTCGTCCAGGGTTTACCCCTACCTTTTGCCCTATGTGAGCTGGGATAGGCACCAGCAGACCTCTTTGACCCTGAATTAGGGAATAAGCGGGTAAGAAGATGAATGAATGAATGAATGAATGAATGAATGAATGATGGTATATCTTTACTTTCTAAAACACAATGTATAGGTTTTAAGGTTTAATCCTTATCCTCTTGGCCTCTGAAAATATTCCCCCAAGAAATGGGACAGCACTACTACAGCAGTACACACCATTCAATTATGTAAATTGTCAGCAGAGCATTGAGTATAATAAAACAGATGATTGTTGGTGCAAAAATTTCTTGTTGATGACAAAAATGACATAGTTGTGAATCTCCTTGATGGCTTCTTGATGTATCTAATATATCTTGAGAGATTTTTTCTTACTCCTATGGTTAAAGAATGGTCCCAAAAAATATTTGATTGAAGGGATATGTGGCCCTTCCCTAACCCGTTTACCTTTAACTAAAAGAGAAACCAACTAAAACAAATAGGTATAGCTAAGAAAACATTAGAAACAGGATTGGACCTAAATGAATGCTTATTTTCCTTACTGTTAAAACAGCCACTGAGGGTTAGATTGGAGTAAAATCTTTACCTGTAGGCTGTAGTGTTGTAGATCCTGCACGCTCCTTTTCCTCCACACTTCTTATAGCCCCATTTCAGACACGTGGTGTCAATAATTGCACCGTAGTATATCGGAGCTGGGATACCGGCTGTTAAATGAAGTAGCGCGGTTTTAACACCAGGGTGTGTACACGAGAATAGTGGTATACTGACAGTGTAGTAAAACAGTTGAGCAAAGCATCTACCTAGAGTGCGTGTTGTCAGGGTGTGAAATCCTAACGCGAGAGACTTCAGCTGGGGCTTAATGCATCTGTGGTGGGAGAAAGACAGTCTATTAATAGGCTTTACTCTCAGATGTGGTACTGGTTAGGAACATGGTTTACCTGATGAGGACCATGTAGCCGGGCGTTCCACCTAGAGAGATGATAAAAGACGTGATGACAGACAAAGCCAGGAAGTAGGGAAACACGTGCTGGCAACTCTCCCGTTGTCTACATTGTCCCACGTTTGCAGTAAGATTTCCTCCTGTGACACAGCTGCACTGTTCAAACATCTGGACACAAAATGTCCCTACATATTATAACTGACTTAACCATGGCTGTGAAAACGCAGTCACACCTTTACATGATGCAGTAATGGCTGTCATTTATAATTGTAATTTCATGCTAGTGCCATGACCCAGTTTAAGAATAAAGAAGGACTAATATTCAGACATCATGCTAGTCTCATATCACAACCTTTCTGAACAAATGCTGTTGAATGTGATATGAAATACATTCACGGTTGTTTAAATATAATTGAATTTATAAATGAACTTTAGGATTTAGGCTTTTGCAATTATAAATGGTTCCAGTAGTGGTGTCTGAATCTAAACAGTCTGGGATGTGAATTGTTTTAACATTCATTGTTTTTTAATAAGAACACAATTCTGGGGTACATATCTCACTCACCATTTCCATTCCTGAGCCTCTAGCTGTCCGGCATCCAGCTAGACAAGCGGAGACATATGTGAGACCGTTCTCACCACATACCGGGTCCCACTCTGTCTCTGTGCAATGACAGTCTGCATTACAGCGCATGAAGAGAGAGCTCTCTCCAACAGATATGTTCTCTGTCCTGTCAAAACACACACACCCACAAACCCACCCCCACACACACATACAAATTGCATTAACACACAATTGTCCACAATTGTTCCCACTGACAGGAACTGAATAAATATCAACACACATCACCTCAATCTATTCAATATTTGAGATCTTTGAACCACGAAACATTAGGGCTGATGTAAGTATTACACACTTGCCAACCGCAGCTCCCATGATAACAATTATTTCAATTAATAAGATAAAAATAGTGCGGCGCGGTGGCGTAGTGGATAGCACAGTCGCCTCACAACAAGAACGTCCCGGGTTAAAATACTTTCTGTGCGGAGTTTGCTGTGCGGAGATGTTCTGGGTTTCCTCCGGGTACTCCGGTTTCCTCCCACAGTCCAAAAACATGCAGATTAGGAGGATTGGTGATTCTAAATTGTCTATAGGAGTGGATGTGTGTGTGAATGGTTGCTTGTCTATGTGTTGCCCTGAGATGGACTGGTGAACCGTTCAGGGTGTAACTCTCGCCCTATGTGTGCTGGGATAGGCGCAGCTGACCCCGTGACCCCGAATTAGGGAATAAGCGGGTTAAAAGATGAATGAATAAAATATAAGAATACAAGGGTTAATATACAATGTAAATTATGACAGACACACAAAAGATGAAAGACAGTTCAATTACATACCCATCATATGACACAGTGATACCAGCCACTTTAGCATTCTCACAGCCCAGGGCAAAGAAGAGAAGCGAGAGGAAGTAGCCTAACAAAGATGTTCCCAGTGCAAACTTGGCAGCTCCCATGATGCCCAACTTGTACTTCTTCATAACGACACCCCCTGAGAACATCCCTAAGGCAACAGCTGGGATGTTGATCATTCCTGAAAGGAAGACCAGCTTTTTATCCTTAAACAAAGAAGATTTTTGATCTTTTCAACAAGAACCAGCCCATCACTAATGAGCCTTTTCTTCTTTTTCTAGATTCACAAACTATATCTATATACATATATAAAGATCTCTATGTATTTAATCATTTTTACAGCTGCCAAAATAGAATAGTAATAGTAACAACCTTTCACTTAGCCACAATGCTATCTGATTAGCTGGGATCAATGGTATTATTATAAATACCTGGTTTCTGACTGTCATCGTAGACAACTAGCTCAGTCACACTGTTGAATTAGAATGACAAATACATCCACATAGTTCTGTTTCAGGCAAAACCTTGTACTGTTTGGTATAAGTCCAACACCTTGTTTTCCGCCTTGACAAGTTTATGGTTGCCAGACATGGTTGCCAGAATGAAAAGCAAAAGTACATTCGCCCAATAAAAGAGAATAGTTTGAGGTGAAAAAATAAATAAATAGCAGTCCAAATTTTATCCTCAGCCAAATATTTTTTTCCAGTCTGAGGTTTTAAAAAAAGCCTGACCTGAAACCTGCCCAATCTGTCAACGGTCCTCGGGTCAAATATATGAAAAAATAGTAGTGTTAATCAACAATCGTGCAAGCAGCGTGATTTGTGAAAAAGCACATGATTTAAGGGTCAAAAACATTGGGTAGATCTTCATCATGAAAGGGTGGTTGTGTACACACACACACATTTAAACAAGTTGGCCACTTTTTATTCTTTGCTCAGGGACACAGCAGTTATTGACATAAAATGTAGAGCACATTACATCACCTAAACCCTATGACATATCATTTTCTCAAAACAGACATTCTTTTGTGTTTAACACAATGTGTTTATGATCTTGTGCCACTGGAACAATCAAACAAACCACAAAAAAATGGTCTGGTAAATAAAGGACGATAGGAACTATTAATAATCGATGCTGGTTATGGACACACGATAATCTCCAAACAATGTCACCCTTCCAACGTAACAGGAATTATTCACAAATAGAGAACATCCGGGCAGCACGGTGGCTTAGTGGTCAGCAGTACATTTCCATTACCGGGCATCGATCCCGGGATCTTGTTGCTGTGAGGTGACTGTGCTAAACAATGTTTACACACTTTATTTGTGACTAGAATAAAAATGTTCTCTTACTCAGTCAGATATCATTTGAACCAATTCACATGCATTCTTCCTTTAGTAAATGTCAAATTTAAAACATTTGACATGGGGAAATCTTTTAGTTACAGAACATAATACAACTGACAGAATGCATATTGTGTGTTTTGTATTTACAGTTGATTAAAAGCCTTTATATGGGCATCATGGATAAGCATCCAACATTTGATCTTATAGTTTAGATGTTTCTTGTATTCCTGCTATGCATTAGCTGCAATTTTAACTCCATTACAGAAGGTATGGCTCATGTTTTACCTTGAAGGGTTAACCTTGAATTGATTCACAGCACTATTAATAGACTGGATTCCAGTTAGACTCACCCATCAGAAAGTTGGCTTTGGATGCTGACTGTCCATAGTGTTGCTCTATGTATTTTGGTTTATAGGTGACCATGCCTATCAATGAATTAAACTGGAGGATTGTTACACACAGGTACAGAATGTAAACACGGTTCCCCAAAAGTGATCGGAGTGTAGGAAAGAAATCTAGAAAACACAGTACAATATTTCAGTTGCAAATTGATTGGATTTAAATTCAACAGTAATTTGATGGATGACTACCTTTAGCCAGTTCCACAAAGTTGGTGGCTTCATCTGCCTGGCATTTGTGGTGTATGACATGTGAATCTTGAATGAAGTTGGTCTGCTCAGCTGAACAATTAGACAGCTGACCCTCTAAAATAGGGAGAGACTTGGGCATAAACCACAAAGGCACAGCAGACAACAACGTGATTAGCCCGGCTATGAGGTAGCCCAGCCACCATGCCCCCACCCAGCGGGAATCTGCTGGTGTAATTGTTATACCCTCTATAAATAAAGAACACTAATGTTAATGAGACAGTTGTATCATTTACACAGTTCACATGAAAAGAACACTTTCAGCTCACCTGTGTTGACAAAGCCAATGTCCACATATAACTTTGCACACAGAGATCCAAGAAGGTAGCCAAAAACTGGACCAATAACTGATATGGTCTGAACAAACCCTGAAACCCAGATAAGAATGTAACAAAATGACTATTAAATATCAAATGTATTTGGTTTTATGAATTTGAGTGAACGACCTGGACATAATCCCCCAAATCAGTCCTGGGATGTTTTCTGAATTGACTTGACCTTTGTACCAAGACAAATTTTCTGCACTGGTCTAGGTAAATATGGTCTTGTTCTCAACCCAGAGTTTGATTTAAAAAAAAAATTATATTTGGATGGTATTTTATTTTGTATGTAAGCACTATAATATAATAGTTCAATAGAAAAAATAGTACTAATTGTCCAATTAGTAATACAATGGAACAGCAACATACAACTAGCTGTTGTTTTCTCGTCCTGCCTGTAGGTCAGGACCATCACTTAAAGCCATGTGGAGTAATCATCTATCTAGTCTAACGTTAAACCTTTGGCCATAATTTTGGCACAGTACCAAAAGGACACCTACACTGTCCAGCACAGTGGTATATTGGCTTAAAACACCGGCACCCAAATGTGCTAATTGTTGCACTCAGGCGACCTGGCTCTGATTCCGGATTTGGGTACTTTCTGGTCTGTCTTCTCTCTGCATCTATCACAGTTCACATTTCTGTCCTACAAATAAAGGGAAAAATGCCCCCAAACTATCTTTATAAATGAAGAATACCCAGAAACCTAAAGTATTTTGCTTTGCAGGCTTTTTTCAGATGGAAAGTAGAGGTAATAATAATTATTTGGTAGATGTCCAGAGCGATTTACAATTATCACTTTTTATACATCTGAGCAATTAGGGTTAAGAGTTGTGCTCAAGGGCTCAGCAGTGGCAGATTGGTGGGGCTGGGAATCAATCCCTGATCATCCGAATGAAAGTCCATCAACTAAACCACTAAGCAACCAACCACTTCCCACCACCAATTCATTTTGGCCTGAACTTTCTGCACCTTTCAAATAAGCTTTTAGAATGTTCCGCCAGAAACAAGACTTTGCTTTTATTTATAGTCCCAGTTGGCCTGCGCTGTGGTGTAGCTGGGTTAAGGTCCATTTCGGTCCTACCTCTCACTCTCTCTCTATCTTCCCTGTTTCATCTATCTGTCCTATCGGTGGCCTATTGAAAGGTTCTAAACTTTATCAGTGAGACATACGGAAATAAGTGAAACATAAATGGCTACAGGCTAAGGCCCACCACTTCAGTCTTAGCCACTATAGATAAATGCCTTATACTTAAATACCTTTAAATATGACCACCTTTCCATATGCCAGCTTAGGAAGTTTGAGTCGTAAATGAGATTATAACAAGTCTGAAGCAGGCTGAATGGGGTCATACCCAAAAAAGGTGAACCCATAGCCTTAACAAGCTGAGCCCCACTTTCCGTCTAAACATCCACCTGAACCTGATCCTAGTATAG
This sequence comes from Pseudolaguvia tuberculata, assembly GCA_026260255.1. Taxonomy (NCBI): domain Eukaryota; kingdom Metazoa; phylum Chordata; class Actinopteri; order Siluriformes; family Sisoridae; genus Pseudolaguvia; species Pseudolaguvia tuberculata. The sequence goes on along the minus strand of JAOTRA010000011.1, from coordinate 414,154 downwards.
ACTCTCATTCCACTTTATCTTCACAACTTATGCACTGTTGTTTGTCCCAAATCTGATTTAGCAGTGAACTTGTTCGGAGTAAACTAAACAAGTCGTACCAATATAGAAGGCAGCGTTGTCCTCCAGAGCATGATCATCAATGTAGGAAATACCCAAAGGCTGTACAGGAGTTTCACCAATTCCACGCAAGATGTTGCCCAGTAATACATAGATCCACATGGACAATCTGGACTCATTCTCACAAGCTGCCGTAAAAAATATTGGACAAACTCATAAACAGTGACATTTATACACACATGTAGCTCTGATGATGAGTCTAGTGTACCTGTGTTCAACACTGCAGAGGGGTGGGCACCCACAGACAACCTTTTAGCTGGGCTGGTGGGACACGGCATGACATTGTGTGTTGAGTTCACAGAAGATCGAAGCAAGGTTTCAAACTTGTATCTAAATGAATTGAAATTATTGCAAATGTACTGATAAGTAGGCAAAATGAAAGAGAGACAACACAATGGGATTATACAGAAGGACTAGCGCAATAAATAGAAATCATTTAGGCGGATAAATGTTTTCTTTTTTCTTCTCATGCATAGCTGTTGCCATGCTTATGTTGTTCACGTTCATTCTGTTTTCAAAGACTGTTGTTTCTAACCCCTTCAGCTTACTTTGGTTTTCCCAAGCAGTCGCTATCCAGTGATGATGTCAATCAACTGTTCAGGCTGTCATGGATGCTTATTTTGTCCAAGGCTAACTGTGTGATACAAGACTAATGTGGATGCAAAAGAGATTACCCAGGCGTTAAATACTACCCCTAGTGGTTTGGGAAAGTCAAACACAACTTCTAAAGTCTGACAGAACTTTTCTAAAGACCACCACCCCAATATTATTCATTCATTCATTCATTTTTCTCATTCGTTTATTCCCTAATTCGGGGTCACGCAGTCTGCTGGAGTCTATCCCAGCTCACAAAGGGTGAGAGGCAAGCTTACACCCTGGAAGGTCTTACCAGTCCATCGCAGGGCCACACATAGACAAACAACCACTCACACATTCACTCCTATGGGAAATTTAGAACATGCAAACTCCGCACAGAAAGATCCCCGGCCTGGAAATCAAACCTGGGACCTTCAATATTATTGATACTCTAATATTATTACACAGAAAACTAAAAATCAGTTTTATTAAAAAAAAAAAAACAACAACAAATAGGCAAAAACAAACTTACAAGTATTGGAACTCACTAAGTAAAAGTAAGTAAAAGAAGCCTTCCAGCTTACCGGCCAATAATAAAATGAGGGAGCGCAATTAGAAACGTCCCCAGTGACATCAAAAGACATCCAGTGGCAATGATTTTTGGTCGGTGAAGCTTGGCACCAAAGTAACTGACAAAAGCAATGACCAGCAGGTTACCTGTTGTAGGTAGCAGGGAAGCAAGGCATTAATTACAAAGCACTGTTCGTTTAAAACACATGAATTAGTTCCATATTCATTTAAGGGTCATATTTAAAGGGGACAATGTGATTTAAGAATGTAAATCCAGATATTACATCATTTACATCTACGTTCAGAATTATATGACTATAAATATGTTTATTGTGAATGAATCCATTTTCCCATTGTCATGTGACACAAAATGTGTGTGATGTTAAACGGGTGCAATTTAATCATATGTTTTTATCCTGAAGTATTTAAAGCTACATTAAGCGCTTCTAAAGTGCAGTGCCACCACTTTCCACCATTTTCAAGTTTGTGACTTCCAAATCAGGGAGGAAGTAAGCGTCTATTCAGGAACCCTTTGCTTTTTTTTAATCTTAAGGATTAGGACCAGTATGGAAAAATGTTTTTGCTCATCCATCCAAATAATGGGAATCGGGTGAATCAATCAAATGATTCAATCTGTGATTCAACAAATTCAGCTTACACTCCTACAGTCAACTGTCACCTGTATTATAAGAAGAACTGTTTGAGAATGACAGCAACTCAGCCATGAATTGGTAAGCCACGTGAACTTTCTGAACAGTCATTTGCTAAAAACCTCCAAACTTCATGTGGTCTTCAAGTTAGCTCAAGAACAGTGTGCAGAGAGCTTCATGGAATGGGTTTCCATGGCCGGGGCAGCTGCATCCAAGCCATACATCACCAAGTTCAATGCAATGCGTCGGCTGCCGTGGTGTAAAGCACATCGCCACTGGACTCTAGAGCAGTGGAGACACGTTGGAGTGATGAATCGAGCTTCTCCAATGTAAAGTTTGGTTGAGAGCGTGGGGATTATGGTGTGGGGTTGTTTTTCAGGAGCCGGGCACTGAATGTTTCAGCATACCAATACATTTTGGACAAGTCCATGCTCCTAACTTTGTGGGAACAGTTTGGAGCTGGCCTCTTCCTCTTCCAACATGACTGTGCACCAGTGCAAAAAACAAGGTTTATAAAGATATGTGTGACAGAGTCCCAACCCGACAGGACACCTTTAGGATGAATTAGAGCGAAGACTAAGAGCCAGGCCTTCTCTTTCAACATCAGTGTGTCACCTCACAAATGCGCTTCTGGAAGAATGGTCAAAAATTCTTGTAAACAAACTCCTAATCCTCGTGGACAGCCTTCTCAGAAGAGTTAAAGCTGTTATAGTTGTAAAGGGTGGAGTGACATCATAGTGAACCCTATAGATTAGGAATGGGAAGTTCATATGCAGGTGAGCAAATACTTTTGGCCATATAGTGTATTTCCATAAGCTATGTGCCATTTATGTGAGTTTCAGTCTACTATAGATTTTGTTCTAGTAATTGTGTTACTAAAATTACATTTGCTGGAATACTGTGATTACTGCAGAAGTACAAGCAGCGTGTTCAACATCTCTAAAGGTTCCTGAGATTAGATTAGATTCTAATATTGGAACATCTGCATTGCCTTATGCAATCCAGGAAAAGCATCAAATCAGCTAAAAATAAATTCTTTCCCTAAAGCTATAAAGGCACAAATAATAGAGATGAATATACTGTATGAAAGCCTGTTAGTTCAATAAAACTCCCTGTTTAACTTCACTGAAGTCCACTGGCATAATCTGATGTAGTGTGCAAAGGCATCATCATACAGGTCTTACCTATTTCAAAACTGCCATCAATGATGCCTATTAAGTAACTGGGGATGTCGAAGCGCCGCTCCAGCTGAGTTATTGTGCTTTTCATATAGCTCCCAGATAAAGCCTTAGCAAAATAGGCAAATGACAATGCTACAAGGAACATCTGGAAGGAAAGAGATTTCATTTAAATCACTTTTACCATTTATTCACTTATTTTTGGTTCACACCATACCAGTACCCAGGCTATATTTGTGGCGACTTTACACTCATACTTCTCTCTCGTTAACCTAACATACTAACATACGTCTAAACATACATGTTTTTGGGAGTAAACCAGGGTGCCCGGCGTAAAACTACACAAGCACTGGGAGAACATACATACTCCACACAGAAAGAGCTTTTGCCTGGGAATCAAACTGGCAGTAGTAACCACTAAACCTAAATCACTTTTAATAAAATAAATTATTATGTTTTTTTTCTCTCTGGAATGTAATATATACATCTGTCATTCATTTATTTATTCCTCTCCTAACCTGCTTATTCCATACCTTTTGGGTCAAGGGGGTCTGCTGGAGACTATCCTAGTGCACATAGGGTGGAAGGCAGAGGTACACCATGGACAGATCGCCAATACATTGCAGGGCCACACATAGACAAACAATCACACTCACATTCATTCCTATGGGCAATTTAGAATCAGCAATCAACCTAATGTACATGCTAACCACTACGCCATCGCACAATCCCTCTATGCATCTTATTCATTCTTAATTTTACATTAGATTAGGTTAGATTCAACTTTATTGTCATTGTGCAAAGTACATGTACAAATCCAACAATGCACTTAGAATCTAGAAAGAAGTTTGTAAATGCCCTAGTTTTAATAAATATCAGCTATAATAAATAATAAGTGTATTATATTAATTATAGAGGTAAAGGTGGATAATGTTCAGAAAATGCAGTAGTATGGAACATGTGGTGATAATCATTATTTAATTATATAAGTATAGCATAGCATAGCACAGCATAGCATAGTATAGTATAGCATAGTAAGCTGACATTTTGTCCTTGTCCAGCACCATGTAGTTATTCTTCCTTTTACCCAGCTATATGGTTAACAGGCGTGCTCAGGGGCCCACTGGTGCTTTTTGGTGTTAGAAATTGAACTTCTTCCAATCAACAGTTCAAATGAGCATTTTATAACAGATTAGTAACTGAATTAGGAAATAAGCAGGTAAGATTCTTTATAAATAAAAAATTAAATGAACAAACAAAAATATAAACTTTTATTTTGTAAGCTAATTAGTGAAAATGCTTTGCCTGTTAAATGGATGCTATTTTTGCTGATGGTAATAAACGTCTCACTATATTTGAAGACTATATGTCTTGGGAAATTCTTCCCTAGTCATGGAAAAAATGTCTGTAAAGAACTGTATGTTTCTTTAGCGCCCACCAACAGCAATCAGACACTTCCTTAGGCAAGACCTGTTTTCCATCGTTCCATCTACTGGAGGGGGGCCTTCCCCCAACCAGAAACATAAAATCTATTATAGAGTTATAGAGACTGTGATAGTGATGTGGATGAAGGTATCTGTCTGTGTAAAGATATTACTAGCTGGCCTGAGCTTCGGCCAGGATGATCCGCATGCATCATAAGATCACCCATGATTCTAGAGACAGACCAGTGGGTCTCAAACACTCAATTAGTGAAGGGCAAAACTAAAAAAAAACATGTCTAGGTCACGCTTGTATCTAGGGAAAAGATGCAAAGCGAAAGGGTGCCAGTAAGATCACAGGTGAATGGAGGAATTAAAGCTAATGTTGTTGTTTTTTGCTGGAGAGCATTTAATTAGCAGCCCGGATGACTTATTGGCACTGCATGCAAAGTGTCCTTTTTATCAATTTTGTACACTGTAAATTGCTGTGGAACTTTCTGGTTCACTGGAATGTGCAGGCAGCATGAATAGTGGTCAGGAACTACCGATAACTCATGTGTAATTGGCTGGGCAGTTAACATATGCCTGATTCCCATTTCTTTAGCCTAGGTGAAGTGAGCTATGTACATACAACATATTAGAGAGGTTACTGACTGATCAAAAAAGTTAATTTGCTCAAATCGTTCACCTTCTATATCTGATAATTTCCTAATTCTGGGCCCTGAGTGTCTGCTGAAGCCTATCCTAGCTCTCTAAATGGCAAAAGGCAAACGTGATACATCCTGTAAAGGTCACCAGTCCACCACAAGACCACACTCACTTCTATGGGCAATTTAGAATCTCAAAAGATGTTACCTCTGGTAATTATTAGCTTAATTAAATTCCAGCTAAAGTTCAAGTTTAGTTATAAGTAAGTAAGGAAGGCACATAAAATATAATTATGCCTACTACATACAAAAATGTTTTTAGTCAGCCACCAATTGTGCAAGTTCTCCCACTTAAGAGTGAGAGAGGCCTGTAACTTTCATCATAGGTGTACAAAATGAGGTCAAACAAATGCAGAAAATTTCATTGTTTCATCGGTTTTTAAAGAATTTAATAACAAATTAAGAAATAAAGAAACTTTACAGAAAATCTGTAATCTTGCCATTCATTAATTCACTTAAAGTGAAAATCCTCCAAGGCCTCAACCACTCTACATTGTGGCATGACTACAGTGAAATTCTTTGTTGTTTTGTTAAACAACAAAGACAAACAAAAACATTAACTGCATGATAATATTCCATAGCAACTGTCAAAACATTGACTGTTTAATAACTGCACTTAAAACTGGTTGTGGTTTTTCTAGGTCATGTGGGTTCACACCACTTAGCATAAACTCATATTGACATTTCAGCAGTTGCTCCATGTATGGTTACATTAAGATAAGTTACCCTTCTTCACCCTTCTAGAGAGCTGAGATACAGCAGAACACATTTATTGGCAAAACAATCAATGCTAGTTAAAGTGGATTTGCTGATGATACCTACGACTCCCCAAGATTTTATTAACCGTCTCCCAGTTTTATCCACTAAGATTGGATCACCGTCGGATCCCATGGAACTCGACCAGGCAACGGATTACCTAGAATCTACTCTGC
>JAOTRA010000011.1:388511-401079 GCA_026260255.1 Pseudolaguvia tuberculata | reverse complement strand
ACATGCAAACTCCACACAGAAAGACCCCAGACCCGGGAATCGAACCTGGGACCTTCTTGTTGTGAGGCGAGCGTGCTTTCCCATGAGACCTTCAGTATTATTTCCTTATTTATGCTCCTTTTATTTTTTATTCATCCACAACACTTACACACATATACACAGGACGTTTAAAAGGGAAATCGATTGACAAAATGCGCACCTGACATTCCTTGTTATGCATAAAAAGGCTTGGAATTTTTTTCTTTAGTTAAAAGACTATTTAGCACAAACAGTTGCACTGTTTAATGCTCATGTTATGCCCAAGTTCATTATAACAATAGTAATAATAACATGATGGCAGTCGTAAGACTACTATCACTCTACAGTTAGGTGTCAGTATTGCTTGAAGTGCTGGCTGCTAATAAGAAAACAAATCCAAGCGAGGGATTTTCGTACTAAACTGACGTTCTGCATAACTCCAGCAAAAAGGTTACAATTGTCACCGCTTCTAAAACCTGATGATCACATGATCTATCCCTGAACTGTGATGCCAAGCATTTACTATGGACAGCAAAGGCAGTTTGGAGTCAACTGCTGATCTCATGTGTGCATGACTACCGAGCCTCAGGACACAGCAGCTATCCGGAGATACGGGGTGTAAGCGGTCTTTTGTTGTTTAGCATGAATGCATGACTTTAATTCATGCTTGTCAGTGCGGGATAAAGGTATCCAATTTGAAAAAAAACAACAACCAGATCTCGGGGTGCGTTTTAATTTTTGTCTGTATATAAGCTAGTCATGTATAAAGCGATGAATATGTTGTACCCCAAAGGCTAAAAGACTGGGGAGGTGTAGAACATCATTCTACGTCATGATTTTAGGATTAGTGACAGCTATAAAAAGCATTGCATACTTCATTTGGGAAAAAACAACAACTTTTCAGTGTAAACTGTAACAGAGCTGAAGCTTTGCTATGTATGTAACGATAACCTAACTAACCGTATAAAATCCCCTCCTTAATTAAATTGCAAAGGAAATAAATGTTACACAGTATTTACAGTGTTGTTGCATGGTCACAGCCTACATTTACTGTAACCTGGGACAAAAGAAGTTTTCAAAAAGGGAAGGAAAACACTTGAACATTCACTAGTGTACCTGCGAAGTCATGCAGGCAGGTGTGGAGGAATGAAACTTCCACAGGAAGTCAAGTGGAAAGCTAAGGAAAAGTGTTTTAGGACTTCAACAGAAGAAGAAGAAGGTTCAATAAGTAGTGCTACAGCTGTGGTCTTTCAGGTGCATGCTGTTTCCTGAAGCTTCCTTCCTCCCTACAAATGAGTGTAAACTTCTCCAAGTATTCGTTCAGGAAGGGCTGCATTCTTCACCGAATCACTCGTTTGAAAAGGAATAAACAAGAGAAGTGCAGATCATCGAGACCCTGGTCATGAAAACTGTTTTGGAGCCTATCATGGTAGGGACTCCAGCCATTAAACCCACCCTGTATCCCACACAAAGGTGTTCAGCTAAAGAATCTACAGTGTTGTGTCTTAGTGATGTGCTGGCAATCTTTTATCAAGAGTCTTGGAAATAAAGGCTTTGTGACCAATGTCTAAGTCAATCTCTGGTTCGCTCCAATCTTCTGATCTTCTAGAGTCTAGTCTCATTTCTGCATTATGCTGTTTCTATAGTTTGGGTCTTGGTTTTCATTTTTCCTGATATTTTCTATAAACCTGTTCTTTTTCTTTATTCAGTCTGTCCATCGTCTAGTGATGCCTCATACTCCTCCTCCTCTTCTTCCTCCATCTCTGCTGGCCATATCTGGTCTCCTTCAGTTTTCTTGTCTCTGCTGATTGTCTCCTCTTCCTCTTCCCGGATTGCCAGGATCGGCTCTGAGACTTTGTTTGGCATGATTTGGCTTTGGGCTTCCTCAGCAATGACTTTCTTCCACATTTCATAATTCTCCAGAAGGTGCTGGGTGATCTGACAGAAGACTTTCTGTCGCATTTTGAGCATCAGTTTCTCTGCAACAGATAATTACATTATTACCATGACTACTAGTTATTTTATAAGTGGTTAATTATATAAAAAGAAATTATTTTTCAGCTTTTCTACTGACATGTGACAGTAGATGTAATGGTGGTGCTTATTGCATAATTCAGGGTCAGGGGCTTTGCTGGAGCGTATCCCACCGCACATATGGCGAGAAGCAGGGTAACACCATGGACAGATCACCAGCAACCTAATGTGCTTGTATTTGGAGTGTGGGAGGAAATCGGAGCACCCAGAGGAAACCCACAAAAGCGTGGGGAGAACATGCAAACTCCGCACAGAAAGATCCACAGCCCTGGAATCAAACCCGAGAATTTTTTTGTTCTGAAACGGCCGTGTTAACCAGTACACCACTGCGCCGCAACAGTATTAAGTTCATTCATTCATTCATTTTCTATACCAGCTCACATAGGGCGAGAGGCGGGGGTACATCCTGGACGCCAGTTCATCACAGGGCAACACATAGACAAACAACCACTCACTCATAGAAACAATTTAGAATCACTAATCGACCTAATCTGCATGTTTTTGGACTGTGGAAGTAACAAAAACAATTATAAAATATGGACATACGAGAATGATCTGAAGTTGTAGAGGCATCTTCCTCAGTTGTGTCTTCCTCTTCTTCATCATCTTCTTCTTCATCTGTCTCCTCTGCACCAGATCCATCTTTAGCCTCACTGGATTGTGGTTCCACCCACCGGCCCGGCATAAGGGCAGCCGCATCGTAGGAACTGCAGAGCGGCCCTACGATGTGCGTGATGAAAGACTCCTGCAGCTTGGCTAACTGAGGGGCTGAGCGGTCCATGAACGGGCTGATGGGTAACTCTAGACTGGCCTCTTCATCACCCTAATACACAGTGTAAACAAAGCAACAATTTTAGTGTTTTTGGAGGTTTATGGGTGCAACTCTTATGTGATACACAGAATGTGTGAATCATTCACAGAGCACTGACTCTGACTCAACCCCTCTGAACACCTTTCAGATAATGTGTAATACATATGATTATCTCCACATCCCACACACTGCTCTGTTCTCTGGTTACAACTTATCATCTAACTAATTGCATGAAGACCCTCTTCTGCTTCTGGAACCACATGATCAAAGTTGATTCTGTACATTTCCTTTCAAATAACTTGTAGTGCAAGTTTTAATGTTTTCATCTAAAAAGTTATTGGACTGGAAAGACAGTGAAAGTTTAATGCTTTCTTGCATTGATAACTTTTTAAAGGAATATCGTGCTGAAATGAACAATGATCTCCAGCTTCCAAGGACTTCTGTTACTATGGCAACATGCCTATGCATTGCCATCATAGATGTTGTTCTTTATGTCCATGTGGTACAGAATGAATTATTTAAGAACAGAGGGAGGAAAGGAGTGGAAAGGAAAAGAGAAAGACAAACAATAGAATACAAACCGCAAACAGCAAAAAAGCGAGTAACAGAAAAGAGAGAGGGGGAGTGAAAGACAGAAAAGCGAGAGACTCAGACAGACAGACAGTCATACAGAAAAAGACAGGGTGACAGAAAAGAGATGAAAAAGAGGGATACAGATAGGCAGCAAGAGAGAGACAGAGAGAGAGAGAGAGAGAGAGAGAGAAAGAAAGAGAGAGAGAGAGAGGAAGTGGTAGAGACAGATAGATCTAATCTATCTCTGTTCGGTACACTATTGAACATTTTGTTATACATACTAACTAGGCTGTGCCCTATTTAAGGGATGTTAAACACACACACACACACACACACACACACACACACACACACACACACAAACACACACACACACACACGAGTCTATTTAGTGATTAATTGGTGTCTATTACTGCCACCATTTCAGTTGTAAAGCAGTTATCTCTGCTGAACAGGATGAGGCTGGTTGCCCGGTAACACCATGTCCCTGTTTTTCCTCAGTGACTGTGGGTCAGTATTATTGATGCACCAACTGGTCACTAAGGAAATTATTACTCCAATTACACAGAGAAATTAAGCTGTCACACCTTTTTAGACAGGATCACCAAATCTCTCAGGATTTCCGAGAATCAAGAGAAATGAGGCATGTATATCAAGACTGTGCTGTGTACCTGCTCATAAAACTCATTTACAATGCCCTCTGTCCACTGAAGATGAAGATCTTTGTGCTTCAGTGGGCCATTAACATCTGCTAGCTTGATACACATCTGGCAGACCAAAAGACGGTCATTCTCATTGGTCCAGTCAATACCTGAGCAGCCTTCATGCCCCACCTGCACAGACATGACAGACATGTGAAAATGTAGCATTCTGTTTAGGATGAAACTGCATTATGGAAGCAGATGAGAAGACTTACCTTAGCATTGAATTCTGCTAAAAAATCAAAGTGCTTTTTCAGGTCAGTGGCCAAAATGGCCTCGATAACCAAAAAGCGGAAGCGCTTGAAATCCACATGGTCAAGACTGGCCAAGAAATTGTACTCAGGCTGGGACATGAATAAATTCCAGGCAGAGGCAGCATGGTGATTCTCCAAAACTGAGCGGTCGTTATAGAGCACTGCCTGCATGAGCAACAAAAACAAAATTATGCAAGTGTTTAACTGTTTTGAAATATTTGAAGCTTGTATTTTAATGGATCATGTGACGGCAGTCATTCCTTCACATGGTTATGGGGCGGTTTACAGTTATGGTTTAGAACTTTTACACTCAACACAGCAAGAAGGCCTAAGATTTATTACCCAGGTAGGAATCTTTCTGTATTGAGTTTGCATGTTCTCCCTATGCTAGCGTAGATTTACCCTTTGTACTCCCACAGTCTTTTGACTGGCTATTATAACTTGTCCTTTTTAATGTGTGGGGTTGTTTGCCTGTATAAAGTGTGTATGGAAGAATGGATGGATTGAGTTTGAAACTATATTCATTTATTCATAGATGATGTTAAATATCTACACTACTTTATTACTGTGGCTTGATGCCCACGTCTGCCCTTTGAACTCCTCTTAATAACGAAGCCCCACTGGAGTCTCCGCTTGCACTCTGATCACAATGTGTTGGTGGGATCTGTTGGCTTGTATGTGATTCTCCGCTGCACACACTTCTACCACTGTGAATCCTCTTCTCTAGACCTACAGATTCAACCCTATGCTTTAATGTCTCTTGCAATATATCTTTTTGCTACATTCCTTCCCTCCTCCATCACAGACTAATTTCCAAACTCACCTGCTTTTAGTAGTGAATGCTACTACCACCACCACCACGCTTTACCTTTGGAACAGTATAAATGTTTTGCCTTTATTGATAGGACAGAGGGATGATGGCGGGTATAAGGAGACGGTTGGGACTGGAAAGGACCAGAGCAAGAATCGAACTCTGTACTAAGGTTTGGAATTCTGGCTAAGCTGAATAGGTTTTATCTCATCAGACCATAGAAGAACCATCTTTATTTTCTTAGAGTGATTTATTCAGGACTATGTTTTATGTTTGTTCAAAGTGTTCACACAAAATTCACACAATTAGACAGAGACAGACAGACCTGAGGAGCACTGGTGGCCACCAGAAAGGCGTTAGTTCTACCAGGATGGTCGTAGTCATGCATGGCAGCTGCCACATACAGTGCCATCAATTCCAGAGCAGGAATAAGACCTGCAAGACAGCCATAACCATCCTCCATTTTTGGGTAAGTTTCAGAGAACAGATAAGCCATATTCCCATGACGGATCCCACGGATGACATCTAAACAAACAGAGAAAATAAAGATGATAAAAAGGGTTAAAGCAAAGAAGTATGCTGTTGTTATTTGACCAATTGTATTAAAGATTGTAAAACGAATCCGAGTATTCTTAAATATACAACTTATTCGTAAGTTATTCTGCATGGAAAAATATTTTTTTGCTAATTATTCTTACCCGAGTCACTGGAGGATACAGAGTTGTGAGCCAGCAATGGTAAGCCTGGCACAGGTTGTGTGGTGAGATACCAGACCGCATGGAGGACATCTGTGGCATGGATCCTATTGTGATCTGAAGTAAACAAGAATTGGGTTGCTAATCCAAGCTATCATTAGTCTATAAAAACTTCAGCCCTGATGCTACTCTGTAGAGTGAGTGTTAAGGATTTAAGGTGTTCTCTTACTTACATGGGATGTCCCTGTAACCGTTCTCCAATGCATGGAAGTAATTCATGAATTCTTTCACGGGAAGGTTGAAGATTTTAAATAGACCGGTATCTTCAAACAGCCTATAAGACATCTACAAGACAAAGGTACAGATTAGAAACAAACTATAGATTGATATTTTGTTCATCTGTAAAGGACAATGTGACTGAAAGCCACAAAAGTACCACCACTTGCAGCTATTTTCAGCACATGTGGGGCAGTGTAGAATGACTTGCTGGTGTGCACCATTGTTGTTGTTGTCACTTTATGTTATGTCTTTTGGGTTTTTTTTTTTTTTACTACAAACTAGTTTCCTGGTAGCCACTATAAGTATACGATAATAATAGCAGTTTTCCATCAGATGGCACAGCATGGCGTGAGAGAATCCTCATAGCTACGAGTGCATGATGTGGCTTAAGGACAGATATTAGGAGCTCATGCTCTGCAACATATTTCTTTCATCATGAAAGGACTCATCTTGGTATCTAGGGACAGGGTCCCAGTCAAGTCTGCTTCAGATGTATTCATAAATAGCACAATAGGAAATGGGTTTCCTTCTACAGAGCTTAAGACTTGGTTAATGCTTACATCACACTCAATGCAAATAATGTGCAATAATGTTTTTATTCACCTTCACCTGACAAATACTCAAAGCAGCTCATAAGAAAAATGAGTCGTAATGTAGCCTCAAGGAGAACCTTCATCTGCTGCAGAATGGCTGCTGTAGTGGCAAGCAGATTTGGGTAGTAACCAAATACATTAACATAGTTACATTTGCCTAAGCAATATCATTTTTTTAACGTTTACTTTTAGAGAAAATTAACAATGTGTAATTTTAGTCAAGTACATACAGTCATTCTAACCCACATATTCCCTAACTCGGGGTTACAGGGGTCAGCTGGAGCCAATCCCAGCACACATAGGGGGAGAGGCAGGGGTTCACCTTGGACAGGTACAATACATGGTGTGTGCAACAAAACTGACATCACAGAGTACAAGAATTCCTGCTCCAAAAAAATATGTATTTTTGCTTATATGCAAGCAGTGATTTAACACATTTAACACAAAACATATAGTATAGCACATCCCATACAAAATCAACACAGGATTGTAATTTATTTTATTCCAATTTAAATGATATACAATATTTATTAATATATATACACACAAACATAAAATGTGAAAATAAATGTGTGTGTGTGTGTGTGTGTGTGTGTGTGTGTGTTCTGTGATTGTAAATGACAGCTGATGTGATATTAATGTCCATCACAGGACTGAGATTGACTTTACATTACTTTAATCTGTTTATATAAGCAGAACAGAGAGACTTTGGAGGAGACCATTAATTTAAGAGCATGACATGTAAGGGTTAGTCTACCACCGTCACCCTCGCAAACCCCCAACCAGGTCCATTTTGTTTTAATTTGTTTTTGATTTTGACTCTTTATTTTCTCAGAAGTTTGGATTTCTGGGTTTTTTTCTATGGAGGCAGATGATTTATGTAGTTTTTCAAGGTTAGCGCTGTGTTGTGATCTGTGCTCATTGGCCTGTGGCTATTCACTTTGTTGTAGGGAGAAGAAGTTGAAAAAGGAAAGGCTCCTGGGGTTGTACACTCCACAGTTCACAGAAAAGTGACCTAGACATGTTCAGTTTGGGGGCCAAAGCAATCATTTTTGGGTTCAATGTAATTACGATGTGGAAAAGTCATGTGATTAAATGTTAAGTGAGTGAAATGTTTGGTAAAAGATAAATTATACAGTGGGATTATTCAGTATATTCTTCACAGGAAAAGAGGAGGCAGTTTTGAGAAAGACTTTGATTAGACTCTTGAATTATTTGTAGCAATCGACAAGACATGTTTGTTTTTGTGAAAACTTCACACACAGATTATTGCAGGAATGAAACTCATTTGAAAGAAAATTGACATCATTCATGCAGTTTGAAAAAATACAAAGGTTCGAGATAAATGCGATACGCACTAGGATGCTAAATAATGCGACACCCTATTTAAAAAGAATAATAGAACCAACACATTCAGCTGCGTTTGGAAGATTTTTCCGGCGAGTGTAACTGATCCAATCATCACTGATCATCAGCAGCATCTGCAGGAGTCTCGGATTGGCTGATTTTTATCAAGATTAACTGCCTATGAATATCCACACGCCAGATATTCTACTACCATGTATTTAACATGTATTTTTTATTTAAAATTATTACTATTTAAAGCATAAATCATTAATTTATCATAAACCATTGATGATAATATTCATATCACAAACTTTCAATAATATAAGTTAAGTTTAGGCTTATGGGGTGAAATTAACTTCTTTTGAATAAATCTCATCTGAACAATCTCAATCACTTATTTCCTAATGCGATCAGTTTCTCTCTCTCTCTCTTTCTCTCTCTCTCTCTCTCTCTCTCTCTCTTTGTCTGTCTCTACATATTTCATATTTATTTATTACTAACCTTCTGTATTCTCTCTCTCTGTCTGTCTGTCTGTCTGTCTCTCTCTTTCTCTCTCTCTCTCTCTCTCTCCCTTTTTGTCTGTCTCTACATATTTCATATTTATTTATTACTAACCTTCCGTATTCTCTCTCTCTGTCTGTGTGTGTGTGTGTGTGTGTGTCTCTCTCTCTCTCTCTCTCTCTCTCTCTCTCTCTCTCTCTCTCTCTCTCTTTCTTTTAAGGATGATTAAGAAACAAAAGCAGAAGAACTTCACACAAGTTCTGTTGCTCATCTGCATGCTCACACTCTTGCTATTCCCGAGACACATTGACGGAAATAAAGGTGAGTGTAAATTTAATTATTAAAGTAGAAACTTATAAAAGTAAAAGTTTTAAAGACATTAAATAATATCTGATTACATATAAATGTTTTTTATTGTTAGTTAGGTTTTTTTTTTTTAACTACATCATTATTTGCAATAATCCTAAAATAATTTGTACACCAAAAAAAAAAAAATCACATTTTACATATTCGGTGTGAGTTTTAGCTTAATAAGTCCTGATTATTCATGCTAAAGTGATTCCCAATAGATGTAGAGAAATAATGCATGCTGGGTATTGTATCTTTTTTTTCTTGTCTCGATTTGGTAATTGCTAGGAAATGCAGAAATGTGTTCTGGCTGTGTGGAAATTACTAGATTAATAATTCCTTAAACAGGCATCTCTAATAGCAGCAAATTGCTTACAACCCGTAGCACAACTACTGAGACTGGAATCATGCATGAATTAAATCAATATAATACTTTAATTACTATTGGGAATTTTTTTCCTGGTGTAATTACATTCCAGTGCTCTAATATTTTCCCTAAAGTCATTTGAAATGGGAGAAATAATTATTTGTTCAGTAGCAAACATATTAGGATTTATTTATGGTTTTGATACAGATGATATTGTTGTTGATGATGATTAATTAGTAAATTGCGTATACATTAAAAGTCAAAGAAGTTTTTTTTTGCCATTTTATCCATATATGACGGATCAGTATACAGTAAAATGAGACAATGTTTCTCCAGGACCTTGGTGCTACAAACAATAATTACATACAATAAGAACAGTGCAAAAAGTGAGACAAGTGCAACACAAAGAAAGACACCGACTAAGATTGGCAGTGAGGTAGATTGAAAAGGTGCAAAAAAAACGTCAGAATACGACAGAAGCAATTAAAGTAACAAATGTGATCAGTTTGGTAAAGTGAACAGTGCATGCGATAGTCATGTGTGTATGTATGAGTGTGTGTGTATGTATGTCCATCCACTCAGCTCCTCTCCATGTTGAGGAGTCTGGTAGTGTGAGGAAAAATGTTGCAGAGTCTGGTTGTAAGGGCCGGCATGCTCCGGAACATTTTTTCAGACAGCAGGAGGTAGAATAGTGTGTGTTGTCATTCACAATCCTGTGTGCCTTGCGGATGCAGTGTGTGGTGTATATGTCAGTGTTAGAGGAAGGAGTGAGTCCAATAATATTTTCAGCTGTCTTCACTATCCTATGCACGGACTTGCATTTCATGGTGGTGTAATTCCCAAACCAAGAAGTGGTGCAGTTGCACAAGATGCTCTCTATAGTCCCACTATAGCACATGGTGTGGATGGGGGGGAAGGAGGCGTGCTCTCCTCAGCTCCCTCAGGAAGTAGATAGAGACGCTGTTGCGCTCTTTTAGTGATAGAGTTGGTGTTGAGTGACCAGATGAGGTTCTCTGCCAGGTGAACACCAAGGAATTTTGTGCTCTTGACGATCTCCACTTATGATCTGTCAATGTTAAGCAGAGAGGGATTAGACTAGTGATATCCTGAAGTCAACAACAATCTCTTTCGTCTTTTCTATATTAAGAGACAGGTTGTTGGCTCTGCACCAAGTTGTTAGTTGTTGTACCTCCTCTCCGTATGCTGGCTCATCATTCTTGCTGATTAGACCCACCATGGTCGTGTCATCAGCAAACTTGATGGTGTCATTTGAGCTGTGCATTGCTGCACAGTCGTGGGTCAGCAAGGTGAACAGCAGTGGACTAAGCACACAGCCCTGTGGAGCTCCAGTGTTCAGTGTGGTGGTACTAGAGGTGCTGTTCCCGATCTGGACTGACTAAAGTCTCCCAGTCAGGAAATCCAGGATCCAGTTGCAGAGGGAGGTGTTTATGCCCAGCGTGCTCAGCTTCTGAATCAGCTGCTGAGGGATGATTGTGTGTCTATGAACAGCATTAGGTACATAAGTGTCTTTATTTACCTAGGTGTGTTAGGTGCAAGGTGGGTTAGTGCAAGGTGATGGCATCGTCTGTGGAGCGGTTGGGACGATATGCAAACGGCAGTGTGTCTAGTGAGTGGGTTGCAGTAGGTTCTTCATGTGCCTCATGACAAGCCTCTCGAAGCACTTCATGGTGATGGGAGCAAGTGCAACAGGTGATAGCAGGATAGCAGGACCAAGTTTTTTGGTACAGGGACGACAGTGGTATTTTTTAGGCAGGGTGGAATGACAGTGCTGCTCAGGGAGATGTTGAAGATGTCTGTAAAGACATCCACCATCTGTTCTGCACACTCCCTGAGGATTCTACCAGGAATGTTGTCTGATCCAGCAGTGGGTTGACTCGACGTAGAGTTTTCCTTACATGGTGAGACAGAGCACTTGGTCAGTAGGAGGCTATGCCTCAAACCATGTATAAAAGTTGTTCATCTGGAAGGCAAGCATCACTGTTTACAGGCAGGTGGTGTAGTACTGTAGTTAGTGATGGACTGGAAGTCCTGTGCCATGCGCCGAGTGTCACTTGTGTTTTGGAAATGTCCATGGATTCTCTGAGCGTGTGCACGCTTTGCCTCTGATGGCACGAGCCAGCTTGGCTCTAGCTGTTTTTAAAGCCAGTTTGTCACCAGCTCTGAAGGCAGAGTCTCTCCACTTTGGCAGTGCACTCACCTCTGCAGTCATCCATGGCTTCTGGTTGGGTCTTGTGGTGATGTTACATCATCGATGCACTTGCTGATGTAGCAGGTCACTGATGAAGTGTACTCCTCCAGGTTAATGGTGTCACCGTTGGTTGCAGCCTCCATGAACATGTTCCAGTCAGTGTACTCAAAACAGTCTTGAAGAGCAAAGATGGCTCCTGCTGGCCAGGTTTTAACCTGCTTTTGAATTGGTTTTGAGCGCTTAATGACTGCTCTGTATGCTGGATTTAGCATAACAATGATGTGGTCCGAGTATCCAGGGTGTGGGTGGGGCTATGTTCGTGTAAACATAATCCAGTATGTTTGCTCCTCTCGTAGCACAGTCTACATGTTGGTGGAATTTAGCCAGAACCGCTTTAAGATTTGCATGGTTGAAATCTCCAGTGATTATAAACAATCATTCATTCATTCATTCATTCATTCATTCATTCATTCATTCATTTATTCATCTTCTTACCCGCTTATTCTCTAATTCAGGATCATGGGGGTCTGCTGGAGTCAGCAAACATAGGGCAAGATGCAGGGATACAACCTGGACAGGTCATCAGTTCATCGCAGAGAACACATAGACAAACAACCATTCACACAGACATTCACTCCTGAATCATCAATCAATATGCATGTTTTTGGACCGTGGCAGGAAAACAAATTACCTGGAGGAAACCCACATAAGCATGGGAAGAACATGCAAACTCCACACAGAAAGATCCCCGACCCGGGAATCAAACGCGAGACCTTCTTCTTGTGATGTGACCGTGCTAACCAGGACCGCCCTAAATTGCATATTAATTTTTTTAATACTTGTCCTTAAATGTTGAAATAACTCTATGAATATACAGCTATGGTATATAAATGTGAACATGTATGGAAAAATAGATAGTAAAAGCATATTAAATGAGCACACACAAATAAACACAAATAAACACACACACACACACACACACACACACACACACACACACACACACACACACACACACACACACACA
>JAOTRA010000011.1:300277-313868 GCA_026260255.1 Pseudolaguvia tuberculata | reverse complement strand
AGATGTAGCGGACAGGGTAGTGTGGAGAAGAATGATCCGCTGTGGCGACCCCTAACAGGAGCAGCCGAAAGAAGAAGAAGAAGAAAAAGAAGATCAAAGTGCTTCACTTCACCTTTAATTGTTGAGTCTTTCTCGGCAGCCTGCTCTGGTTTCTCCTCTCCGCTGCTCTCGTCTACTTCCGCCACAGTTGTCAGCTCCGGCTCGCTCTTATACAACCTGTAGTCTGGACCCTGTAGAGCATCAGGCTTACTGCTTAATGTCATCCTGGTACTCATATGGATAAAAATTGGTGAGAGGAGTGATGGCCCGAACCCTAGCACCCAAAGGTAACGTAACAAACAGACAGACGACTAAAGTGATGATGGGTATGACGGGATGAGATGATGAGTTCAGCAGCTTCTTACGCTGTGACTGCCATTGCGCTGGCTAGCTTTGCGATCATCAGACTGGTGAGGACCTGCGCGAGTTGCATGGTGCTGAGGGTGACCGGGGCCAGGAAGGTGGGGCCCACCGAGGCGCCCTCTGCCCTCATAATGATGGGGAAGTGGAGGACGTGGGGGCACTGAATCAGTCCCCTACAGATCAAACATATTTCCATGCCAGAGGTCAAATCGGTCCACTGTTCATAGGTTGGGCCTTAACTGGAACACTGTGGTTTAATTAGTATGTCTGTCTGTGTGTGTGTGTGTGTGTGTGTGTGTGTGTGTGTGTGTTTGTATAAGAGAGAGAAAAAAAAATCTAATCTAAGCTTTTGCGAGTGGTAAATACACACATACCTCCTTTTTTGGAAGACCTGAGGGTGGAAAACCTGAGAAATAAAATATTTAAAAAGTTCAGATATGTATAAAAATGAGTGTAAGAATAAAGAGAGAGAGAGAGAGAGAGAGAGAGGTCTCACCGGGATCAGCACTTCTCTTTGGCTTGTTTTTGCTTAATGCATCCATGACGTCCTGAATCCTCCAAAGCTCCTTTTGAATTTGCACGTGCTGCTGACTGGGAGGTTCTGTCTGTAAAACACACACACAAACACACACACAAACGTAAGGTGAAAGCTGAAGGCATTTGTCTTAATCTGGGCAGAGTTGAAGGCTTGCACTATGACCTGTGGGCTGCCGAGGGCCTCCAGCTTGTCCAGCAGGTTCCTCTTAGCTGAAGTCACATCACTCTCCAGTTTATCATACTCTTTCCAGCTCCTGTCTAGCTCCTAGAGACGAAAACAATGAAGACAACACACTCAATTTACAGTTGTTAACTTACATATCTCTGGAGTGTGTGAGACTTACCGTGCTGACTCGGGTCAGTTCTCTACAGGAGCTCAGGAGGCCACTCTGCAGGATGTCTCTCTGCTGGATGAGGCTCTGCACGGCCGCAGGATTCTCTGCACTCATCTCCAGCTCCTGACTCGCTGATAATAGTGCTGTTTCTAGAGTGTGCTACAGGCACAAGACATCCATCCCCACATACACATTACCTTTAAAATGTAGAAACTCAACCAGCACCAGTAAAAGTTACATTCCGGTCTGTTTACCTTTTCTCTATGGAGCTGCTGAAGCTTCTCTTCCTGCGTCCGCACCACTTTGCCTTGTTCACACAATCTGCTTAGCTTCGTCTAATAAAAACAACAACAGGCAAATAAATATCTTCAATGTCTAAAGATGCTGTGTCTCTTAAGAAAAAACTAAGTGAAGCTTCCAGAGGGTTTCTTCATGATCCACTGGTTGACCAAAAATGGACACATTTGTATATCGTCCTCCAGAAAAACGAGCAAGTTTCACCTTCAGCAGCTGATAATGACCAAGGCAGACTAGACTGAGATGAGGAAGATCCCACCAATTTAGGTCACAGTGCAGCAATACCGGGGAGAAAATGCAGGCAGGCCCATTTGCAGCATTTGGCAGACGCCCTTGTAGCCTGATGAATTTGGGATTAAGAGTTCAATAAAGCAATAAACTAATAAAACCAGGGTCTGGTCTAGATACCTCAGGAAAAGGGGCTAAGACCCCCTTCTGGGGATCAAGAGGTTATCCTAACCATATGATAAGTTTATACAACAAATGGACCATGATGTTTACCAAGTGTAACCGGTCAGAGTGAGGCTCTGTGCAACATCGGACCTCTTAACAAACAGATGAAGAATTCATGAGTAATCAAAGTGTAAATTATGATTAACAGTTAATTAAAACCATTTGCTAAAAATATAACAAATTGGAGCCAGTTTAGATCAATAACTAAGTAATATTTAAACTAAATTTTAATGATGTAAGTGATCATTATAATTCGACAGAATTATAATTGCTACGTCAGAACGTCACCCATGCCACTGGATTCCGTTGTTGGGCTGGTTTTCTTCCTTACACCCTTACCCAGTTTGATTTACATTTATCCCTTCTATACAACCGAGTAATTGGAAGTTAAGGGCCTTTCTCAATGGGACTACAGTTGTGGCTTGATGGTGCTGAAAATCGAACCCTGGTATTTTTGTTATTATTTCAACACCTTAACCACCATTCCCCCTGTATGGTACATTTAATAGCACCCACCAGATTATGTAAAATGTGCAGATAAGTAGTATATTAAATTGCATATTTAAATTAAATGCATATCAAAGTCCCAGTGTTCATTAAAGAGTTCATTAAACAGACCGAAGAGGAACATAGGTGGAATGAGTGTTTACAACACTTACATCAACATCCAGTTCTTCAGCTCTGTAGCCATACACGTTGTCATTGTAGGCATCGGGACTCATCTGCAAGAACAAGCAACAGTCAGATTCAGGGCTGAGCTAGCGTTACCCTCATCCTGCTGTAATATCCCCAAACCCGAGGTGAAGACCATTAGAGCAAATCATATCCCTTGATCTTTTTCAGGAAGTGCTGAAGAACATTCCAGTGCAGCAGAAGGTTATGTACCCATATGTCCGGATGAAGAGTGGTAGCCTAATCCTTAGCCCCCACCCTTTTTTTTAAACCTTCTACACACATACAGCTGATGAAAAAGGAAGCAGGGAAGTGAGGATGAGCGGTCAGCAGTAGCAGCAACACTTTTATCAGCAGTGATGTTTTAAAAGTGGCGTATGTATACTCGTGTAAAATTCACAAGTTGTATCACAAGACACCAGGAGCGCGCACACATACACCCATCAACTGAACCCCTGTCCAAAGCAGATTCTCTCAAATAATGAAAAGCAGGATGCAGTAAGCGTGGCTAAAAGGACGTGAGCTGTAATGAGCGGATGGACTCACTATACCATCATTCATCCCTTCAGCAGAAATTCCTTAGGTAACTGGTAGGAATGGGAGACTTCAGCTCCCTTTACTCACACCATACATATATAAATCAACACCCTCTGCTGTATCCAGAGCAATCAACTTCCTCTATCCATTTCTTTTTTTAATAATGCATGAATGAGCATTGCAAATGACAGTCAATGGAGTGATCAGGCCGGCGTCTGTTTGCATGGCGTTGTTGTTGTTGAGAACACGAGAATATATATTCAAGCCATGCGAACACCATTTACAAGAAAATAACAACAACCAAACAGAAGGATGGGACGTGCTGCCACGGAGCCGACACTGGATGAGACCGTGAGGGAGGAGGGACAGGAGGTCCTGTGACACGGGAAGGAGGCGAGTACAAAAACCGGGTGGACATCAACACCTTACTTGCTGGTATAGCTGAGGCCTCGGTGCTGAGCTCTCAATCAGAGTGTGAGTCATGATGATTATGGGCTCATTCTGCTTCATCTGGGGTGATGAGGAAGAGGAGGATGAGGAAGAGCAGTCAGCAGAGAACACAACTGCTAAAAATTACAAAAGGTATGTGCATGTGACAACATTATTTGTTCCCTCACCTTGATAATGAACAGAGCTTGTCAATTTAGATTCCTTTAGATACAATATTAGATCTATTTAGATTTAGATCTAAATAAGCACCGAGAAAAAAGAGGACAAAGGAAGTAATTGCTAAAGGTTTAGAATGATATTATTGGCTCCTTTCTACTCCTTAGTACTTCATCATTTCCTTTTTTCAGCCTGTGTATTTATCATGTTGCGTAATGTAACATCGTTGTTCCAGGTTCGATTTTAATGTGGAGTCATTACATTAACAAGTTTACCTTTGAGGTACAGGACACACGTTGGACTTGTGGTTCCAGTGGCATGACCCAATTCCTCCTCTAGCCTGTCTAATAAACACCATTTGGGAAGCCCTGGGTACCAACTAGCATGCTTCTGTCTCAGCCAATCATAAATCACAGGTCCTTTCAGGACATGCGCAAACTTTCCTCTGCAACACCTACTACATAGTTTTATTTATTCATGAACACATCAAGTCACAGTCAAATTAACACATCGATTGAGTCTTCAGTTTGTCACATCACTTCAGTCACATCTATTAAGTCTACTTCTACTTTAAGAAGTAGTCCTGAGCTCCTGATGATGGAACGAGTAATCTGATAGGATGACATAACATGCAACTAAAACACATGCTGGGCCATAAGAGCTGAAACTGTTTATTTCAGTCTTAAGTCATTTGCCCCTCTTAACAACAAACCCAATCACTGCCCAAACCTTCATCCAGCCATGTCATCTTCATCTCCTACATGAGAAGTGTGCAATCTCAATCCTGGAGGGTCAGACTGTCATGCAGAGTTTCGCTGTAGTTTCTAGTAAAGCTAGCAAGATCTTGATTAGGTGGTTTAGGTGTGTTTGATTAGGGTTGGCACTAAACTCTGCAGGACACCCCGACCCTCCAGGACTGAGATTGGACACCCTTGATTCAGGGTGAGTTACATCATGGACTAGTCTTACTTTCTTTAGCTCTTCTCTCCACTGACACTAACTATTCCATGTTTTGTATAAGTATTTACACTTAATTATTTTTGGCGGCAAAAATAAATGAGTTATCAGTTGCTTTAATCACATTTTAATAAATTAATTGCTTACATTTACATTTTACATTTATTAATCATTTTTCCATGATTAATAAATCATGGAAAAGCACTACAGCCATCAGTAGGATGCTAATTAGCAAGGAAATGATAAAGCTATACTTGTTACAATTCCAAAAAGATGACCAGAAAAAGTACATAAAGGATAAAATGACTGCCTTAAGTGCTTGGTTCAATGTGTTCGATGCTATACTGGCTACCAAACAATCAGAAAAAGCTGGTGCTAAACAAAAATGGTGGAACTAGAAGAGGCTCGGGACAGTACAGATTTATGATCAGTAACCTGTGGAAATTGATCAGGCTATTGATGGTTTCACAAACGAGAAGCCCGACAGTTTGGAGTCTTGATTAGTTGTTGGTAGCTTTAGTCCTTCTGTCTAAAACGTCACAGTTTAGAAAGTCTTAATGTAAAAACATTGTTGTGTGCAACAGCATTTAAATTGTATATCAAATGAAGACTGTGTTGGGTATTATAATTCTTTTTTGCCTGTCCAGTGGGACAGAATATTCTCACTGTGGAGTGACAATGAACAATTACCATGATTCAAGACTGAGATAGAGATGGAACATTTGGCCAATTTGAAGATTGGTATGATCTCATTGATCTCTACACCTGCACCAATTCCTAAATTATTCTTTTAGTGAGCTTTAAGATTTGCTTCAATATCATGTCTTCAGTCACCGGAGTTAACCTTCTACAGCCAAACATCTGGTGACAGTTGTTTCTATAAATGTAGATCACCTTAAAGTAACATAGAAAATGACTGTTCATACAGAATTTTAAAAAAGATTTGGGGCTGAAACAAATTCATTCGTTCATTCATCAAGGGTCATGAGGGTTTGTGAGAGTCTATCCCAGCTCTCTGATGAACAAAAGGCAAGCTACATCTTGGGTAGGTTGCCAGTCCATCATAAGGCCACATAAAGACTCCTGCCTGGTGCTAACCAGTAAGCTACCGTACTGCCAAAAGAAATTTATAGAAGATATTAACCCTGATCTTGATTTGATATATTAGCATTGCCACATTCTTTGTTGAAATTTAAATCTCATATTGATCATATAGGATTGTGATCATATTGGATTGGAAGTCCGAGATGGTTGCATTTGTTAACAATAAAAATTTAAATTAACATCTCATCACTTACGCAAGTTACTTTTGATGTTTAATTATTTTTATTTACCATTATATTAATTTCATGTAATCAATCAATCAATCAATCAATCAATCAATCAATCAACCAATTTGTTTAATAAATAATGTCTGTCTGTATGAAGCTTTAATATCTGCTGGGTGTCACTTTATAATATAAACACTTTATAAAGTCATTTCTATCTTTCACAATGGGTCTCTAACCTGTGTGTGTGTGTGTGTGTGTGTGTGTGTGTGTGTGTGTTTGTTTTGTCCAGGAGGTTGTTTGTCTGTCTGTACTGTCAAAAATAGCAGAAGCATTGTAAACATAGGCAGCTGTATATTCTATACAAACCTGATGTTTCAAACATCTGTATAACATAATAGTAGTGCACTTATTGAGAGTTTAAACACACTGATGGACTGTTACTGTTAACCAGCTTGGTGTTGACTTAGGGCAAATAGATAATATAGATAGAGAATAATTATTGTATATAAAATTTATTGTAAAAATAGAGAATCATGTGCTGATTCTGTCTAGGACTATTAATGTAGCACTAAATCTTTGCTATCAAAAGTTTACATCACATTATTAATATCATACCGCATCTTTTATCAAGTCAGCATCTACTTGTATACTGAAAGAGTCTGTCGGAATTTCATTGTTTCTCTTTTGATTCTGGACTTAATCTAGTGATGTGGAGGTGATTATGGAATCTATACGAGAAACAAAGAGAGAGAGAGAGTCAGAAAGAGAGAGAGTAAGCTCACCCAACAGTGCCCTCACCTGGCTGTCCAGATATATGAGATTCCTTTGCAGGTGATGAGAGAGCACCTTATTCTAGTGAAGGCCATAGAAGAGAAAAAGAAGAATGCTAAGGAGAAAAGTGGTGAGAAACAGTGGAAGCCCTCTTCCATCAATCTGGCACCAGAAGAAAAATGAGCATGACCTAGAAGCCATTCTGAAATGAACTTTAAAAAAAAAAGATTTAAGCAGATTTCAGCCAGGACAAGTGTGGTACAGGTTCTCCAGTACGTTCCTCATGCAGTAAATAGAAGGTTGGAGAAAAATGCATACAAGGGAAGCATTCAAAAAGATACTGAATGGTATATTCACTTGCATTTTGGAGCCAGACACATACATACATATATACACACACACACACACACACACACACACACATGCTGACTTGTGTGTACCAATGTAACACAATTTACATGGCTTATTGAAGGAAACGAGGAACTGGTCCCAGTAGACTGGTCCACACAAGATCCCAGCATATGGTTCAACACACCACAACAAATGTGGAACAAGCGACACTGTACCATCGTTAGTAAAAGGTAAGATGAACTGACCAATAAATAAATATGTACTCACAGCAGCATGCTGTAAAATGGAGAAGGGGCGAAAGAAAAAAACTGACTAGCGTTTGTTTACAGACGAGCACAGACGATTATCCAAGGCTGACCTTCGGGTTGGTTGCATCAACGTTTAGCTGCATTAGCTGAGCAAGAGTCTGCTCTCGGACGCTGTTAAGCTCAGCCTGCTGCCGTCGCAGTTTGATAAGCAGCAGGGTCAGCTCCTCCGGCTGGGGTCACAGGAAACAGTATGTACAGGAATCACAAGCCTCAGTAGTCAACACGTCTCATCTCTAAGCTAGTGTTTCTCTAACAAACCCAGGGCAGGACAGGGTTAGCGTTATTGGAGGATTCCAGAAAGAATGATCCAAATGACACTAAAGTAAGGGCATTAAAATGGAGCATGGAAAAGTAAATTCCAGGAAGGTTTAGAAAGCACTGGAAATGTCCAACTCGCAAGCATCACAGACACAAATCAAAAACACAACCATAACACTAGCCAGTGGTGAATGTATAAAAATTATTTATACAAGATTTGAAATTCTCGTCCAAAATATGACCCCTCATTGTGTCAAGCACTGTCTCCGGAATGTTCTACCCACATAAAAATTCTGAATGGGAAAAACGTCTGACCTTTCCTTATCTATAGCAAACATTGTGAGCGTTGATCATTCAAAGCCACCGTGCCAAACAACTATAGCCTAATGCACACCATTAATTTCATTCTCTGTTCAGAATGAAACCTTTTAAAAATTGGTGGTTTTCTGTTTTACTAGGTGGCTACAGCGTTACTAGTAAACTGAGCTAGTTATGAATTAAGCATAACTAATACCCTAACACTACTACAGTTCATCAACCCGTTTACAGATGTAGTTTTCACTTCCTAATTAATGAAATTGTGTCTCAAACAATGAACTCAGAAAAAGGAGCCTGATTATTGAGGAGATGGGGAGCAGAATTATTCAATTCAGTCTAGAGACACTAACACTTTGCTAGACACAACTTGTAATCAAAAACACAGTGATCTACAGGTTATTATAGCTACTGCATAGTACGCAGTCATCACCCCCCCCCCCCCCATCACCCAGTACCTGACCTACTAGTCATTCCAGAACATTTACAGTATTTGGCAGACATCCTTATGCAGAGCAACTGGCATTTATCTCTTATACAACTGAGCAATTAGGGGTTAAGGGTCTTGCTCATGGGCACAACAGTAACAACCTGGTGGTGCCATGACTCAAACCCTTATTTTCCAATTACCAGTCCAACAACTTAACTACTGCGTTACCACATCCCTACAGAGGACCACAGTTTTGTGTTTAAAGACATACTTGTTTCTTTAAAAAAGAAAAAAAAGGACCTTCTCTGTCAGTGAATCTTAAACTCCAAACAACGCATACAAACCCTGGAAAAACCCTGGAGAAATCACCACATTGTTGTTTCGCCAATTTTTTTTTACTTTATATTCTTTTCCCCTCAACAATCATTGAATCATTTCATATTTTTCCTTTTGCTTAATATGGAAAATAAATTTCCGTTAAAAAAAGGTTTAATATCATTTTTTGAGGTATGTTTCATTCATAGCATTTGGCAGACACTTCATCCAGAGCCCATTACATTGTTCCATGTTATATAACTAAGGTGTTAAGGGCCTGGGCCTAATACTGGTGGCTCGATGGTGCTGGGCATCGATCCCAGGTCTTCAAGATGCCCACCAATTGAACCACTGCACTACCACTTCCCACACATCCATATATTTTTGCTCAGATGTACGTAGAGAAAAGCTTTCGTGAAAAACCCCTCCAAAAGCCAGTCGATAGTGGACTAATGAGTAAAGCAATAAAAATCAATAGATTCCCAGAGGACCATTGTATTCACATTATCCAGAACCTGTCATGACCCTGATCCTTGTCGGACAGTCACTGCATCTCTCTTCATATACTTCACATACATTTATTATACATGTTGACTGCAGTTTCTACCAAATATCTTCTTTCTGTTACAACAAATAACAAACTTTTGTACCTCTTAAATTTTTCCTCTTTAGCCTGTGTAAGTGAATGTTATAGTCAAAGACAGTTGCAAAAGCTTTTCACCACATGTCATAACTGGTGTATTGTCATGTACGTAAACAATAAAATACATAAAAACCCTTAGGAGTGGTGATGAAACAAAGCAGTGCACAGTAAAGAAGCAGACAAGAGAAGAAGCATACCGTTTTACCCTGCAGAGACTGTGCCGTGATGCCCTGAGCTACTGGGACTCTGTAATCAGGTGGGTAAGCATACTGACAGTGGGGCGCAGAGGCAAAAAAGAAAAGATCAAGAACACAGTGAGAAAAAGGAAAACAGTGTTGGAGATAAAAAATTTATATAACTAGAGTTACGTGGAGAACGAGTGTATACCTTTGCTATGTGTGTTCTATGGCGCCGGTCAATGCTGACATCTCCACGAAACACGGGTGACGACACTTCAGAACATGTGCTTGGGTTGTAGGGCCGATTGGGGGAAACAGATTGGTAGAGAGCTAGTGAGCCATGCGAGGGCGAGGAGGGGATAGATTCATCAATGTGACTCAGAGTCTTTGGGCTGGGCAGTGTACTGTAGCCCATTCGACTATAGGCCTGTCGCTGCTGCCACTCATAGAGCTGCCACAACGTGTCGTCTCGCATAGAGCGCCTCTTCTCTGCTGCCACGGGCTGCAATGCACAATCGTACATAGAGCCTGCAACACTGCAGATGCTGTCTGGCCGCAGCATGTTACGTGGAAGTGTGCGGTAGCCTTCAGGATAATGAGGCACCACCTGCGTCCGATGGCTAGGCATGTTTCTAGGTAGAGTCTGATATGAAGTGATGCTGAAACAGAGATAAAATGTCGGCATCATGTGATTATAGAGAATAAAGACTTTCTATATTTGCTATTATAAAGTAAGGCAAGAATGCATTTTGATTGTGTCTCTGATTGTGTGAAAAGATATGTCTCAGAAAAGTCATTGGACAGCTGGTACAGGGTGGGAATTATTAATTGTTAATCAAATACATGCTAGCTGAAGTCAGTAAAGTGTAAAAGGTTTACGAAATAGATTTAGATGTTTGTAAAAAGGACTATTGTCAATTTAAATTTTTAACTCAGCTAAAGTGAAAATAGCAGGGGTCAAGAAATCATACCTCTTAGTATCGTCATCCTGAACCCTGCTGCGATTGGTCCTGAAATACTGCTCCAGTTGAATAGAATTTGACCTGCTTAAGCTCCTCTGTGGCTCTGAGGGCGTCTGAGGCTTGACTGCTGTCCTTTGTGGAATGGTGTTACTTATGTCTCCCGGGATTTGCTCCCCTGCAGAGCCATTGACTTGTGCAGTTTTATATGGCGCCGAGCCTCCTCTGTTCTGCACTTGCCACGAAGAACACACTGCTGGGGCAACGTTGACAGACTGCAGCTTGATGCTGTTGGGTTTGGTAAGTGGTTGCTGCTCCACCGTTCCATCCTTCTGCAAGCCATAGTTCTCATCTTCGTGTTGATGCCTGGACCACTCTGCCTCTTTCTGCACTGTGGCCTTCAGTGCCGGACATCCGCCATCTGTCTGAAGATATTTTTCAGCATCTTTGTGCACACTGTGTATTTCGTTGTCTAATGGAAGCCCATGCTGGTTGCTATCTTTGTGCAGCGTGTACCTTTGCAATTCTTTATGCAGCTGATTTGTTTCTTCATCTCTCTGAAGGCCATGCTTTTTAGCCTCCTTCTGTAGAGTAGAAGTATACTTCTCTCCATCATTATGTACACCAAAAGTTTCCAACTCTTTCTGCAGCGCGTATTTGTATCCACTTTTTTGAAGAGGATACTTCTGTCCATCTTTCTCCAGCACATACTTTTCACCTTCTTTTTGAATTTGGTACTTCTGAGATTCTTTTCGCATAGCACACCTTTCTTTCTCTCTGTGGATACTGGACTGTTTCTCCAGATGTTTGTGTTTCTTGTTGTCAAGTTGAAGTTTTTCACAGTTTCTTTCGTTATTTTGGATCTCGGGTTGCGTTAGGACCCAGTGATTTAACATATTGTTCATCTCCAGTGGGCTGCATGGGTCAACTTTTACGTTGTCCAGTCTGACACACAAATACATAACAGTACAATACAAAATGAGAAGGAAATTGGTATTAGCTCTTTTACAGGATATAGAAGAATACACAAGGCAGACTATCTATCTATGAGAAATCTGTTAATGTGGATATTTCACACTTGTCTATCCGTTGTTACTCCGGTCATTCGAGCTGATGAGTCAACGCACTTACTGTCCGTGGTACGATTTGTTCCTGACTCAAACACCTGCTTTTCTCATTTTTGGTTGGATGTTAATTAAAGCCCTGGCACCTTCATAGCTAATAAATGATTCAATTACTATACTCTTCTCACAGACATTTTTATAGTCTGTGCGGTGCTGGAGTGTTAATCCAATCATAGGTTAAACTGACCATGCTTTCCAAGATAACACAATGACTTCGATTTAATAACAGTTTATAGTGGACTCTAAATCCGCAATTAACTGAAGAAAAAAATAATGACAGACATTATTCAGGGAGGGAGCAGCACAGTTGCTTACTGGTTAGCACCGCTGACACAATTTGACAGAAATCTGTATGTTCTCCCTGTGCTTGTGTGTACTCTGGGTTCTCTAGTATTGGTTGGGGATTCTAAATATGCCATATGTAAATTTGAATGTGTGTGTGTGGCCCTGTAATAGACTGGTGATAGCTGGGATACGC
The DNA here is from genome assembly GCA_026260255.1 of Pseudolaguvia tuberculata. NCBI lineage: Eukaryota > Metazoa > Chordata > Actinopteri > Siluriformes > Sisoridae > Pseudolaguvia > Pseudolaguvia tuberculata. The sequence goes on along the minus strand of JAOTRA010000011.1, from coordinate 301,670 downwards.
TCCAGCAGATCCCAGTAACCCTGGATGAGGAAATAAGTGGGTAGAGAACATGAACTAATGAATGAATTAAACTTTTGAAAGACCACTGCTTCTCAATAACATTTCTCAAATACATTCAGGTGGAGACAGAAAAGGGCCAATTACCTTCTAGTGTCCTGGGAGGATCTAAACAGCATGCTGTTCAGGATCTAAAGGCAACTTTGTAACTCAGTTACTGATGGACTGGGACCTTGGACAGGTCTTTTGCAAATAAGTTTGATCTTGACTGATCTTGGTATTCTACTTTTAGTAAAATTGATTTCACGCAAAGTTAAAAACATTGCAGATGTTCTAATAACATTCTCTTGACAAATCTGGAATTTTCCGGACCATTTTCTTGGTTCTTATGACAATTCTTGGCTTCACATCTTTTTACCTTTTGATAGGCTCAGAGTGGACGAGCGTAGCGTCGGTCATCACCTTCATCCAGGACTCCATTTCTTTGGCTGTGTCAGTACAGAAGTAGTATGTCCGCATGTTTGGGTGTGTGGCCTGTTTACACAAGATGAGAGAAATAACAGAACTGTGTGCTTCAGACCTAGAAAGGTAAAAAAAAAAACATTTTTATAGCAGACTCGTACCTTGAAAGCATATTTCTTGCTTATGTGGTCATCCACAGATAACAGAGAGATGTGGAAGCTGGGTAAAAGGATGCTCCCGAGGATTCCTTCTTCCTTTTCATCTAAGAACAAAAAATAAGGCTGTTAATATTACTTTGGATAAAATAGCAGAAAATTCTGCACCCACGAGTCCTGCCGTTCATGTGATCTGAGGACGCTTATCCAAACTATAGACATATGGACAAATAAACAGCTCACCTTTATAGTAGAAAAGGCACATGTCAGACAACACAAACCACCTCTTCTTCCACATCTTCATACCCGTGCTGTCCTGTAGAAATACACAATTATACCATGTAGATCTTTAGTTATACATATTTATATTCACATAAATCCACACTGTACGGTTCAGCTGTACCTGCTTATAAAGCCAGTTCCGTTTGACTACTGGAGCGTTTGGGTTTCTCTTAATGGAGTGTGACCTCTTGCCAAAATTGTGGACTTTTCTCGATGACCTTGATTGCTGGAACAAGAGAGTTGAGTATAAATTAGGGCTGCACAATATTAGGGGAAAAAGGAACTTTAAAACGATTTGGAAAGAATTCATTATTTTAATGACGATTTTGTTCAAATAAAGGACATTTGTTTATAATACGGTAGCGCAGAGGGAAAAGTGTTGGACTACTAATTGGAATATCCGGGTTCAAGTTGCAGAATTGCTGGGCCCCTGTGCAAGACCCTCAACTCCCCAGGTGCTCAAACATAAATATACACATACACATATACATACATAT
>JAOTRA010000011.1:285378-300177 GCA_026260255.1 Pseudolaguvia tuberculata | reverse complement strand
GGGGTGAAAGAGGCAGATGTAGCGGACAGGGTAGTGTGGAGAAGAGTGATCCGCTGTGGCGACCCCTAACGGGAGCAACCGAAAGGAAAAGAAGAAGTTTGAACTCAAACCGACTTATTTCATACCCATCATGCTGTTCTTAGTGAACTATTGTTTTTAACACAAAAAAATTCTAATTGTTTTTACTATAAACATGATTATACACAGTATAACATAGTGAAATGTTTTTAGGAATCTTCAAATTTAAAAAAGGTATCAATTTAAGTAAAACTAAATATATTGTAGAATTAGAATAAAAGAATAGAACAAAATATAATAAAAATATAATAAACAATCAGACATTATAATAAACAATAATTATAAATTAAAATAAATCGTTTTCCATTGTCTTCCCCTAGCTGACAACATAAGTATTACATCAATACACTCATAATTGAGATTTAATTACAGATAATAAACCCACATTAAAGTATAATATACTGACTAATAATACATGTATTTCGTGCGTGAGTGCGTGCATTAGTGTTAGTGCCCCTGCGGTGTAAAACTGTCCGGAGCGGCCTAGCATTCAATTCCTTCTCTTTATTTATTAATAATTTGGGGTTATCAACCAGCGCGCATGTATGCGTGAGAAGGGGCATTACGAATAAAAACTAATTTCCTACCAAAAACCAACAGATGGATTCATCCTATTTGAAGCTTTTTAAAACGCTACGCCCCCCCTCCCCCTCCCTCTCCCTCTCTATCTCTTACAACACAGGATTGTAGTGTAGCCCTGTAACATTTGTTAGCTGACACTTTAGCCGGTTTCTTATAACCACGTCTACAGAATAATGGCACCGAAAAATATGTACCATAATCATAACGATGTGAAGAAATAAACCAGAAACAGCAGGAATTTATAAGCCTAAATGATTAAATATATAAATATGATGTTTTTCGTGCGTGGTTAGCTAGCCGTATCGCTAATCGCATATAAGCCCAAATCAGACACCGAGGTAAAGGGTGTTGTTTTATTATTAAATAGAGCAAGTTAACGTATACAAACTAGACCAGCCAGCTAGGAAATGAGTAAGATAAAGATTTAGTTCCAAAACTAATATAAATGAATACATTAAGCATTACCTGAATTGAGCTGACAGGCTGAAGCGTTCTTGCTCCTTCAAATATATTCAGAACCGACTGATATAGTTATAAATAAATTCATTAATTAATACATTTTAAACACCTTTCATTGTGTAATGCCACGCGCGCACACATACACATGCGCGCGTGTGCCAGTAACTATAGCACCGACAGAAACACGGCGGCTACTATCGTCACAGACGCGCACGCGTGCACACGCATGAACGCGCACGTACGTCCCCACTCGCGTTACTTGACGAATTATAACGAACTATATGCATTCATCTTCTTAACTGCTTCACGGGGGAGCCTATCCTAGCGAGAAACAGGGTACACCCTTGATAGGTCACCAGTCCATCGCAGGGCACACATACACAGACCAGTCCATCGCAGGGCACACACAGATGAACAACCACTCACACCTATGGGTAATTTAGAATTAACAATTAACCTAATGCATATGCTTTTGGGAGAAAACATGTAGACAGAAAGATCCCGGGACCTTCCAGTTGTAAGGTGACCGTGCTATCCACTACGCCATCGCACTACCCAAACGAAATACAATAAATATATAATAGGGTGCGTAGTGCTAAGCAACACATCAAGACGGTCCCGGGTTAGATTCCTGGGCCAGGGATCTTTCTGTGCGGACGTTTGCATGTTTTCCCGGGGATTTCCTCACACAATCCCAAAACATGTACATTAGGTTAATAGGTGATTCTAAATTGCCCATAGGAGTGAATGTGGCGAAAAGGCAGTGACCTTTCTAATAAATATTTTTTAAACCCTCATTCAGATTAATAAGTGTAAATTAAATCCCCATCTAAGCAAATCAGTCTAGTCTACCAGTTTATGTCTGAGAATCAGGCACAGTCTCAATATTTAAGTCTAGATTTAAGACCCATTTATTTAGTCAAGCATTTCAGTGTCAGTCCTCTTTAGATAAAGGAGCAGACCGAGAAGACTCATAGATATTGAGTATCATGGTGATCTGATGCTGTTTTGGAATCCCTCATGTCTGTGCCTCCCTCTGGTTCTCCTTTTACTTAGGCTGTACTAGTTAGTTTGGCCCGGAGTCCTTTCCTGCACTGAACTCTCAGTATCTTACAACCTCAATGCCATGTAAACAGTATATAACCATTTTTTCTCTACCCCCCCCCCCTTCTCCCTTCTGTCGAGGTATACGTGCCACCCCACTGCATTGGATCAGGAGCGTCGTGTGTCGGCTTGGTCGTCACATTCCCGCGATGACTTCGGACGTCACCCCATTTCAAGCCAACAGGACTGTTTTCACCCACACATACACATACACATATACATTAATTTCTGTTCAACCCAAATGAGGATGGGTTCCCTGTTGAGTCTGGTTCCTCTCAAGGTTTCTTCCTAATCCCAATCTAGGGAGTTTTTCCTTGCCACTGTCGCCTCGGCTTGCTCATCAGGGACAAAATTCATCTATTTATCATTTATTCTATAAAGATGCTTTGAGGCAATAACTGTTGTAAAAAGCGCTATCCAAAAAAAATTGAATTGAATTGAAACCAGCAGAGACAGCATTAAGCAATCAAAACTACCAGTGACAGAAGGAAAAAAATCAAATCAAATATGCAGTTTACAAATAAGAATTTCAAATCGGATCGGTCGCGGTCCAGATTAACAATTCAGCTAATGTTGGCTACTGTTGGCCAAAGGAGTAGAAGGAGAGCAGGAAGACGTCTACAGAGACGACATGGAAAGGAGAAGTTTAGGAGAGTGGAGGTTAGGGTAGGTACTTTAAATGTTGGTACTATGACTGGTAGAGGAAGAGAGTTAGCTGACATGATGGAGCGTAGAAAGGTGGATATGCTGTGTGTTCAGGAGGCCAGGTGGAAAGGGAGTAAGGCCAGGAACATTGGAGGTGGATGTGAAGTGTTTTATCATGTAAAAAGCGCTAAACAAAAAGATTGAAATTGAAATTGAATGTTGGTGAAAGGAATGAGGTTATGAGGAGATGAGGGGTAGGTATTCCCTTAAAGAGTGGATGGGCATATGGTGATTGATTTTGCTAAAAGGATGGATATGGCAGTGGTGAACACATTTTAAGAAGAAGGAAGAGTGTATTGTGACGTATAAGGGTCAAAAAAGTTGCACACAAGTGAACTATATTTTATGCAGGAGATGTAACCTGAAAGAGATGGGAGAATGTAAGGTGGTTGTAGGGGATAGTGTAAGCTAAACAGCTTCGGATGGTTGTCTGTAGGATGGCTTTGGGCGTTAGGAAGAAGAGGAAGAAAGGACAGAAAAAAGAATAAGGTGGGGGAAGCTGGAGGAAGACTCTGAGCTCTTTCTTGTTTGCATGATGGACAGGTTGACAGATGAGGTAAGACAGGAATCTCCATGGATGATGATGTTTGCAGATAATATTGTGATTTGTGGTGAGAATAAGGAGCATGTTGAAAAGGATTTGGAAAGGTGGAGGTACGCGCTGGAGAGTAGGGGAATGAAAGTCAGTAGGAGTAGGACTGAGTACATGTGTGTGAATGAGAGGGACAGCGCTTTTAGTAAGTGCATGGAAATTACCCAGGAGTGCGTTTGAGGAATACCTTGTTCCATCCCTATGGAGGCCTGGAGGCCTCGTTCTGATCCTGTCCCTCTTGAGCTATGGATTGTTCATGGACCCAGACCCCCTCTGCCTTCTCTGTGTGAAATGATCTGTTAATTCCTTTCTGTTTCCTCCTAGGTTGTCAGTTCCTATTGTATAGAGTTTTGTTCTAGTTGCTCTTTTCTCTCATTGTCCTCCCCCCTACCCTTTAACCCTTTTAAGTAAAAAAAACAGTTCTCCTTTTTTCCCCACTCCCGCACAGTTGATAATTATCCTATGTAACCGGTAACTATGTTTGGTCTTATAATTCATTTCCAGTCTTTCTTTTTGATTACTGATTGATTGATCCTTGTGACAATTTTCTGAAGTCCTGTAACTGTGGAGATGTCAGGAATGGTCTGGTTCCCGCTTTATCAGCGCCAGAAAAATTTATTTCAAAAAAGATTAAATCTGTGTCTACATTCTAAATTACATCTAGTTAGTGTAATTTAACACCCTGTGACAAAAGTGCAGTCTAACCTCTTACAGACACCCTGTTTGGGTGATGTCACTGGGATTAATATAAAAGAATCTTAGCCATACAAACTAATTATTAAAGTTTGATACAATGTAATGGATGAGTAGAAGCCATGTTGCTGGAACATATCTTATTAAATCCACAATCACTTAGAGTAAACAGAGTAAATAAACTATCAATGTGTAATACACAGAAGCAAAAGAAGTCCAAGCAAACAAATCTAATTCGTTAATCGTGAATAAGAAAACAAGCAAAAGGTCAAAAAACATAAATCCAGACATAAACATGACAGAAGCCACTTAGTAAGATCGAGATGACAAACAATACTTTGGAATATGATTAGTCAGACTGCTAAAATAAATATGGCACCTTCGCCCTACGACTTGAAACAGTTCATCAGAATTTGAGTGCCCTGAGTAGCCCCCGTGTGGTGATTGCTGATACACATGGAACATAAACATTATTCCCCTAATTATTACTTCTTAATTCTGGGGTCTACTGGAGTCTAACCTAGCTCTGAAGGCTGAAACATAGTAGGATTGGGGAAATGGGCTTCCATATGTTGCATTTGATCGGTACTGTTTAACCTAAAATCATTATACATAGCTACAACATGACGTGTGAAATAACATGTGACCCTGTTCCCTTCAGAGTGTTCTTGTACAACTGATCTACATTTGAAACTTGAATCACTCCGTCCACAGTAAATACCACAGAGGATAATTTTAGCTTTCCTCTACTTCACCTCTCTCTCTCTCTCATTGCTTGTTTTTCTGTCTGTTCATCTGTCTGTCTTCCTCTCTCAAACACACTCGGACATACTTCACTTCACAACCTGCTATAAACATGCAGTGTTTTCTGTAACTTAGCACTAAGAAATGTCTGGTCATACATATATATATATATATATATATATATATAGATAGATAAATATTAAAACGAGGACAGCTGATTAAAGATGACAGTGACTTATTCCAGTCAAGTGGCCAATGCCACCTTCTTCGGTTTCCACCGACTGCTCCTGCGGTGGAGAGGCAGCATTTACAAACTCCTCTATCGGGAATTTCTGGTGTTTGTACTTCTTTACGCCATACTTAGTGTCATTTACAGGTAATATACTGTACATTGTATAACATCTACATAAACCTAATTTGAACTATGTGTTATTTGGCCTTCATTGTGTTAATAAAGACAAAGGCTGCATTTAGATAACATTTATCAAACAATAAATGTTTCATTGTCGTAAGCACCTCAGTTTTAACCGTAGATCTCTATCAACTTTAGATGGGTGCTTTCAGAACCTCAGAAGCGTTTCTTTGAAAAGTTGTCGATATATTGTGATCAATATGCTGAACAAATCCCTGTCACCTTTGTGTTGGGTAAGTTTTGGCTCTTCTTAAGGCATGAATATGATGAATATTATAAAATGTTCTTGCTGACTTGACAAGTGTCTTTCATAACAAGCTGAGATTAGGAGCACTTTCTAATCTTGAGAGTAGGGAAGCCCTTTAAGAGTCCCATTGAGAGAGTTTCTTTAACATAGAGTACTTTTAAGAGCGGTTCAAGGTTCACAATGCTTATTGTCATGTGTACAGTAAAGGAAACTGTACAGTATAATGAAATTCTTATTGATTAAAGGTAATGTGGGACTTTGGAAGACTGTGATTGTTTTCTTTGACAAAAATTTCACAACACATTTGAAAAGTAACAGTTAAAGTTGTTTGCTGTAACTGATGGCTCCTCAATACAAGTTCTGATCTTAAAGTCTTAGTTTTCCTTCTGTCCAACTTTATATCTGAGAAATTGAGAAAGTTACAGGCACTTATACAGGCACTTATACAAACCTGATTCCAAAAATATTTTTTCAGAATACAACATAGATAAAATATCAAACATTTAAACTGAGAAAATGTATCATTTTAAGGGAGAAACAAGTTGATTTTAAATTTCATTGCATCAACATATCCCAAAAAAAGTTGGGACAAGGCCAAGTTTACCACTGTGTCGAATTCCCTTTTCTTTTTATAGCAGTCTGCAAACGTTTGGCATCTATGGGTGAAAGATCTGGACTGCAGGCTGGCCATTTTAGTAGCCGGATCCTTCTCCTATGCAGCCATGATGTAATTGATGCAGTATGTGGTCTGGCATTGTCATGTTGGAAAACGCAAGTTCTTCCCTGAAAGAGACGACGACTGGGTGGGAGCACATATTGTTCTTGTATATAACTTTCAGCATTGATCGTGCCTTTACAGATGTGTAAGCTGCCCATACCACACGCACTCCACTTGTGCAAACCCATACAATCAAAAAACTGACCGCTACTAACAACTTGTGTTAGTTTGGATGACATGGCATCTCAGTTTCCAAAAAAAAAAACAGAACAGTTTTCCACTTTTGCCACAGTCCATTTAAAAAAACACCTAAAACAACTGCGCTTTTGGATCATGTTTAAATATTGCTTCTTTTTTGACCTATTGAGTTTTAGCCGGCAACAGTGAATGGCACCAAGGATTGTTTTCACCAACAATGTTTTCTGGAATGATTTATTGGATAATATTATTATAACTTCAAACTCTGCACTTTTTCCCTGAGAAACTCCTTTCTGATTTTCGGCTGCAGCATTGGGGGAATTGGTGATTCCCTGCTCATCTTGACTTCTGAGGCCCTCAGAGGCTCTTTTCATACCCAATCATGTTGCTAATTGACCTAATAAGTTGCAAATTGGTCCTCCAGCTGATTCTTATATTTACAATTAACTTTTCCAGCATAACTTTTTTGCAATGTATAGATCTCATGAAATCCAAAATGTGCCAATATTTGACATGACATTTCAAAATGTCTCACTTTGTCATCTGATGTTATCTATATTTTATTCTGAATAAAATATTGAAATTTGAAACTTCCATTTCATTGCACTCTGTTTTTATTCACAATTTAAAAAAAAAAACTTTTTTGGAATCGGGTTTGTGCAAGTCTTATTAATTTATCCAATCATGTCACTCTGAGTCAGCATTTCTTCTCTGCAGGTTTTTATGTCACGCTGGTGGTGAACCGTTGGTGGAATCAGTTTCAGAATCTGCCGTGGCCTGACCGGCTCATGTTCCTCATCTCCAGCTGTGTTCAGGGTCAGGACGAACAGGGACGGCTGTTAAGGCGTACACTGATGCGCTATGTCAACCTTACCTCCCTGCTTATCTTCCGCTCAGTGAGCACTGCAGTATACAAACGCTTCCCTACCATTGATCATGTAGTGGAGGCAGGTATGTAAAAAACACTCCTTATATATATTTAGCATATTAGCAAGGCATAGAAGAATGAGGAGCATCTGGGGCCAGAGAAAAAGTCTAATCCTTTTTCCATTGAAGGGATTGTGAGAGTTAATCATGTGACAGTCCTCAGTCAGTGTACTATGAATACATATAAATTAATTATTGCAAGTATTAAAGTGAAAAAGTATAATTTAGTGTTTGCATTGCTACATAGAAGTGTGTACCCAATTAAACTTGGTAATGTAGAATGTTCCAAAAACCAAAATATAGGGAGCACATTGCTGTCTCTACTGGTGTAGTACCTCTTTTGTCAAAAAACTAAACAAAACTGTGTTTAACTACTTTATGTTATACTATATGCATAATTACTCATATACTGGACGGTAGGGGTTCTGCCATCATTGCATTTAGTAAACTATATACAAAATTTATTATTGATAAAGCTGCTCATAAGAAGTTAACAAACAGTAATATAGCTTGTTGTGCTCTGTGCTAGTCAATATTTTTTGAACTTCAATAAATAGGGTGTTTCACATACAATTTTCAGTTGACTGCAATCTATTGCCAGGTGCGACAACTCATTATATGAAACTTGTTGGAGAATAATTATTAAAACTACATTTACATCCTTAACATTTAATAGTAATAGAGGAACCACAGCAAATGTAAGAACATAAAAGTCAATTTCTGCTATAAAAAATTAACTCAAGTCGGAGTAAATGTAAGCCAGTTAAGGTCATTATTACTCCGTAACACCGTACTACCCTCCTCTGTTAATAGTCTGGAGAACTGCATATTGGTGAGATGGTGTTTGTACATTAGGTGTGTTTAATGGTTTCTCAATCTAATTTTATTCCCTTTGGCTGTTAGGGAGCATTCGAAAGTGGCACATTTTTACACTGGATGCCCTTCCTAATGCAGCCCCTACCATTTATCAGGGCTTGGGACCGGCACTAAGGCTGCACTGGTTTGTGCAACCCTAATGGCTGGGTTTTTATGGGCAATTAAGACTCATCAATTTGCCTAATGATGATAATAATGTTTTTTGCCAGTGGGAAGAAACCGGCGTACCTGGGGGAAACCTACACAAGAGTAGGGAGAATTCCGCAGAAAGATCCCCATCCTGGCACTACGACACTCCACCAACTGGTTTCTCAATCTACTATTTTGTCTAATATTCCCTTCAGGCTTCATGACATTAGAGGAAAGGAAGATGTTTGAGAACCTAAAATCACCACATCTCAAATACTGGATCCCTGCCGTGTGGTTCACTAATCTGGCCTCCAAAGCAAGGGCAGAGGGACGAATACAGAACAGCGTGGATCTTCAAACCATACTTTCAGTAAGGCTCAGTCACACTTCCACTTCTTAGCCATGCCCCTTTCCCCTGCTCTTCAGATGTTATGTTCATGTTAAGGAGTAGGAGTTTCTCGCTTTTGGTCGAAGGTGTGAGTTTTGCTGGTGGGTCATATACTCACCAGTAAAGTTTGATCGCTGATAAATGTTACCTAATGACATGACAGGATATCCTGTCAGAAATAAAAGTCTAGTGCCAGGAAATTATTATATACATAGCTACACTTTTTATCACTCTGTTTCAAGGGTCAATTGGATGGGATAGATGTATGCATAGTGGTAAAATAAGTAGAATTGGGATTGGGCTTCAGTCTGCAGTTTCTTCCTCTGAAAGCTAAAGATAGATGGTTGGACGGACGGACGGACGGACGGACATTCTGTAACAGGTTCTGTAACAGGTTTCCGTATTAGTGTCGAGAGCGCCATACTTAAGGACACCATGCGATGACTATGTTAAAGCTTCTTACAAAGGCAGATACAGGTATCCAGACAGATAGATAGAGACTGTCCATAGATAGATATGCAGCCAGACAGACAGACAGACAGGCAAACAGATTTTAGTGTATACATAGCTCATGGTTTTCAGTTGCAACAGAATATGTTTGATATCTAAATGTTTTTTGGCTAATTAATGTAACTGACTATCAGAAACAGAATCGCTAGGCTTGAAATGATACACAATTCTACCTAGGTGTCATAAAAAAAACTGAACTATTAAACACTATTATTAAATGATTAAACTATTAAACATTATACATTTTAGAAATACTGATGATGATGATGATGATGATGATGATGATGAGTTTTTAAATATAAATAGCATTCAGAAATGCTCTCAATCACCTGAGCTTTAACCAGACACGCCTGCCTTATTTTCTCTTCAGTTTCATATGGTCTATTTAAGTTTAAATCCTGATCTTTCCAAAAACATGCAGATTAGGTCGATTGATGATTCTAAATTGTCCATAGGAGTGAATGTGTTTTTGAATGGTTGTTTGCCTATGTGTGGCCCTGAGATGGACTGGCGACCCGTCCAGGGTGTACCCCCGCCTCTCGCCTTATGTGCTCTGGGATAGGCACAGCAGACCCGCGTGAACCCGAATTTGGGAATAAGCGGGTAAGAAGAATGATTGTAGAATGTTCCAAAAACAAAAACATAGGGTGCACATTGCTGTCTCCACTCGTATAGTACCTAACTAAATCTCCTTCACTCTTTATGGCTCTCTCCAGTCCTATAATCATTACAAATAGCATTTTTCTTATTGTCCAATTGTAAAGGCACATAATTAATTTACTTCTAAGTAAATAGCGTACTGAGCAATTCTCTATTTCATGTTTGTATTAACTCTTTGGATTTTGACTTTTGCTGTGACCTCGACTATTCTCTTTGATACTCCTTTGGATTTGTTTGCCTTCCCAATCTCTTTCCAGAATAAATATTATTAAGTGAACTCTGCACTATGGATTCAACAATTCAGTTACAGCAAACATGGTCATTTCTCTGACTGAAACTTTTGTAAATTGCTCTCAGAGCATTTCTTACATTATCGTTGCCTACCACCATGGATGAGTAATGAATCTCTGCCTGTCCATAATGTGCCAATGTGTACTGCTCTACTGAAAAAGAACAGCCACACTATTGTTTAGCTCACATCTTCATGGTGACGACCTGTCGAGAGGCATTTGTAGATAGGAGGAATCTCTAAATATCATTTTGAGTTATATTCATTACAAGTTTTGTCATTATCATTTACAGACTACAGTATATTTGTTGCTAAATATTGCAATGGAGGCTTTTACAAAGCTTTTTCCCGCCTCGGCAGGTGTCTTTATGTAATGAATTAGCTGAAACCAGATCCATGTCGTAGAGACTCTTTTTATTAATTCCAGAAGCAGGCTTATTCAAGGTTGAGAAACAGGCTGAGGTTCATACACAAGAAACGTAGAGGCATACAAGTCCAGGCATACAAGCCCTACCAAAGGACAGAAATCAGAGGCAAGAAGTCAGTAAACAGACATGAATATGAGAACGCTTAGTAAGGTAGAGTTGCAAACAATCCTTCGCAGCATGCATTAGCAAACCGCAAACTTTTATATGGCGCCTTCACCTTATGAAACGGAAAAGGAAACTGTCCTTCAGTATTCGGGAAGGATGCCCTCATGTAGAGATCGAAGCAAATTGCACCCATTACACTGTGTCAGTCATAAATTTTCAATTGCTGCCTTTTTTGCTTTGAGACTTTTTCACAAAGCATTTTAGCAGATAAAAAACTCCTAAATATGACTATTAAGACCAAGTCATAAACTCAATCTCGAATGTTGTGTCAATATTCTGACTGTTCTGACATTTCCCCAACCAATAGATATAACTCATATAATAAATAACTTATTTAATAACTTAACTTAATAAATAACTAAACAATCTGGCAACATAATATTTCAATATCAATACCTTCAATATCAATCTTTGATAGCCGATCACTGTGTGTATTTATAGTACTCAAGCCCTTACTCTTAGATTGTAAACTTAGATTGTAAAAGTTAGCAATCTGTTAATAAGAGAAAGCTATGAATTTGGTAAAAACTTTGACTGCTATTTTGGAGAACTTTTAACGCTAAGAGAAAATGTTTCCAGAACATTTCAGTTAATATACAGGCTTACTTTGTCCTACCAATGTATGTTTCTAAATGTTTGTATATGTAATAATCATCCTGCAAAAGTATAAAGTAGTAGATCCATCAAAATGTCAATGGTGAAAAACAGAATGATACTAGGAACCCAGTTGTCAAATATGTGCTCATGATTGAATTAGTTTGCTATATGCTAATCTCTAAGAATTTGCTTAGCTGCAGATGTAATCAAATGACTGAGAAGCAGAATCCTGTGGCAGAAATGTGGCATTTCCAGAGATTCAGCTGAACAGAATCTAAAGATAGTAGATGACAAACAAGCTGCCAGTAGGGTTCCAATTAGCATTAACATTATCCTGAAACTTAGTTAGGCATAATGACCTTTTTTGTTTGTGTCCTTTTAGGAGATGAACAAATTCAGGACCTGGTGTTCGGTTTTATTTGGCTACGACTGGGTCGGGATCCCCTTGGTTTACACACAGGTGAGGGTTTTGCCACAGCACGAAATCATGACTTTTCCATCTGTTGTAATAGTCAGCCAGAGACAGCACATGCCAGCACTCAGATCAAATCGAGCAATATACGCAATGATGTCAAGTTTTAGGAGTGGAATCTCCAGGCACCTCAGGATTCTATTTGGATTCCAAGTCTAATCTTTTTATGATTTTTACTGTCTGACAATTAAAACTTTACTTCAAAGATATGGTTTGTCAATCATTAACATAAAAGAACAAACGGGAAATAAAACATTTTCCTGTTGCAAATATTTATTCAGCCATATTAGATACTTTTTTTATTTATTTTGAGAATTGAGTCGTTAGATACTGCTCACTGGGACACATGGAGCAGTGGAATTACCAACTGGAAATAACAGGAGCTTAAAGACTCACCTCAAAAATATGCACACACCAAAGGGTGGAGCTGGCAATAACGCAATCCATGTAGTGCAATCATAGTCTTTAAATAGCCAGCAACTGGCAATATTAGATTAGTTATATGCAGGGGTGGAAATTATAATATCGAGTACTAATAGGCTAAACACACTAATATTCTAAAGAAACTGTGCTCAGCAAGGTCTGTGGGAGGTTATGTCATATTTTGCCATGAAGATTAAGGGGAATGATCTTATTCATTCATTTATTCATTCTTTCATCTTCTAACCTGCTTATTCCCTAATTCTGAGTCACAGGGGTCTGCTAGAGCCTATTTCAGCGAACATGGGGCAAAAGGCAGGGACAATCATATTTATAGGGAAAAGTTTAAGACATCAGAGATGGTGGTGAGGTGTCCTAATACTTGTGTCTGTAAAGTCCAAACAAAACAAAACTGTAAGTAACCACAGAAAATAAAAGCAGCAATAACATAAATATTTTTTTTTTACCAGGTTGTAACCTTAGCTGTCTACACCTTCTTCTTAGCTTGCATCATTGGACGACAATTTCTTGACCCCGCTCAAGGCTATCAGGGACACGACCTTGACCTTTATGTGCCTATCTTCACATTGCTTCAGTTCTTCTTCTATTCTGGATGGCTTAAGGTCTGGTAGGCACAACACTTCCATAGGTGTGTCTAAACGCATACTTGTGCATTATTTTATATTATTCTGTAGTGGTAATCATATGAATGTAATACAAAGAGTGTTATGTGCACCTCACATACTATAAATGATATTTTTGTTAAACCTAAAGTTTAAATTAAAATGTTAAATATTTTAATGGTTCTGTCCCAATACCTGCACTTAACACGCTTGTGTAGATAAATTGTGCATTCCTATTAAGTTCAGGACAAAAAGTGGGAAGTGGTAGCTTAGTGGTTAAGGTGTAGGACTAATACCAGAAAGACTTCTAAAGAGTTCTATTCCCACCTCCACTTTAGCAAGGCCCTTAATCCACAATTCTTCTTTGCCACAGCGGATCACTCTTCTCTACACTACCCTGTCTTCTACATCTGCCTCATTCACCTCAACTACGTGCATGTCTTCCCTCACAACATCCATTCCTATTTTCCTTGTGCCTGGCACCTCCATCCTCAGCATTTTCCTACCAGTATACTGCATGTCCGTCTTCTGCACATGTACAAACCATCTCAACCTAGCCTACCTCACCTTGTCTCCAAAATATCCTACATGCGCCGTCCCTCTAATAAACTCATTTCTAATCCTGTCACCCCCAATGAAAATCTCAGCATCTTCAACTCTGCCACCTCCAGCTCCGCCTCCTGTCAACCTGCTCCCTATCCTCACCACAAATCACAATATCATCCGCAAACATGTCTGACCTCATCTGTCAACCTGTCCATCACCACTGCAAACAAAAAAGGGCTCAGAGCTGATCCTTAACGCAATCCCACCTTCATCTTGAACCAGTCCGACATTCTCACCGCACACCTCACTGCTGTCACACTGCCCTCATACATGTCCTGTACCACGCTCACATACTTCTCTGCTACACCTGACTTCCACATACAATACCACAGCTCTTCTCTCGGAACCTGTCATACGCTTTCTCCAGATCCATAAACACACAATGCAACTCTTTCTGACCTTCTCTATACTTCTCCATCGACATCCTCAAAGCAAAGATTGCATCTGTGTTACTCTTCCTTGGCATGAAACCATACTGTTGCACACAGATGGGCATCTCTTCCCTCAGCCCAGCTTCCACTACTATTTCCAATAACATCATGGTGTGACTCATCAACTTGATTTCCCTGTAGTTACTGCACGCTTGCACATCTCCCCTATTCTTAAAAATCGGTACCAGAACAGTCCTTTACCATTCCTCAGGCATCCTCTCACCTTCCAAAATCCTGGTAAACAATTTAGTCAGAAACTCCACTGCCATCTCTCCTAAACATCTCCACGCTTCTACTGGAATGTCATCTGGTCCAACCACCTTTCCACTCTTCATCCTCTTAATAGCTGATCTCATTTCTGCCTTATTAGTCCTATCCACTTCCTGCTCCACCATCTCCACATCATCCAACCTTCTCTCTCTCTCATTCATCTGTTGCTCAAAATACTCTTTCCACCTTCTCCACACACTCTCCTCACTAGCCAAAACATTTCCATCTGTATCCTTTATTGTTCTAACTTGCAGTACATCCTTTCCATGTCTGTCTCTCTGCCAGGCCAACTGGTACAAATCCTTTTCTCCTTCCATAGTCTCCAACTTCTCATACAGCTTCTCATATGCCTTTTCCTTAGCTTTTTCAACCTCCCTCTTCACCTCTTGCCTTATCTCTTTATACTCCTGCCTACTTTTCTCATCTCTCTGCAGATCCAAATTCTGTTTCGCCAACCTCTTTCTCCTTATACTTTC
>JAOTRA010000011.1:263514-282339 GCA_026260255.1 Pseudolaguvia tuberculata | reverse complement strand
ATATCCACTGCCCTAGCTACCAGTACTGCTTTCCTCTGTAGAACAGTATAACTACAAAAGTATTTGGATAATTGTGTCTGATTATAGTGCAATGAATGCTGTGCCTCAAATCTGTCTTTGCTTTAAAACCATTTAATGGTTTAATGGTGTAATGGCACACCTAAAAAGGTTTTTTTTGTATGTGTGTGTTTGTGCAGGAACTGCTTTCAGGCAACAAATCCTTATGTAGAGGAGAAGATATCTCCCAAAGTCATAACAGCCCCATCAACACCTCTGTTCCTTAATACAGGTAAAAACAAACACATGCAGCCTATAGTGTATAAATTGTAAATACATTAACGTTTTGTTACAGAAACACACACCGCTCTCCCGGTAAAAGACTTTGTGAAGCATGTTGTGGATCTTCACTGTACCAATACCTTCACAAAGGAGTTTGAGGTATTTGTCTGTTTATGTTGTCTGCTTGGATTGTCAAACTACTTCAGATTAACATCTAGCAGAGGATCTGAGCTGATCCAGGAAGAGACATGATGTGTGCAGCTTTTCATTACCTTTTTACAGTGATTACAGCTGTTTGATCAGCTGAAATTCATCTTTGGCACCATCCGTACTTCTTGATCACTGATTAAGGGTAGTATGAATGAAATTTAGACACACGTCATGTTAATGTTACGTCATAGCAAGTTGGAAAATGTTTTACTTGAAATTCTGTTCAACTAATTTAAAAAATTAGTTTGAATAAAAACTAATTTAAAAAATTAGTTTGAGCAAATTAACCACACAAGAAATGTTTGGTTGTCTTCCCGCAGGATCATGGGTTAGAAAAGTGTAATTGTTTGCGCAATCCAAGTCGGGAGCGGTAGATCAGCTGAAACCTTTTCCTGCACTATTTCAGACACTAAGGATTACACATACTTGCATCATAATATTCTGTTCCGACTACTATACAGTACAAAAATATACAGATTTTGTTGTGGGTTGGAATGAAAACCTGCATACATACATACATACATACATACATACATACATACATACATACATACATACATACATACACACACAAACACACACTGCTCCTTCCTGGATAAGACCCTTTTTGCTCTACTTAAGTTTAGAAATGTAACAGAAGTGATTCCACTGACTTGCTGATGAACAGGTTCTGTGCATGTGCAGAGATGGCACCTATGTGCATAAACATGTTTGTAAATTTATTTATACAGCATGTTCTAGAAAACAAACTGCCTTACACTTGTACGGGTTTTCCTTCAACCCTTCCAAAACTTCAGGGTTGGAGTATGACACCTGAGAAACTCTTTGTGTCTACATGCTAAGATAATAGAATTATACAACAATCATTCTCTTTGGTGTTGGATCATAGTAAGTACCAATAGACTCTCGTTCAGCTTTATTTGAGTAGTCACGGCTTCCTATCAGGGAGTCTGCCTTTTTAAAGGCTGTCCAACTCTTAGCAGAGTATACTTAAAAAGTTGCTTCTGTAACAAGTGACTAGTTTCATAATATTAAACTTTGCAGTCGACTGCATTTGTGTTGAAACTCGACTGAGAAGTTAGAGTTCTATTTTTCTAGAACACTTTTATCATCAAAGTTTCCAAAGCTTAGGAGGTTGGGTGTCAGAAAACAGAATATAATATGGGGCTTGCATTTTTACGAGCACGAAACCTCAGCATTTCTTCTTACTGCTGTGGAGCCTGAACAGACTATATCCTCTGTCTATTTTCACAACAGAAGTTTCTTAGGGGTAAGAGAGGACTCCACCTACTGACAATTCTGCTGAATTTGAGTTTTGCAAGTAAGCATTCCCTCTCCATTGCACATGTTTTGTGCAAGCAACTGCTGCTTGTGGAATCTTACTGGCTCTATAAGATCTGGTTCTCCGAACCAGGGGAATGGCACGATCTGGCATCCATGATGAGATCCGATGAGAAGCTCTGTACAGGATTGTTGTATGACACAGATATTTATTATGAATTCTGCATCACGGATCTCTGTTTTATGGGTTATTCAGGTCTTATACATTTCCCAAGGAGGTGGTATGCAGAAGCATTTTTACTATTCAATGTTTATGGCTTTATATATCAGCAATGGCTGTTTAATGTCTGTCCTGCACTCTCATTTTTGTTTTTCACTCCCCATCCCCCCATTAGAGCTTAAAAGAGTCTTATGAGGTAAGACTATGTCTATGTTCATTCTTCGTCTTTGTTCATTACTTTTTTTTTAACTTCATAGCTGTAGCTTGTTTTTGTCGTGTCTGTCCTCTTATCATTACATAAAGAATCGTTACACACACTTTTGCATGATGTCAGTGTGAAATTTGATTAAACCTATACTTAGTATAGGTATAGTATAAGTATAGTATACTATAATAATGGATAATGTAAACCTGGACCGGCTTTACATGACAATGTTTGTGTTGGGTTTTTTTTTTTTCAGGAAATTCAGTCTTGCACTGTGGATATGGGCATAACGACAGATAGCTCAAACCATCCAGCCAACAAGAGTAAAAACCGATACATCAACATCTTGGCCTGTAAGAACCTTTCATTCTTTCACCTACACAGACAAATAAAATACACACTGCAGTGGAGAGAGAGAGAGAGAGAGGAGAGAGAGGAGAGAGGAGAGAGGAGAGAGAAGAGAGAGAGAGAGAGAGAAAACAGGTGCAAGAATATCATAACTGTGAGCATATTTGACAGCGGTCTATTTATGTTCACACCCTGTAGATTTCTATTCACACCTTGTAGATCAGGTGTATCTGAGTATGCAAATTATTCACAACCAATTTCATTGGCCTTTTCAAATCTTTAGAGGTACAGCTGTTATTACTTGACACAATGTCAGAATGAATGACAGATAGGGAATCATAATTATTTTTAGCATTACTGAAGAAAGGGAAAGAAAGTAAATGTGTTCTTTTTTTATCCAGATGATCACAGTCGAGTTACAATAAACCAGAGTACAGAGAAAGATGGAAAGTCTGGAGATTATATAAATGCCAGTTATGTGGATGTAAGTATGTAAGTGGGAGACAGAGAAGTGTTCTCACATAAAGAATAAATGACTATAGATAAATGTTTCCCTTTTTTTTATTAGTGACTTTTTTATAAACACTACTAGGGCATTTATCTTTATGGATAACGTCTGGTATAATTTGATACACATTTCAAATCTTTGACAGGAAAAAACCTAAAATGAATTATGACACATTATTAACGCATAGTATAAATTGAATTGTTTCACTTTGGTTTGAATTAAATGAGACAATTTTTTATATTAATTTTTACTTTTTATTTTACTGAATTCTAAAATACTGTAGGGCTACAAACACCCAAAAGCTTACATAGCAGCTCAAGGTCCACTGAAGACAAGCCTAGAGGATTTCTGGAGGATGGTGTGGGAGCAGAAAGTCAGCATTATTGTTATGATAACCAACTTGTTGGAGAAGGGACGGGTATGTGGAAGTGTTGTATATTCAGTTTTAGAAATGGATGAAAGTACAGAATTTGTAACTGCTTGGCAATGACTTTTGGAAATTTTTGGCATTATATTTTGTGTGCATGTAACAAATTTAACTGATCAGCAAATACAGTTGTAATTTATTACATATGTATGTACGTGCTATTTAAAGCACACAGTATAACGGGCATTTATCACATAAATCTTTCCACAGAGGAAATGTGACCAATACTGGCCTATGGAAAACCAGGAGGAGTATGGAAATTTTCTCGTAACACTGAAATGTACCATAACATTGGCATACTACACTAAGCGAACCTTCACCCTCAGGATCATCAACGACAAAAAGGTTCTCCATCATCAAGACTCAACAGTCTGAGAGGGATTTTATACAGAAAAAAACCTTGACTGTTTCTGTTATAGGGGTCTTTGAAGAGTCGCAGTCAGGAGAGAACCATCCATCAGTATCATTTTACTCAGTGGCCAGACATGGGAGTTCCAGAATACACACTCCCTGTGCTTAAGTTTATACAGAGATCATCTGAGACAAGGATTGCTGACTCGGGACCTGTGGTGGTGCACTGCAGGTGAACAGCTGGATGGACACTGAAGTGTGTATATATGCTATAAATACTATCAATGTTTAATAAAAATGCTTTATCTAGTGCCGGAGTAGGAAGAACAGGAACTTACATCGTGATTGACAGCATGCTAAAGCAGATCAAAGCTGAAGGGACAGTGGACGTCATTGGTTTTTTAAAGCACATCCGCACCCAGAGGAACTATCTGGTGCAGACCGAGGTAAGTGTAAGTGCCCAGCAGTGCACATGTGCAGCTAAAAGTTACAGGAGCAACACTTGACCTTACGCTATACTAAATAAATAGACACAGTACAGTCCATAATAGGTCTGTACATATATTATGGGCTGCAGAAATAATGCGAGAAATTACTTATAGATATTACATGAATCTGATTGTACACTTGGGAATGGATTATTAGAAACCCCGGATAAAACTGGGTAAGGTTCAAAAATTATTTTTTTATCGTCTTCTGCCCACTTACAGATTCGCTCCATACAGCGTTGTTGATTTTGTAGATACACCTATGCCATGTAAAGATCGTGATAATTCATAACTGCATGTTTTAATACAGTGCAAGAGATTTTATGAGTCACTATGTTACACACTCAGTTATCCCTCAAAAAGAATACAATTGGTAAGAATTTAAAATATAAAGCAAAGATTTGAGTAATAGATGTAGTAGATGTTATCAATACGGAATCATGTTTAAAAAAAACTTGTTGGCCGGTGGCATGGTGTAGTGGCTTACACACAATGTGGAAGGTGTTGTGCTCCCGCAATCTGGGTTTAATAGATCATGTGACAAATCAGGTGCCAGAGGAAGCCAGAGCAAAATTCTGTCACTGTCCAATGACTTTCTGGGTTTTTGAGTCTCAAGCTTTACTTCCTGTTTTGTTTACAGGAACAATATGTTTTTATTCACAACGTCTTAGTAGAGGCCATCAAGAGCAAAGTGTCACAAGTATCAGTCAGCCACATTCATACATACGTTTCTGATCTTCTCACTCCTGGACCAACAGGCAAAACATGTCTAGAGAAACAGTTTAAGGTATAAAGATGATATGATGACAACATAAAATTTCTTTTGGATAACCTGTAGAAAAATACGTAATTATCTCATGTATTTTTCTTTAATTGTAGTTGATCAGCCAGTCATGTGCAAATCCGGACGACTATGTAACAGCAATGAAAGAGTGTAACATACCAAAGAACAGAACTTCAGCCCTACTGCCTGGTGAGTTGTGCTTAGTTACACATTACTCTGCCTCTGTTTCAGGTATTGTCTGGGTCCGGCATGACAGTACCCACATGCACAAAGCCCTTAACCTCCATGGAGACAAGCTGCATTCTGGATGTTTTGGAGTAGAAGTCGTCCCAGGTCCTTTACAGAGTTCTGATACTGGATGAAACCCACTGAACTGTACTTGGGGACACTGAGCAACATATTTTTAATTTATGGTTAAGGTTTTTTTTCATGTAGTGCATTTCATGTAGTGCATAGATATCATTAGACCTTTTGGCAGAACAGCCCCATGGTATGAAGCATGGTATGCATGTTTTAAGACCTGCTTGGGCCAGACTTTTCACATTATTTCTATTCGGCAACGGGAATGACATAGAAACTGCACCAATGGCTAAAATATAGTGCATAAACTGTGTAGAGAGTGTGCCAGTCATACATCTAACTTATTGGTCAAAATCCTGTGTCTCTGTGTGCAGTGGAAAGATCCAGAGTAAGCCTGACTTCGACTGGTGCAGATTCTTCAGACTATATCAATGCCTCATACATCATGGTTAGAAGCTGTTTCTACTTACACCAACTTGGTGTTAAAAGATTTACAATTGAGTTTGGCATGTGTTGTTTTACAGGGTTACCATAAAAGCTGTGAATTCATAATTACCCAGAGGCCCCTGGCCAACACTATAGAAGACTTTTGGAGTATGATCTGGGACCATAATTCTCAAATCATCATTTCTCTGCCAGATACACTGGTCTGTTAACTCTGTCGTACACACACAAACAAACACACACACACTGTTCAATGGTACTGATATCAAAATGTGTTTATTTAAAGAGCAATGATGAGGAGTGTGTTTACTGGCCCACTAAAGAGCAGCCAATCAGCTGCGAGACCTTCACAGTGAAACTGGCAGGCAAAGATCATATTTGTCTATCTTATGAAGAGTCTCTGGTGGTACAGGACATTATTTTGGAAGCCTTACAAGTAAGAAACTTCATTCATCCATTTATTCATTTATAAAATAATTTTTGAATATCACTAACATACATTTGACAAATTCTTTAATAAAATCTGAATGGTGTTCTGGTTGCCTGCTGCATAAAGTAGCCAATCATCATACAGGATTTATAATTAGCAGCTTCAAAGTTTATTTTATTTTCTAGTTTGGGGAACAGACACAATTTCTATAGTTTGATAAATTAACTGGATTCTGTAGGATCTGTGATGTGAGACGGCTAGCACACAGTCATTTTAGCCAGTCTGTCTGCTTTCTGATCTGGGCTCCTGACAAGTGCCTATTATAAGACTATGTGCCAAATTTCTAGAGAGAAGAGTGGCATCTGATATCGTTGCCAATTTACACTCTCTATAAAATTATTTTTAGTGATCTCTAACTGATGGAGTTGAACATTGTTAACACCAACATGAATAACAATCTTACTAAATTTACATTTAGTACATATAGACCAAATATTTTCATTGCATGAAGTCTATCTGAATACACAATTAATATTAGCTCAATAGGTCTGAATGTATTCAGATATATTTGTACCAAATCACTGATATTTAAGATGAAACAAACTGTGTAAAGTGGCTTACAACGTTCCATAGACAGACCTGTACAGACCTTTAACCGCAGATTGCTGAATAAATGCTTCTAGGTCATAAATGAACAAAAAACAAAATCTGTGCCATTTTCATCCCAAGACAGAGACTCTCCCATCATTCGTTCGTGAATCTAGTAAATTTGCTAGGTTCAATACCTGCACTTAATTCGCTATGGTCAGCAATCAAAACGTAAGAGAATAGCTACAGTTCATCACAAATTGATTAATGACATTTTTCATTAAATTAATGAAGATGGCCAATAAAACAGTCAAAAGACAGTTTTTCTTTCATCCTTCATAAAAGGTGAAATTAGTTAGTTAAATTAAGGGTTAAATTAAAAGTTAGTGTTAAATTACATTTTAAATGTTTTAACAAATAGAACATGACCAAATATAAACTTAGGTTTTTATAGACTAATGTTTAATCTGTTTTTTTAAACAAAATATACTATAAAAGCTAATTAATGAACCTCTGGCAGCATTAATAATTTATATATTGAAATATATATTGTTATCGACCAATATGGGAAAATGATCATGACCAATGATCAGCCCTTAGTTCAGGTTTTCTGTATCACAGGATGACTATGTGTTGGAGGTTCGCTGCTATCAGGCTCCACACTGGCCCAATCCTGACAGACCCATCAGTAATGCCTTCGAACTCATTAACATCATCAGGGAGGAGAGTGCACATCGAGAGGGCGCTGTTGTGCTTAATGATGGGTAAGTGTTTTAGCTAGTACAATACTAAAAAAATTAACAAACATGCATTATATTGCCAAAAGTATTTGTTCACCCATCCAAATAGTCAGAATTAGGTGTTCCAATCACTTCCAGGGCCACAGGTATGTAAAATCAAGCACCTAGGCATGAAGACTGTTTACAAACATTTGTGAAAAAATGGGTCAATCTCAGGAGCTCAGTGAATTCCAACATAGAATTCTAATTGGATTCCACCTGTGCAACAAATCCAGTTGTGAAATGTCCTTGTTACAAATATTCCACAGGCAACTGCAAGCTTTATTATAAGAACGTGGAAGTGTGTGAAGATGGCAGCTAGGATAAGTAAACTGACAGACGGGGGTCAGCTGATGCTGAGGTGCATAGTGCAAAGTCAATCACTACAATCACTCCAAACTTCTTGTAGCCTTTCAGATTAGATTAAGAACAGTGCGCAGATAACTTCATGGAAGTTGCAACCAAGCCATACATCACAAAGTGCTGTGCAAAGTGTCAGATGCAGTGGTGTTTAGCACGCTGCCACTGGACTCAGTTGCCGTATCTGGAGTGGTGAATTCTCCATCTGGCAATCTAATTGACGGGTCTGGGTTTGGCGGTTGCCATGAGAAGGATACTTGTCTGACTACTTTTTGCAAAGTGTAAAATTTGGTGGAAGAAGAATTACAGTGTTGGTTGTTTTTCAGGAGATGGGATTGGCACCTTAGTTCCAGTGAAATGAACTCTGAATGCTTCAGCATTCCAAGATATTTTTGATAAAACTTTCTGTAAACACTTTGGAGCTGTTCCACTTCCAACATGACTGTACACCAGTACACAAAAGGTCCGTAAAGACATGGATGCCAGAGACTTGTGTGGACTTGACTGGCCTACAACCAGCATTCCCCAAAGAGTTGAAACGGTTATATACTTTTCGCCATGTAGTGTATATCACAGGTGTCAAACTCAATTCCTGGAGGGTCGGTGTCCTGGATGTCTAATCTATTCTTGCACTCTAGTCTTTACATGCCTGTCAGACATCATATTAACCAATAAAACTTCTATGCGTTCAGTTTTAATTTCTGCCTTTAATGTCGTATGAGGTACTGTTCACCTCATAAGAGTTTCTAGGTAGATTTTAAAATTCAATAACGAATTCCAAGACCTCTTCAGACAACTTGTCAAAATGTCTAATATACCTGCTTGTTCTTATTACTTCGTAATAACCAAATTCTCTCATAGGTGTTAATAACACTATGATGATAAATGATGTGTGCAGGTATGGAGGCTACAGTGCTGGGACACTGTGTTCCTTGATCACACTAATTAATCAGCTTGAGGCGGAGAACATAGTGGATGTCTATATGACAGCAAGGATGACCAACCTGATGAGACCAGGAGTGTTCAGTGATGTTGTAAGGATCCTTCATCTTATTTTCCTCCATTTATTGATAATATTTTTACTTTACTTTGAGTCTATATACATTTTGAAAAAAAAAAAAATTCTAATGGATTGAGAGTCTAAATCTAAACCAGCTCATTTGTGTTTCTTTTTATTATTTTAGGAGCAGTATCAGTTTCTTTACAAAGCGATACTGAGCTTGGTGAGCACTAAGGAAGACGAGAAAACACTTAATTCCATGGTGAACAATGGCAACATCCTAGTTTACTCGGAAAACATCACAGAAAGTCTTGAGTCTTTGATGTAATGTATATAAGTGTTTCTGGTGAGAAACTGAAACTGCATACAAAAGGATGATGGTTATTATTACACTATCAGAGATTGGACCCTGATAACCACACACATCTTGTTAGAAGTAAAAAAGTAAAAGTAAAATGATATCATGACAGGTTTAGGTTTGCATTAGCATTACATCACCTTGAGAGAACAAGCTGTGAATGGAAAACGGTTTCACTGCAGACAAACTAATTCTCTGCCAAAATTCTGCAAATTGATACAATGTGTTACAGCCCAGTTAAGAACATGGTATCGTCTTTTACCAGTGAACCACATCTTCAGGGCCAGATTTTGTCAAAGTTAATAGTTTGTTATTCAAGAGCCTGAAGCCATTGGTCTGTGAGACAAATCAGAAGAATTGATAGATTGTGTCAACAAACTTCCGGTTGTTCAATATGGTCCATAAAAGACTATTCAAAAACTACAAAGAATCCTGGTTGAGGATGTAAATTGGTCTATAAATCGTGCCTTTTTGTAAACTGTGTTCTTTATAAAATTATTTGATGGGTTCTTGTTGAAACGAATGTCAAAATTTCTACTCTTGACTGCCGCACTGCTAGTGACTCCTATTTCAAAAGAGATCAAATATTTTATTTATGAATTTTAAAAATACAATATACGCAGATTTTATAAAATAATGTAGTTTATGCAGATTATTAAAAATGCACCAATACAATTTTACAAAAACTGAGTATGTCTAGCGATATCTTTTTCCTCATTAGCTGATACTGATACCTGTATTTTGAGAGATTGTGTATGATTCTCAGGTTATTTCCTGGCATTTTTTCTTTTACTGCAAAATTACTGCTAGGACAAAACACTCCCTGTTCAAATTTTTGGTTCAGATTTTAAGATGTTTTATAAGATGACATATGTGCAAGGGTGCCTATACTTAATTTGTTCCGTAACTAAAATTACTCATATCAAATAAATTTTTCCTCACTGAAATAAACCGAATG
Organism: Pseudolaguvia tuberculata; assembly: GCA_026260255.1. Classification (NCBI taxonomy): domain Eukaryota; kingdom Metazoa; phylum Chordata; class Actinopteri; order Siluriformes; family Sisoridae; genus Pseudolaguvia; species Pseudolaguvia tuberculata. The sequence continues at coordinate 272,021 of JAOTRA010000011.1, read as the reverse complement.
TTACGGCTTCAGTACGCCAGCTAGCAGCAGGGCTGGCTTGTATCCCAAATCTTATCTAGATACTCAAAGCTAACAATCTACAGAGAGATGAGTCATATCTCAAAAAATTCATTAGATAAGACTAGAGTAAAGCCCGGTCACTGTGCAGGGCAAATTATATCAATTATGTCAAAGTTGTATCGACATTTGGTATTGGTGTACTTGATGCATATGTGCTCAGTATCACACCTGATACTAGTGCATTCTTATAGATTATTAGTTATTGTTATATATTAGACTACACTATTAATACTTTTATTTGACGTTAGTTTTTAACCAGGTGTTTTAATTTTAGAATGCGTATACAGTTGAGTTTTTTGGATTATATTATAATCCTTTTTTCAACGCATGAAATGTACAGAGATGTAAATCTATTGGTTCTTGTCTGTAGTGTGTTATAAGGCATGTGTCTAACTGTTGATTAATTGGCTACACTGTGTATTTCTTTAAATGAGACTACAAACTCAAATTTGTGCACGCATTGTGAAAGAATGTATCTGTTGCTTCTTAACCCGTAAATCTGACAAAAATTAAGTAATTTGTGACTAACATTCCCTGCTTGGGTTGTATTTTACTGAGGTTTGTTTGTTTTTAGATAAAAATGACTTACACACAGTGCCCTTTTCATGTATTTATATATGTTTTGACTATCTATGCTCCAGGTGGTTTTCTCAATTCACTCAGTCGACACCTGTGATTTTCTTAATCATTTCTGAAACATAAATATAACTGAAATCAACATAAAAGCCCATTAATGCTGAAACAGTGGGGATTGTATAGCTAAATCCACAAGCAAAGTTTAGATTGGCCACTTCCACTGGTTTGCAGGTGCATCTTCGATCAGAGGTTCCCATGGTTTCCATTCTGCAATCTTTCTGGATAAAGCCAGCTCTGACTCCGCCTACAAAACATTACAAAAACACGTTTTTCAGCTCGGTTATGAACTGATACTGACGACTCTTGGATTAGCACAACATAAAATTGACAACATTATTTAAACAACTGATGATAATCAGGAAGAACATTAATGAATTAAGACCGAACTGATCCTAATGATCCAAAAAAACATTAATGAATTTAGACACTATCATAATCACAAATAATTGTGTTAAATGGGTAACAAGTAGAACTGCAATAGAGAAACATTCTATTCATTTACTTTTAATTTCTGAGCACACACCTGCATACATTTTGCTGCACTATTGCTGCATTTTGATTGATGCATTGATATTTCATGCAGCTAATATTTACACAAACATCATTTGAGCAAAACCATGCATGCCCCTTATTATAACACCCTTATGATGATGTTCCAAAAAACAGACAGACAAAATGTTCTAGATGATCTGTTTTAGGATTATAATTTCTTTTCAATGAAGATCCTGGTCAGATATTAGAAGACTGGGGAACACCAGGAGATTAAAACTGCACTGAATGCTTTCTTTACATCTGTCTGATGGGTCTTAGTGCTTTATTTCACAATTATATCAGTCTACAGACACTAGATAATTATGTGCCCTAAGACTTAATCTAGTTCAATGTGGTGGTTGTTTTTTGTATATGGGTATGTTGGGAAATTGTTATTTGTATAATTAAAGGATTACATTAAGTTACAGATGTGAAGTGAATGGCAAAATTCATTCATATTCTTACCGACTTATTCCCTACATCGGTGTCACGGGGGTCTGCTGGAGCTTATCCCAGCGCACATAGGGCTAGAGGCAGGGGTAAAATGGCAAATTGTAAAATTAAATGTCTAATGCAGTCGCCGTTCAGGTTTATCCCAAACATCTGGCAATAAGCACACACAGGCGCACACACACAAACAGACAGTTATTAAATGTTCTGCAATCTTTGTACTCACTTGTGCAATGACCTCTTCAATCTGGCCACAGTTGATCTTCTTCTCCAGCTTCTCCACTTCAGATTCCTTCAGAAAGCATCAGAGCACGAGAGTTAAACTTTTTTTTTTTTCTTTACACTTTCTGTTACCTCCCACAGTCCAAATTATGTTGATTCTTCTTCTTCTTCTTCTTCTTCTTCTTCTTCTTCTTCCGGCTGCTGCCGTTAGGGGTCGCCACAGCGGATCGCTCTTCTCTACACTACCCTGTCCTCTACATCTGCCTCTTTCATCCCAAATACCTGCATGTCTTCCAACACCACATATATAAGCCTCCTCCTAGGTCTTCCTCTTTTACTCCTGCCCGGCACCTCCATCCTCGGCATTCATCTACTAATATACTGTATGTCCCTCCCCTGCACATGTCCAAACCACATCTCAACCTAGCCTCCCTCACCTTGTCTCCAAAACAACCTACATGCGCGTCCCTCTAATAAACTCATTTTTAATCCTGTCCATCCTAGTCACTCCCAATGAAAATCTCAATATTTCAACTCTGCCACCACCAGCTCCGCCTCCTGTCTTTTTGACAATGCCACTGTCTCTAAACCGTACAACATTGCTGGTCTCACTACAGTTCTATAAACTTTCCCTTTCACTCTTACAGAAACTCGTGTCAATGACAAATTACTCCTGCCACTCTTCTTCACCCACTCCACCCTGTTTGCACTCTTTTCTTCACTTCTCTAACACACTCTCCATTACTTTGTACTGTTGACCCATAGTACTTAAACTTCATGGTATGACTTATCAACTTTATTTCCCTTTAGTTACTCCACATCTCCCTTATTCTTAAAAACCGGTACCAGAACACTCTTTCTACATTTCTCAGGAAACCTCTCACCTTCCAAAATCCTGTTAAACAATTTAGTCAGAAAGTCCACTGCCATCTCTCCTAAACATCTCTACGCTTCTATTGGAATGTTATCCACCCAACCACCTTTCCACTCTTCATCCTCTTAATAGCTGCTCCCACTTCCACTCACTTTCTACTAATCCTATCCACTTCCTGTTCTACCATCTCCACATCATCCAAGCTCTCTTTTTCTCAATCAGCTGCTCAAAACAGTCTCTCCACCTTCTCCCTTGTCTGAGCTCCTCCCTAAATCTCACACTAGTGTCTTCTTCCTCTGGCTTCCACCATCTTATTCTCTTTTCTGTCCTCTTCTTCCTAACCTCCAAAGCCATCCTACAGACCACCATCGGATGCTGTTTAGCTACACTATCCCCTGCCACCACCTTACAGTCTCCAATCACTTTCAGGTTACATCTCCTACACAAAATATATTCTACACCAAATTAGGTTGATTGGTGATTCTAAATTGTCCATATGAGTGACTGAGTGTGTGTGTGGTTGTCTGTCTATGTGTGGCCCTGCAATAGACTGGAGAACTGTCCAGGGTGTACCCTTGCCTTTCTCCCTGTGTGTGCTTGGATACGTTCCAACAGACCCTCAGGAAATTTAAATACAGTTAGTATGGAAAGTATCCTGAGCCCCTTAAATGTTTCAGTCTTAGTTATATTGCAGCCATTTGCTAAAGTTATTTTAGCTATTTTTTTCTAAATAATGAGCACCCCATATTGACAGAAAAACAGAAAATGTTGACATTTTTGCTGATTTATTACAAAAAACTGAAATATCACATGATCCTAAGTATTCAGACCCTTTTCTCAGTATTAAGTAGAATCACCATTTTGATCTAATACAGCTAAGTTTTCACACCTGAATTGATCTTTCCCTTGATTGCAACCAGTTTTCCTGTCCCTGCAGCTGAAAAAAACACCCCAACAGGATGATGCTGCCACCACCATACTTCACTGTTAAGGCTGTATTGGACAGGCGATGAGCAGTGCCTGGTTTTCTCCACACAATACCACTTAGAATTAAGGCAAAAAAGTTATATCTTGGTCTCATCAGACCAGAGAATCTCATTACGCAACATCTTAGCAAAATCCATTCGGGCTTTCAGAAGAGGCTTCCGTCTGGCCACTTTGCCATAAAGCCCTAACTGGTGGAGGGCTGCAGTAATTTGTTGACTTTCTACAACTTTCTTGACTGCATTTCTGGAGCTCAGTCACAGTGATCTTTGGGTTCTTCTTTACCTCTCTCCCCAAGACTATTCTCCCAGATAGCTCAGTTTGGCCGGACTTAGGAACATCAAGTGCAGCAGAATTTTTTTGTAACCATGGCCAGATCTGTGCCTTGCCACAATTGTCTCTTAAGCTCTTCAGACAGTTCCTTCGACCTCATGATTCTCATTTGCTCCGACATGCACTTGTGAGCTGTAAGGTTTTATATAGACAGGTGTGTGGAAAGATTAATGCGGCCAAGTACAGGGATATCCTGGACAAAAACCTTCCCCAGAGTGTGCTGAAGGTTTACGTTCCACCAAGACAATGATCCAAAGCACTCAGCTAAAATAACAAATAACAAAACTCTGAGTGTTGTTGAGTGTTCCAGTCAAAGCCCTGACTTAACTCTCCAGAGATTGGAGAGGATCTGCAAGGAGGAATGGCAGAGGACCCCCCAAATCCAGGTGTGGAAATACTTGCATCTTTACCAAAAAGACTCAGCTGTATTAGATCAAAAGGGTGCATCTACTAAATACTGAACAAAAGGTCTAAAGGAACTTAGGAACATGTGATAATTCTTTTATAATAAATAAAAAATGTCAACAATTCTGTGTTTTTCTGTGTGTACATTAATAAGGTAAAGAACTTAAATGACTTTAGCAAATGGCTGCAATATAACAAAGATTGAAAAAATTAAGGTGTTCTGAATACTTTCTGTATACACAATATATGCATTAACAAACATATACAACCGTAAACATATACACAAAGTTTATACAGTTTAAGTGGCCTGCTACTTTGTGGCAGAGTTGCTGACCTTCTCAAAAACTTTCAGGTACAGCTGACAGTTGACTGGAATATTTAGGAATGAGGAAATTTCACGAATGGCTTTGTTGCACAGGTCCTAAATGAATTTATAAACAGTCCCCATGCCTAGGTGCTTGATTGTACAATCCGTGACCATGAAAGTGATTGAAACACCTGACTTACAATATTCAGATGGGTGAGTGAATACTTTTGGAAACATAGTGTGTGTGCATATGTACATAAAATTATGCCATGCGATATGTGCTGATTTAAATCTAGATTTGCTCTCACCGATTTCACATGACCAAGACGCTCGTTTATTAGCTGCTCTGTGTACTTCCTGTATGCAGCATCCTGCGGCATGGCCTGAACACAGCCCAGAATCTTAGAGTACAAAATTCTCAGACGCTACAGACAGACAGACAGACAGACAGACAGACAGACAGACAGACAGACAGAGACAAAAAGCTCATTATACCAAGATTAAATTTATCACTTACGGTTTTTAAATCAATTAATAGGGATTTGGGAATTTTGGGAAGGAGGATTCTTGTGGGAATAAAATAAAGAATAAAAGCTGCATCAACACTAATCAAATCTAATCAAATAGCTTATCTAATATCAGAAAATGAGAACGAAAAGAGAAACAAGCACTATAGAGAGTATGTGGACACTTTAACAGCACATCCAAGTGAAAAAGAAAAAGTTCTGTTACTGTGGAAACATTTCAAACAAGTTTAAAATCAAGTGAGCACAAAAATATATGTACTACTTGCTTAAATGTAATGATTGATTTTAACTTAAATGAATTTGTAAATTTAATCTAATTTGTGTATCATATTTTAAGCACAATCAATTACTTACATAATCAACACAAACAATAAAATTAATCTGATGATATAAAAATATCATCATAAATATTATAGTAAAATTGTATATATCGGAGCGTCAAAATTTCCCGCCAAAATCGTGCAGCCCTAACACTCAAACCTCTGTCCCAGCATGACCCCGTGTCTATGTACAAAACCCCTGATGTTGATGAAGACCTCCTCCTAACTGGAACCTGACTGCACTCAGACCTCCTCACGAATCCATAATCAGTGTGTGATCTCACCAATACTACTGGAACTAAATGAAAACAAATCCACAAAGTCACATGACCCAATCTAGTGTTAAGGCTATGTTGAGTTTATTATAGAATTAAGAGTGAGACTAAATTTCAACATGAGAGACTGACACTATGTGTTTTATAATGCATAAAAACAGGTTAATAATAACATAGACGTTACCTCATGAGGATTCGTAGAAACAGCGAGGCCCACCAAGCCTGTGGTCTAAAACAAAATTAATAAAAGAATGAATAAAAAATTGCTATATTAAATATAAAAATCACAGTAATTAAAAAGGATGTACAGTGTTCCCTCGCCACTTCGCGCTTCATGTTTTGCGGCTACAAGCGTTGTTTCATGTTGATGCGCAAGAGAGAAGGATCTCTGCATGTCAACCAAAGAGATGAGTTGAGTACTGTACATACCACGGGCTTTCATAAAGGCTCATGATTTGTTTCCGGTGTGACATCGACCAATAAGAGTATGAGTGGATTACATATTTAAAACATTGTACAGTACCTGCATACACAAAAATTCCTAGGGGCAAATACTACTTCGCGATTTTCCAGCTTTCACGGAAGGTGCTGGTCCCCATTAACCGTGAAAAACGAGGGATCACTGTACCAGTTTCTTAACAATATAAAACTATATAAAATATATAACAGTGTGAGGTCATAGGAAAACTGAAATTTTTCCACTTTTCGCTGACTGTTTTTCCAACTGAAAACAGAGATCGCACAAATAAGGGGAAGTGGTGGTTCAAATGGTTAAGGTGCTGATAGGGAGACCAGGTAGACCTGGGTTCAAGCCCCACCACCGCCAAGGAAGACCTGGGTTCATGCCACTCTTGGGTCCTCAACAAGAATCTTAACCCTTCCAGGAGCGTTGCACAATAGCTGATCCTGCGCTCTGATCCCCAACTTACTAAAAGGGGATATGCAAAGAGAAACATTTGACTATATGTTGTACTGTGTATAATTATGTATGTGACCTAATAAATAAGTTGATATGGATTGAAGAAGTAATGTAACTGACTCATCAGACTGCTGAGGATGTTGAGTCATCAGTTAATCTGAACTGAAGAAAAACCGAGAGAGCTGAGAATATATGTTCGCCCTGTGATGGACTGGCGACCTGTCCAGCTATGTGCACTAGGATATGCTCAAGCAAGAAGACGAATGAACGAATAAAATAATCAATATTTTTTATGTACATTTTACGCAAAGTTAGCACTGAAAAAACGTTAATATTTGTATTAACTAATAAAGATTACAGAATCATGTTGATTAATACTTATCTTAATACACACAGATACAGAGCCTCCTAATCGACAAAACACACAACCCTAGTCAGGTCGCGGGGGTCCATTGATCACCACCAACATTCTGTACAGTTACTATTAAAAACGAATTCTCGCAAAAAAAAAAAAAAAGTTATTTATTTCATTGGCCCTCGGTAAGAATAACATTCGTTCCCCGAACGTGCAGACGTTTTATATTTACTTCATTAAATCCGAGTTTTGTTAGTTTCACACTAAAACCTAGACGAGACCTTTGTTTTGTTTTTACAGTAAAACTATTCCCGCAGGAAAACAGGACAAGACTCCATTTTCCTGAACCAGCACCTGAAAATTTTTAAATGACCTCTACAAGTACCTTTTTAATTACACCAGCCATCGCTACTAGCCGTCGCTACTATCCGTCAACGCTGCTTTCCGTCGCTACAAGATGACGTCATACACGTACCTCATTTGGCGATCTAGTTTGTTTGTTTTTCTTTCTAATAAAATAAAATAATAATAATAATAATAATAATAATAATAATAATAATAATAATTTTAATAATACGTTTTATTTTTAACTAATATTCACATGTTTACAGATAAAAATCACGTTTACAGATACATTTTACACATACATTACATATACATATTATTCATTCATTTATTCATTTATCTTTTTACGAATTTATTCCCCAATTCAGGGCCACGGGGGTCCGTCGGCGCGATCCCAGCCCCGCAGGGCGCGAGACGGGGATACAACCTGGACAGGTCGTCAGTCCATCTCAGGGCAACACACAGACAAATTGCCAATCACACACATTCACTCCTATAGACAATTTTAACTCACCAATCAACCTTACGTGCATGTTTTTGGACTGTGGGAGGAAACCGGATTACCCGAAGGAAACAAAAAACAAGCAAGCGCAGGGAGAACATGCAAACACAGCACAGAAAGATCCCAACCCGGGAATCAAACCTGGGACCTTCTTGTTGTGAGACAACTGTGCTAACCACTACGCCACCGCGCCACCCATATACATATTATACACATACAGTTACATATAAACAGATATAAACATTATAAATCAAATCTTTTATTGTATACAGTGATTTATTCATATACTTTTTATTCTTAATTGAGCTAATGCTCAAATGTTTTTGCTAATAAAGTAACTTATTCATTCCATTCATTCATTTTGTAACCATCTTATTCCCTTATTTGGGCACACACACACACACACACACACACACACACACACACACACACACACACACACACACACACACACACACACAC
>JAOTRA010000011.1:217841-242591 GCA_026260255.1 Pseudolaguvia tuberculata | reverse complement strand
GGGATAGGCGCAGCAGACCCCCGTGACCCTGGATTCGGGAATAAGCGGGTAAGAAGATGAATGAATGAATGAATGTCTCCGACTGGCGAAGGTGATTATCGTTGGCACCGGCATGTACCACTACCTTAGCAAACCGCTTCTGGCCTAATGCCTTAAGATTATTGACTATTGCCGCTGGAGAACCGAATGGTCTGGCTAATTTAACGTGCATGACTATGGAGTCTCTGATAACCAGAGTTAACCAGAGATAACCTTTATTTCTCTCAGCGGGTGCATCGCTTAGTAGGGCTGTTTTATATGGCATGCGAGTCTCTGTGGCGTGCTCCGTTGACTTAGCCTTAGCTTTAGCAGCAGCTTTATCATTAGCTTTGGCTAAGCGACTATGCTGCCGGGTCATCACCATTTCGCCCAGCTGTAAGGGCACTAACGCTGGAGTCAGGGTGGGCCTATCTACGGCATCCAGTCCACCCACTGCACCACTACCCTTACACTCACTAACCTTCTCTAAAGACTGGATGTGCTCCTCTAACGCTACGATCTTCTCCGTCAGCATGCTAACTAGCACACACCTATCACACGTAAATAACTTGCTGCTGACGGCAGAAGACTGGCTAAACACCCTACACTGAATGCACTGGACAAGCTGGACGGTAGACATATTTTACGTACCGTATTTGTTGAAATTTGATAAACTTTTTAGCTTTGGGAGTTTTAAGTTTGGCGCTGCTAGCTCTTCTTGCTCGCTCTCATGCTGCTGCTTGCTTTCGTGCTGCTCATGTTTTATGACCCAGAAAAGGAAACATTTCAACAAAGTAAATTCATAGATTAAAATATTAATGGTAAAAAATCTTTTTGATTTATAATTGTTAAATGTTGGGCTGTAATGTAATAATGTTAAAGCCTGTTTTAGCTTAAGAATGTTATTCAATTGCGGTTCTACACGTTCCCCTTTTCTGTGAGGAAATGCTCCTGCTTTGCCCACTTTCCGCACACTGGTGATGTCTTACTTAAGGAGGCGCGTCACCCACTATGGCATGGATCATTATGAATGAACGCGAATGTGAATGAAGTTGAACTTGAACATGTATTGTAAGTAAACTCTATCACGCTTTCGCTTTCGTTTTGCTGGTTTTGGATTGCCTGCAGTTATTAAATGGTTTTTATTTTAAGTTTCTTTTTCGAGATCAGACTTAAGTAATCTCTACACAGTATTGTTGTTGTTTATGTTATGTCGTTAATAAAGAGTACTACCGCACGCATGGATCTGGCTTACTCCGACTCGTTACAGTTTCACAACATTTTACACTCAATTGTTTATCAGTGATTGTTTATAATTCAGTGTGTAAATTCATTAATGTTTATTTTGGATCGGTATAATCAGTTCAATATCAATTAAATAATGTTCTTCCCGATCCAGTTATTTTAATAGAGTTTATAGTCTTATTTCATTGTAAAGGATGCTGTGCCTAGCAGGTGCCACGGGAGGGCACCATCTCCTGAGTTTTGACTGTTTGTTTCCTGTTTGTGACTAATTAGTCACACTATTTAAGTGAAATGACTGAATGAACTTGTGCGAAGTATTGTTTTGCCAAACTCTACTGAGAGTATTTATGTTTGTATGTTTCTCTAGTTTGACCTTATGCCTATTCCTACGTATTCAGTTTTTGCTTATTTGAATTTACTTGAAAAGTTGGGATCACTGTCTACTTGAAAAAATTATCTCCACCATAAAGTGTGGTTTGGATACCTCGGCTAAATTGTGTCCTGCAAATTATGCCGTAGATTGTTAGGAGTGGGTAGACTCCAGCATTGAGCCTTTAATTGACCTGAGTTTTAGGGGATAGGATAGCTTTGCTGCTTTCGTCTTATTAAACTTTTAGCTATGGGTATTAAATTTTATAGGGTACAATTAGTTTGTGCAATTAATTTTTTTGCTTGAACAAAGCAAATAATATTTAATATTGGGTTGAATCTCTATTTAATATTTAAATCTTTGCAGCATGGAGAGAGACACTTTGTTCACTTAGCATGTGTGATGACTTCCTGAATCGTTTCTTGTGCCCTCTGGACAGGCTGGCATTGTCGACACACTGCCGTTATCCCTCCCATCGGAGCCGTGTATGAGATTGCAGAGACTGATGTGCACTAACACCTTCAACTCAGACCAGACATCACACAGCGCCTTTTGTTCCTGGTCTGTCATGTGACCCTGACAGCAATGCAAATCAGACGCCTTATTTTAACCTTTCAGAAAACTGGGAATATTAATGTAAAAGTAAACTAGTAAATGCTAAGTTATAACAAAAATATAATAACATTTGGGATGTTATAAAAAGTTTTAAATTAGGTTGGTTGATACATTTTTGCTACAGGATTTTTGACTTTTGGACAGAGGGCTTTTGAATGAAAGGGAGGCTTGTGTGAGTGAGAGAGAGAGAGATAGCGAAAGATAGGACCGACAGAAAAAGAAAAACATTTTCTTCTGTAACATAAAAAGCATGATTCTTTTACACAGAGTGACTGTCACGTAGTCTGGACTGAAATGGTTTCTCTTTTTTCACTTTAAATGCGGCAGCACATGTGACAGAAAATCAACATTTTACTTCGATAGAAGGAATTTCTGTTTTAGAAAAGACTTTAATTTGGTATAATTTGATATCAATGATAAAAGGAATACATTTTGTTTAAATAAAAGATTTATTGTTTAGCAAACAGAAATGTATGGCTGCATTAATACTGCTTGTAACAAATGACCTAATTCCAATTTCAAATATCTTTTTTCAGATTTATTCCCATTTTGATATTTGATGAAGCTCCAATCCAATGTGAAACTTGAGCTATTTTTTCATTCAGTGATAATGTAGTCAGGGGTTTGTGCTCAGGGTCATTGTCATGCTGGAACTGTGTTGGAGTCTCTTACTTGCATGTTAAGAAATTAGCAACTTACTTGTAAATTGAATGTCTTTCTAGGAAAGAGTTTTTATGAACATCATGCCTCACTGCTGTATTTAAGATGCAGTGCAGACAAAAGGCTTACGTGTGAATGTGCAGTATAGATGCTTCCCACCACTTCTCCTAAAAGCTATGTATATCTATCTATAAAAATGCAATGTATATCTTTATTGCTGTGCATTAATTGTTCCTTAGGGACAGTATTTAGGGTTTAGCAAACAGGAATGTACCGCTGCATTAACACTGCATGTATCAAGTGACCCAGTTCTAATTTCAAATATCTTCTTTCAGATTTATTCCCATTTTTCTATTTGATGGAGTCTTTGAAATAATAAAGTAAAGAAATAATTTAATGCTACCACATCCAAAAACATTCTAGACAACTGTATACTTTCATTTTTAGATGTGATGGTCTTGTGATCACAAACTTGTGTGTGTACACACAGAGAGAGAGAGAGAGAGAGAGAGAGAGAGAGAGAGAGAGAGAGAGAGAGAGAGAGAGAAATATAGTGTAAATGCTAATATCAGATACGTGTCAGTTTTAAAAGATGATCTAAGCAGACCATCAAAAACAGGTTTAATGACCAAATGAGAATTGGTCATTATGACCTGCAGTGTAAATGCGACCTAGTCAATCATTTCGGTGTATAAAAGTTGGTAATGGAAGTTGCGTGTGTGTGGTTGTTCATGTGTGGTTCTGCGATGAACTGGTTAAAAGTGAATGAATAGAATTTATGAATGTATGAATAATTACTATAATACATATTTAATAATACAAAAATAATCTAAATCTTAAATGCAATTTTTTTTTATTTACAACCTTTGTGGTTGTATGAGAATTTGTGTTGTTTATGGAATCTATATGAGCAAATCTATAATTTGAGCGAGATACCTATTCACTATACAGTGCTCTTCATAATTATTGGCACCACTGGTTAAGATGTCAACAGGAAGGATATGGTACATTTTATGTATCATCTGCCTATTTCTAGGGTCTCAGCCTGACAGATTGTGTGTGTTGCTGGCATTTTGGATAAGTATCTACTGAAAATGTTGATCGTAAGTTAGAGCAATAGTTTTGAAGAGGAATTAAAGTGAGACACTGGAATTTTTGGGTCCTATGAATAAATTTGAGGTTGGGGTCCCCTAACCATTTCTTACCAAACATACTAATACATTAAGGATAGTATTGGTACTAGTAATTAAATCTCTAAGGATCCTACTTTACTAAAACCACTTTACCCGAACATCGACATTTTTATTATATAAAAATAAACCCTACAGTGGACTGGAGAACTGTGCAGGGTGTACCCCTGCCTCTTGCCCTATGTGCGCTGGGATAGGTACCAGCAGACCCTCCGTGACCCCGAAATAGGGAATAAGCGGGTAAGAAGATGAATGAATAACATGAGGGGGAAAATATTAAGTGTTGTTTTTATATTGCATCACAGAACCCATGCATTACATGTAATAGACTGAAGGAGATCAGATCCGTACACGCTTTTATTAACAACGGCTGGACAAACATAAAGTGAAACTTAATCATAAACCGAACACGAACTTTGATCAGGAAATCAAAGGCACAAGAGTACTCGACTAGATCCGCTGGATAAACGGAACAATCCTCAGTAGCATTAAGCTCTTAGAGGTTAGAGACTAGCGAGGTGGCACATCGCCTTATATAATACGTCATTATCCCGCAACCAAATCCAGGACGACAACGCTAAATATGGAGGAGGGGCTTAGCTTGATTCCTTACAATATGACTGCTAAGACTAGGAAACAATGTCCTTATCATGTGTTTCAAAGATGTTGAATAAATTGAAATTATGAAAGTCAGATGTAATTGGGATTTATATGCTTTTCATTGAGGATTAAATTCAGATCCGTTCCCACTCCAATGTCTAGATGTTTAATGTTGCCTTGGAAACTGCTTTTTCAGAAATGGATTTTTCTTTCTAAATGTATATTTATTTGACAAATAATGCCATGAAGCCTATGAGCAAATTGTTTAGCAGTAAAAAATGTCAAGCATACACTAATCCTGGTGCTTGACCATCTCATTGTGCATTGACATTTCATTCGAGATGAGAAATCAAAATCCATTTACGGATTCAAATTATTCTGATCCGACTATTTAGAATCCTTTGAGAATCAGTCACTTGAGAATCAGTGCATAAAATTAACACTCGCCATGAACCAAATGTAAGTGAAAATCACTATGGGCAGTATTTCTTTTTAACGAATCATGTAACGTAGTTATAATGACAGCCAGAGATTTGTTGTACCTGATGTTGAAAAATTAAATAATATTCATGACCTGCGTTGCTGGCTGAAAATATGCATTAGGCAAGAATATCAAAAAAATGGAACAGTGATAAACACAAAGTCTTGGTGTCACAAACTCCACCTTGCAGAGAGTGTGTCATACTTGTCTTGTCAATCCCTAAAATTAAGGCTCCACACTTCAGGAGCAAACTAAAATGAAGAATATTGCACAGTGCAAAAAAGGGGGAAAGGTTTTGTTGAGGTTGATCTGGATCTGGAAGAAGATTTTGAATAGCTCTATTAGTTCTACCAGCATTTTGTTGAAAGATGCTGCATCTGATTTGTAGAAAGTATTAATGTAGCAAGGCTAATGCTCCTAATTCATGTTTATTGTTCTTTTTAATGTTTATGTTTAATGTTTCATCTTGTCATGTTCTTTTCATGCTTTGTGTTTGTATATTAGTCAAGTTTATGCTGTCAAATTCATGTTCATTGTTTTGTTTATGCTTATGCTAGTGCTAAGAAAAGCTACACTAAACTAAGCTACACAAGGTAAAGTTTAGAGCAGATTAATTTGTTTAATAGTTTGTCATGTGGTAAATAAACTGTACATCTTGTTCTAAAACTACACTTGTCTCAGTGGGATTCTTTACATACATCAACTAATCAAATTGTGAGATTTTGTAAGAGTCCGCCCTTTGGTTCTAGCCCTTTGGTTCTAGCCACGTGTACATGGCTTGTAGGATTCCCTATCCCAGCTCACATAGGGCAAGAGGCAGGGGTACACCCTGGACGCCAGTCCATCCAGGCAACACATAGTCAAACAACCATTCACACACACATTCACTTCTATGGACAATTTAGAACCACCCATCGACCTAATCTGCATGTTTTTTGGACTGTGTGAGGAAACCTAAATATGCGGAGGAAACCCATGCAAATTCCACACACAAAGATCCCTGCCCTGGGAATCGAACCTAGGACCTTCTTGTTGTAAGGCGACCATGCTATCCACTACACCACCCGCCGCCCCAATGTAAAATATTATTTTTTCAAAATAAAACCCAATTCAAATATTTATTTTAAAATTAGATTTTTACTCCTGAACCTTGCACTGCGTCTCCACTTTAGGACATAACCCTCAATTTCACAAAAGATTGTAAACTATGGTCTGTTAAGCGTGAGCATTGTTTGTTTTTTATACAGTGGATATTGGAAAAGACCTTTTCACATACATATGTGGATCTGAATATCGACAGGACTGTTTCATATAAATGTAAGTAATGGCATTTTATTATATCGTGTGCCAGGTGTGTGTCGCATATTGGAGGTTGTGATGCATATTTTGAATGACAAATAAGTAAACATCGCCCTGCAATTGACTGGTGACCTGTCCAGGCTGCCTCTTGGCCCATGTGTGCTGGGATAGGCTCCAGCAAACCCTTGTGACCCTGTGAATTAGGGAAAAAGCAGGTAAGGAGAAGAATGAACGAATGAGTAAACATATTTTAGTTTAATGTTACAAAATTTCCTTAAGTTTATTAAACAACCTAGCTATATGTTCCTATAATTACCAGGTAGGTGATGGTGTAGTGGTTAACCCGGTTGCCTCACAACGAGAAGGTCCTGGGTTTGATTTCCAGGTTTGGGGATCTTCCTGTAAGGCTACGAACGGGGCCCCGCCCCTCATATGACAGCAGACTGACGAAGCCCCACCCCCACACTGCACTAGCTGTCATTTCAGCATGGACATGTTTGGCGTCGTCGTCCTGGCAACTATGTTGTCAGGGCGATGACGTATTATTTAAGGTCACGTGACAGCAAGCGCAGGTGTGGGTAATTGTTTATGTACGGCATTCCTTTGCTTGATTACGTTTTTGGACTACTTGGACTTTGTGAAGCTTTTTGAACTTTATTATTTTGTGTATATATTCTCGTGTTTATTTCTTGGGTCTATGTGGTTATTTGTCTGCGTTTTGTTTGTTTTCGATACGTGTTTCACTGTATATAATTCTGCACCCTCACTTTATTAAAATCTCATACTTCACTGCATCATCGATCCAGCTTTTTTCTCTGTGCTTACGACGTCGTTACAGAATTACCCACCGATTAAGGATCCAGCGGGAGGGAATACGGTACTGGACACTTTCATTAAGCCGTTTAGCCCAGACTTTCTGTCGAGGCGTCTAGCATCGCTAGCGTTAGCATTCGATGCTGATGAGGCTAATGTGCTAGTCGTCGCTATCCGGATACACACTCTGGCCGTCCAATCGCTAGCCGGACAGGATAATCTCCTAGCACGAGTGCTAGCGACTACGGGTAAGCGCCAGAAGCCCCCGGATAAATACAACGGCAAGCCAGAGTGTTGTCTGCCATTTGTTGCTCAGTGTCGCCATTATTTGTCACACGCTCGGCTGTTCCCCTCGGAACAAACCAAGTGAGTTTTTTCTCCTGTTACTGTGCGACGAGGCATTACTGGCATTAGCGACGGTATGGGAGCTATACGGGCAGCAGGACATGGATATTAAGCACTGGTTTAACTGGGTTTCTGAGACCTTTTCTGGACCTACAGAGCCCTCTGTGTGTGCATCAGAGCCCTCTGTGTGTGCATCGGAGCCCTCTGTGTGTGCATCGGAGCCCTCTGTGTGTGCATCGGAGCCCTCTGTGTGTGCATCAGAGCCCTCGTCAGCGTCTGCATCAGAGCTCTCGTCAGCGTCTGCATCTGAGCTCTCGTCAGCGTCTGCATCTGAGCTCTCGTCAGCGTCTGCATCTGAGCTCTCGACAGCGTCTGCATCTGAGCTCTCGACAGCGTCTGCATCTGAGCCCGCGACTGCGTCTGCATCTGAGCCCGCGACAGCGTCTGCATCTGAGCCCGTGACAGCGTCTGCATCTGAGCCCGTGACAGCGTCTGCATCTGAGCCCGCGACAGCGTCTGCATCTGAGCCCGCGACAGTGTTTGCGTTAGCCCCGGAACTATTATGCGTGCTGCCTATTGAGTCCCCTGTGCTGTCTTTTGAGTCCCCTGTGCTGTCTATTGAGTCCCCTGTGCTGTCTATTAAGTCCCCTGTGCTGTCTATTGAGTGTACTGTGCTGTCTATTGAGTCCACTGTGCTGTCTATTGAGTCCACTGTGCTGTCTATTGAACTTTCTGTCCCTTCCGAGTCTCTTTCTGTCCCTTCCGAGTCTCTTTCTGTACCCTCTGTGTCCCCTTCGGACCCCTCTGTGTCCCCTTCGCACCCCTCAGTGTCCCCTTCGGTCCCTTCAGTGTCCCCTTCGGTCCCTTCAGTGTCCCCTCGACCCTTACTGAGCATTCTAGGGCCCCTGTGGCCTTTTTTGAGCCCTTCACGGGCCCCTTTGGCCTTTTCTGAGCATTCAAGGGCCTCTGTGGCCTTTGTTGAGCTCTCACGGGCCCCTTTGGCCCTCTTAGAATTTCCAGAGGCCCCTGCAGCCTTCGCTGATTTTCCCGAGGCCCCTCCGGCCTTCACTGAGTCTCCTCGGGCCCCTTCGGCCTTCGCTGAGTCTCCTCGGGCCCCTTTGGCCTACACTGAGTCTCCTCGGGCCCCTTCGGCCTACACTGAGTTTCCTCTGGCCCCTCCGGCTTTTATTGAGTTTCCTCGGGCCCCTTCGGCCTTTATCGAGTTTCCTCGGGCCCCTTCGGCTTGCACTGAGTTTCCTAAAGTCTCTCCGTGGCCTTCGGGTATCCCTACAATGGCTCGGAGGCCTCGCCCTGATCACGCCCCTCTCTTGGAGTATACATGGTCCCGGACCCCCACTATTCTTTTGGCACAGGGGGCAGACTGTGGGGTGTATGGGGGATCTCCCTTTTTGTTTTATGGTGGGGCTGCGGCTTGGGAGACTCCAGAAGGCGTCCCCTAGGGGGGGGGGTTCTGTAAGGCTATGAACGGGGCCCCGCCCCTCATATGACACTAGACTGACGAAGCCCCGCCCCCACGCAGCGCTAGCTGTCATTTCAGCATGGACATGTTTGGCGTCGTCGTCCTGGCAAGGTCACGTGACAGCAAGCGCAGGTGTGGGTAATTGTTTATGTACGGCGTTCCTTTGGTTGATTACGTTTTTGGAACACTTGGACTTTATGAAGCTATTTGAACTTTGATTATTATTTTGTGTATATATTCTCGTGTTTATTTCTTGGGTCTACGTGTTTATTCGTCTGCGTCTTGTTCTAGTGTTTTGTTTGTTTTCGATACGTGTTTCACTGTATATAATTCTGCACCCTCACTTTATTAAAATCTCATCCTTCACTGCATCATGGATCCAGCTCTTTTCTCTGTGCTTACGACGTCGTTACAGTTACATGTTCTCCCCATGCTTGCATGGGTTTTTTCCAGGTAGGCTGCTTTTCTCCCAAAGTCCAAAAGCATGTACATTAATTGAGAAGATTCTTCTTCTTCTCCTTATGGCTGCTCCCGGTAGGCATAGCCACAGCAGATCGCTCTTCTCCATACCACCCTGTCCTCTACATCTGCCTCTTTCACCCCAACTACCTGCATGTCTTCCCTCACTACATTGACTACTTCTTGGTATTCTTCTTTTCTCCTGTCAGGCACCTCTATCCTCAGCATTCTTCTACCAATATACTGCCTCCCTCACCTCGTCTCCAAAACATCCTACATGCACCATATCTCTAATAAACTAATTTCTAATCCTGTCCATCCTTGTCACACCCAATTAAAATGTCAACATCTTCAACTCTGCCTCCTGTCTTCTAACTGTCTTCTCTTCATTATTTTGCACTGTTGACCACAGGTTCTTGGACTCCTCCACCTTCACAACCTCTTTTTCCTGCAACGTTACCACGCCATTGCTTACATTAACTGAAGTTGATTGGTGATTCTAAATTTCCAATTGTAGTGAGTGTGGGTGTGAGTGGCCCTGCGATGGACTGGCGATCTGTCCAGGGTCTCTCGCCGTGGGTTAGGCTCCAGCAAACCCCTGTGACCCTGAAGTAGGGAATAAGCCGGTTAAAAGAGGGTTAGAAAATGAATGAATGGAGGATATACATAACCAGAGAATTGTAGCCCATTGATATCTGAGCCACCTTTACATCTGGACAAATGAATAAAACAACCTTAAGGGTTTATTTTGTGCTTTAAAGCATATCCTGAGATTGAGCCCTATTTCCTTCAGCTGATGACCTGACCACCACACTGACTTTCACTCACTTTCTACAATTTTCCAATTTTTCCTCATGCAATTTTATTTATTCTTATTAATAGATAAGTAGATGACAGTGTGGTGAGGAGAAAAGTGAGTTGCTGTGGTGACCTCTAATGGGAGTAGTAGAAAAGAGAAGAATCACAGCTTGGATAGATTCCAGCAGGTAACTGTGGCCCTGATTAGAAATAAACATACGTAAACAATGGATAGATAGATGTTTGGATGGATGGATTTATTTAGTTAATAAACATCCATACAGTAAGACCTGTCATAATCCAATTTTTGCAGAATTGTACCCATTTGATTTCAGTTTCTATTGACTTTTACTCAGACACGCCAATCAGCTTTAACAGGCTAACCAAAGTGACACAGACCCTAAATTCTAAGCATAAGCCTTAAAATCAACCCCTGTCAATATGCCATTGGGAATTAACATGGCAAGCAATGCATGTACGTACTGCAGGCAAGGCAGGCTTGTAGGTTATTATCGCGTGACTGGAAATCAATATGGATTGTGGTAAACTCTGCACACAGACAAAGTGGTTTTCTCTGTAATGAAGAATAAACCCTAGCTGGTGCAATTTGGGGTAGACTGAATCTGAACATTGCTGTGTGATTACCAAGGCAACAGTGTTTGGTTGTCACAGTGATGGGGGAAGGGCAAAAAACAGCTACTGGTGTGTAATTACTGAGAATGAGTGCTTCAGTTAGCCTATAATGCAATTAGATGTTCTGAAGAGAATGGGAGGCGATGTTTGTGCTGGTGAAGGACTGTGTTTTAATTGGGGCAATTCCATTAATCCAGTATTTCCCTGATGAATAAAAGCTCACTAACAATAGCAATGGCCTGACATTCTATATTCTACATATAGAAGCTAAATAATAAAGCTAAATTATATATATATATATATATCTGTGTGTATCCATCCATCAACAAATTGCACACATCGGGACCTCAATTTGTGAACAGCAGCCAGAATACTTGTCTTCATTATTTCCCTCAACCCAATATGGATTTCTTTCATTTGGTCCATGTGTTCAATAGTTAATATTGCTCTAAAGCTATGTATTATGCAACTCTAAATTAAACATGGTACACCTTACTTAATGTGAGCTATAAAGTTGTGTCTGCCTGAAACCAAATATCTCAAAAAAATATTTTTTACAGTTCCCACCTTCAATTTTCACATTTTTCACACATAAAAGCAGTCCAAGCAGGGATACACTGACATCCCTCTCCCCAGACACTTTCTCCAGCTGTTCCATGGGAATGCTGAGGTGTTCGCAGGCCTGTTAAGTCCCTCCAGCAAGTCCTAGGTCTTCCCAAAGTCTCCTCCCAGCGGGACATGTCTGGAACAACTCTCTTGGAGGAGTCCAGGAGGCATCCAGAACAGATGCCCAAACCACCTCAGCTGACTTCTCTCGATGTGGAAGAGCGGCAGCTCTATCTTGTGCTCCTCCTGGGTGACCTAGAGATACATTGACCAGTAAATCAACAGCTTTGCCTTACAGCGCAGCTCCTTCTTTACCACTACTGACCAGTACATCAATTGCATTACTCTATTCTTTACACACTAGTGAACAATACAAAGATACTTAAACTCTTATTTGAGGGACCTGAAGGGGGCAAGCAAACCTTTTCCAACTTAGAACCATGGCCTCGGATTTAGAGGTTCTCATCCCAGCTGCCTTACACTTTGCTGCAAACCGCCCCAGTGCACGCAGAAGAACCTCCATCATCTGCAAAAAGCAGAGATGAAATCCTGTGGTATCCAAACCTGACTCCCTCTTGCCCCTGGCTGCACCTAGAAATCCTGTCTATAAAGAACAGGAAGAAGTCTGACTTATTGAAGGCAATGTGAAGCAAGCTCCTATGCTTGTAATAGGAACACACCCTCCAGTCGCCCTTTGTAAAAAGAGGGACCACAACCCCAGTCTACCAGTCTACCATAGATACCATACGGCCAGAGCTCCTGGTGGCCACAAACATCATTTTCACTTCATTTTATTTCATTTCAATTTATTTTATTCAATGAAATGATGAACATATCATTAGAACCAAGTGCCTTTCCAGTTTTGGGGTATATATTTGTATTATGCTGCAAAATGCCTTTAAACACACACACCACATTTACTTAAACTCAATTTAAAGTAATCTCATTGTGTAAAGCTTGTTTGGGAGGTTGCACACATTTTATTACTGGGCTAAAATGGTTTTCTCTTCCCACTCAACTCGTCAAGCTCTTCCAAGAACATTGCTCATGCTATCATAGAGCACATAATAGTAATTTTTAGATTAGTAATGATGGACTAATCAGTTGATTTTGTTAGATTTTTAAACCAAGACAGTAGATGTGGCCGTCAAGCAATTTTGAATTGTTGTTTCTTCATTTTATTTGTTTTTCTTGTTATATAAATAGTAAGAAAAATGCCACAAAGCATCAGCGGGCATGGGGTAAAAACATTTTCAACATCAACTGAATTTCCCGTATTCAACTTCTATTATTTTAAAGCTTGGGGCATATAAGGTCTGCTCCGTACATAGAACCTGTGAAGCCCCTTAAAAGGTTTATAAGTTTCCTTTCCGCACAAGCACAACATGCAAACATTGCACAGAAAGATCTTTGGCCCAGGAATCGAACCTGGGGCCTTCTTGTTGTGAGGTGACTGTGCTAACCACTGCGCCACCCAGGTACTTTCGCAATGTTAAAAACAATCATTGTTAAGACTTTGTGGTCTCCTAAGCATCACATGCGATTTCCATTTTGCTATTTCATTGGTACTCCACTCATTTAGTAAAAGTTTCCACTTGTGAAGCTTGAATGTGAGATATCTCTTCATTCAGTTCCAACAGTATTAGTGAGATCAGACTCTAAAGTCAGGTAAGGAGGTCTGGGGTGCAATCACCATTCCATTTCATTCCAAAGGTGTTTAGTGGTGATAAGATCAGGAATTTGTGCTGATCACTGCTTTTCACTCTAATAATAACACAGCATATGTTAATGAAGTTTATTGGAGTTCAGCATATGTGATCGGAGTCATTGTCATGCTGGAACCGTGTTGTCTCTTGTTTACTGTGAAAAATAATGTAATACTACAACATTCTAAACAATTGTGTGCAACTGTTTGGAAAAGAACCACATATTGATCCGACAGCCAGGTGATCACAAACCTAGGGCAAGTGTACCTGTCTTCAAAAGCAATCAATAAATCAGATTCCAAACAAAATCCAACATGGCCAAGACAATGGCAAAGGGCTGTCCAGAAGCAATTTCAACAAGGATAACTGCATCAGTTCTTATTTCATCATTCATTCATTCACATTAAAAAGAAAGGAAGAGGGTAATAATACAGCCCTGGGAAATGGCATCCCTTCACAGTAGACAAGCATAAAAAAGGAATGCAGAATGCCTATGTTAACAAAATACGAATGAAAAGCACTCTCAGACCTCAGCCACAAAGTGAGTGAGATCAGCTCTTCATTATAATAGGTTGAAAAGAGTTGTAAGCTCTAAATAGAAGGCAATCTACGAATAAACAACCCAATTAATTAATCTATCTATATAAAGAGAGAGAAACATTTTTTAATCTTAAGATTTTATAGTTCTGCTCACTGATGATGAAATTATCAATAGTTTTAATGTTGATTTCTTTTAACAGTGAAAAACCGAAAGAAACTCTTAAGGGTCTCACTTAAACTCCTAAAAATACTCACTGAAAGGGAATCTCTTAAAGAGATTCTCATAAAATGGATTTACTTAAAAGGGACTCTCTTAAAGGGGCAACGAAATGAAAGAATAACTGAGAGAAGAGAGAGAATGAGTATAAAATTAAAAGACGAGCTTTTTGATCTGTAGATCACCATAACTGAGCTCCTGTCTCCTGAAAAATACACAAAACACACTATAGACCAAAAAAGGAATAGATTCTGTGATTGGAGGAAGAAAAAGATGTCTCTTTTATCTGGCATAAAACAAAATCTCACTGGATCCATTCAGTTTGGCAGCTAATACATAAGCTAAGATGAGTCACAGTGACTGGTCTGGGATTGGTAATTTAAGCAAGAAATTCACGTGTTCGATTAAAAAAATTTGCCGTTCAACACAGCACAATAAACAATTTTGCAGCAAATACTCAAGTTTATTAAAGAGACATTTGAGTTATATGAAAATTGAACTACTAAGCACACCAGTCAGTATTAATATCTACAGTACATTCTGCTATTTTCTGCTATCACACAAATACACATGGACTTTCATCAGTTATTCAAGCATACTGCTTCAAGACAAAGCTATCATTTTCAATCAAAGAAAGGTCGAGGCGTGAAACATATTGCTTATACAAATCCTAGGAATGTTACTAGCAGTATAATGCAGCGCTATAGAAACAAAGCTAAAGAGGTTTGCAATGCAAAAAAATATGTAGAGTCGGTAGCTTTTAAAAACAGATTAACATTAGTTAATACAAAAAAAGGAATTAACTTTGTACATCATCTTATAAGACGGTAGTCAGATTATTTACATACTTAAGAAGGTATATGCGCTTCCATACTACACTGGGTAGTACTGTTGGCACTGACACAGTCGCTGGCACTAGTGGCTCAGGAGTGGGACACTGTCGCAGTGTAGTTCGACATCTCCCTACGGATAGTGCTAAATGGAGACAGCTCTAGCTCTGTGGTACATTCGTGCTCATTATCATCACTACCTACAGCTGAGGAGGCTGCAGCACCACACATGTTTGTGCAACAGCAACAGCACTCTAAGAAAGCATGACCAAACGGTGGACACAGGCAAAGCAACAACACCGGGGTAATTGCGGTGCGCAGGAAGAGTAACAGCTGACCGAGTGTGCGTAGTACACTTACGATGTCCAAATGTCCTATATAGGCTGTCACCATGTTAGCAACATTATCAGGTACTGCGCAGACAGCATACACCACAGCCAGCGCCACAACTACACAGTTCATGCGGCTTTCCAGGCGCATCTGCTTCTTGTTAGAGCGCGGGCATCCACGCTCGGCCCGGCGCATGCGGCCTGCCGTAGCTAATGAGCTGCCGATGGTAAACAGAGCAGGAAGGCAAAAATAGCACCCAAAGCACCACCAGAGTCTAGCACTCTCATATGCCAGGCCCAGTGTATAAAGACTCTCGGGCAGTGAGGTGGAGATGCGTTCCAGGCACCGTGCCGCTTCCTCTGGGTCGGATTCATTCACCAGCTGTCGGATCAGGAGCTCGGGGAGAGCCAAGAGTAATGCGCCAATCCAGATCACAGCAAGCTTAGCAGTAGCAGACGCACAAGTCTCTATTGTCTCGTAGTACATTTGCACGTTGGTGGCAGCGCGGAATCGATCAATGCACAGGGCACAAATGGTGAAGGTGGTCACACCCAGTGACGCTATCTGAAAAACACAGAAAATAATAGACTTTAAGATTCATTCACTGTTAATCAAGTTAGATCAGATCTAAGATGCTTGATATCAGAGTATATCCATCCACCTGTCAATCCATCCATCTATCCATTCATTCACTGTCATGTGGGTTTGTTGAATCACCCAGGACAGGTCACACAAACACACTCCTATCGGCAATTTAGAATCACTAATCAATCTAATATACATTTTCTACTCAGAGTAAATGGGTAACTATACAAAGAGCATAAGTTAGTTGTTTTTCGATTAGTTAGCAACAGCCCAGATTTGTGCAACCAAATAACCATTTTAATTGTTCTCTTCAAAAACATTGCTTACTTTTAAACTTTCTAATTCCATCACACCTGCATGTACCATTGTATTTTTACTTAAAGGCACTGGATATGCGAGACTCAAATTCTCTTCCAGCAGGACAATGTCTGCAGAAATTCCCTTATGTTTTGGAGTAGAAGATCTGTCTTGATCTGTACAGAGTCCTTTGAGATGATGAACAAGAACCCCAACTGAACCCCAGACCTCCTCAGTATTACATTATCGGTGTCTAATTTCACTAATAGTCTGAATCTAGTGAATACATTTTCCCAGAGCAGTTGGGATTATTATCTGCACAAACTCAAAAATGATTATGGTATATTTGTTGGAGACCATTGTTTGATTATAAAATGTATGTGCACTTGACGGAATAAGTAAATAACAGCTGAGCATGTTGACATTTGAAAAGAAAGATTACAAGCCCATGCGCTGAATTGTAAGTGTTAAAAATGCATTCAGCATTGAGGCCTTATCTTCAGGCCAAATTATGTTTGACAAACAGACAAACCTTAGTTTGGGAATATTTCCCATGTGGTATTCATGTATTAACAGGTTTACAAAGAAATTCTGTTCCATGTTGTTCCTAGGCTGTGTCCTTTAAGGTGAGAACGTTTATTGCATAGATTTTCTACAAATATTACAGAAATATGTCCACATTCAATTAGTTTAAAAACTGAATCTATTCCACTTTACACTGTGTACACTTGTGTATACTTTGACACAGGAAATGCTCACACATACTTAAAAAAGTAAAAACAGGAAAAGCTGGTACATTTACATCAACATAAGGAAACCTGCGTGTTCCATTTGTCTAAAATTGGATGCATCAATGCATCAACATGCTGACAAAAAGCACAAACTGTCCATTATCGTTCATGCCATCCATTAAAAAAGCATTTAAGAGGTGTAATCGTTATAGTTAAAAAGACATTAAATCATGCACTACTTATAAATTTGTAATTTATGTATGTATGTGGTTCTTTTGTAACTGTAGGCATAATACATACTTTGTATTACGGGTTTGCAGGCAACGTTTTTCTGTACATCTGTCCTGCGATTCTAGTCACTGTGACCCTGTTCCTACTCTGTATGAGTATTCAATAATAATAATAATAATAGCATAAGCAGAAACACAGAACCAGTTACGCCTCATACAGTAAAACACATTTATAAGTGTATTGCTGAAGCATTTTACAAAGACTGAAGTGGGCAGGGCTGAAGTTATGACTTGATTATGAAATCAAGTCATGGTTCATGGACCCTCCCGATAAGGCAGCTCATTAGCATCAGGGGTTCTCCCACTCAATCACGAGCTACTGTCATTACCGGTTATTCAAAGCCTGCTAGCGAGTTATGCTGCCTTGTCCAGATTGTGATTTTCAAAACAACTCAGTCTCCGTATTTTAATTTTCCTAAAAGGATTATATGAAGAGGTAGTGGTGTAGTGGTGTGTAGTGGTTAGCACGGTTGCCTCACAACAAGAAGTTCCCGGGTTCGATTCTTGGTCAAGGGTTTTTCTGTAGGGAGTTTGCATGTTCTCCGTTCGCTTACATGGGTTTCCTTCCACAGTGCTTTGTCTCTGCCAAAATTAATGAATCAGTACCAATTGTGAATGGTACACTGGGGCCATTCACGCTTCCTTGAAGCAGATGATATGCCACTCATTGCAACTGACCTCCATTATAGTCCATTAAACTCCTGATTAAGAGCTCTTTGCTCAAAGACAGAAGCAATTATTACTTAACTGCCTCAATGGCTTACGTACATGGTTATTGGGTGGTATGGAAGAGGGCAGGTTGTTGTAGTTATGTTGTTTTATGGGAAGTGGTAGAACACAAATTCTGCTGAAACTGAAATGTAGAGGCCACCACTGAGTATGACGCATGGACCATTGTGTATAAATCTTTAGCTGTAAACATCCAAAATTTAGACAGTTGAGAATGTGACAACATTAGATACAAACACTTTTCTTAACGTCCGCGTTTATATAAATTAGTTCAGTTCTAAGGTCACATAAAAAAAGAAATTATGATAATCTGGACTCATCAGAACACATGACTTTTTCTTCACTTGCTTGAGGGTCCAATCTCAATGCTATCAAGCAAAGTGAAGTCTTTTTCCACTTTACCCACATTGATAACATTTGATTTTAACAAATGTTTAGGTGATCTCATACTCAAGTAACAACTTTTCCCTTTTTCAATACATACAAGATGTGTCTGCTGACAGAGTTACTGAAGAAATAAACAGATCCAGAGTACATTAATTAGATATGATTAAGGTAGGTAGGTAGATGGATAGAATATTTTTTTAGGGGGTATTTTTTTTGTTTTTAAAATGTGTGTACAGTGTTTGAGATCGACGGATGAGTTTAAAACTCTGCACCAAAAAAGACTTCTGAGCCCACAGGCCCTTGAACCCTCAGCTTATCAGATGTATAAAGAGATGGATGTAAATTGCTGACCTGTCCAGAGTGTACCCCCACCTCTCGACCTATGTGTGATAGGCACAGCAGACCTACCTAGTATATAGATATACTATACATACATACACATGCATTATATTATTTAACCATGCAACGATTACGAACTGTAAGGTAAAAAAATCATTACCAACTTCTGGGTTACGATATGCTACTTTTTAATAATTATATAAAGCATATCTTTAACCCCCGCATCTCGCCCTATGTGAGCTGGGATAGGCGCAGCAGACCCCCGTGACACAGAATTCGGGAATAAGCGGGTAAGAAGAGAAATGAATGAATATCTTTAACACCAAAACGGGTCAAAATTGACTCAAGGACAAAAGCAAGGTTAAACAGATAGGTAACATGGCTGTCCTCAGAAGTGGTTTCTTTCTTCCAATTAGGGAGAGTACAACTCAAAACTGGTGATATTACTGAAGTTTGCTCAGCTTCTCTTATTTCAGCTCTGCTACTATGTATTGTTGGAGCTGGATCCTTTTGACAAATGCAGCTCTTAGCTGAGCTTTTATTTTGACCGGCACCTGGTAGAACTGCAGCATCTTCAAAATAGATTTTACTGGACTCCTATTGTTCCACACAGTAGAAGCTTAAAATTTCCCTCATCTTAAAGTTTAATTGGCAGTTCCTATAATTCAGTTGGCATAAAACCTGAAAATAAACTTATTTACATAACTATTTTTCAAGGGACTAGCAGTAGCAGATGGATCTGAGAATTAAACTCATCTGTTTATTAACAGTTCACCAACTTGATTGTTATAATTCTATATAACATGTTTAGTTTTTTCTTGTCATCTTTTTGATACCACATTGTATAAAATTCTAGCCTTAGTACACATTTAGTAGTCCAAAGCTGACAATTTTATAAATTTTCATCTTTTCATTGGTTAGGTACTTAAAATCGTTGTCTACAGCTACAACCACAGACATATATACACACCTACAAATAAGCACTGAATGATTATAAACAGACTTGTTTGTAAATTGTTTAAATGCTTAGCTTCTATGTAAATTTTGATTAAAACTAAATAATGCTGATGCTGTTTGGATGCTGTCATCTGGACTCTCACCTATCACTCAGTTGTCTTCAGTGGTGGTCTGGTTGCCTTACATATCAGGGATCCCTCATGTCTGTGCCTCCCTCTGGTTCTCCTTTTAGTTAGGCTGTGTTAGTTAGTTTGGCCGGAGTCCTTTCCTGCACTGAAATCTATCAGTATCTCACAACCTCAATACCATTTTATACAATTATATAACCATTTTTTTCTCCATCCCCCCTCTTCTGACAAGGTATACGTGCTGCCCCACCGCGTTGGATCGGGAGCGTCGTGTATCGGCTTGGTCATCACATTCCTGCGATGACTTCGGACGTCACCACATTTTTAGCTACCAGAACTGTTTTCACTCATACACATACACATATACATTAATTTCTGTTCAACCCAAATGAGGATGGGTTCCCTGTTGAGTCTGGTTCATCTCAAGGTTTCTTCCTAATCCCACTCTAGGGAGTTTTTCCTTGCCACTGTCGCCTCGGCTTACTCATCAGGGACAAACTCATCATTCATCTATTCATCATTCATTCTGTAAAGCTGCTTTGGGGCAATAACTGTTGTAAAAAGCGCTATACAAATAAAAATTGAATTGAAATAACATAACCCTCAGTTGCTCAGGTTGCATCATGCTATAGAAAGGCTTTGCTAACAGTAAGGATCCAAGACTAAAACTGTTCCAATGTGCAAGAGCCTGAGGCAGATTTACGCCTAATAGGACAATATTTTTTACAGTACTAATTTTAGAATAACATTGGAATAATGCTAAAATTATACACTAGTTGTATATAAATGACACACTAATCCTCCAATACACACAAATCCAGAGATTGCAGCTTTTGTAATGTCTATATATACAGTATGCCATTTTGGAAGAATGTCCATCTATCTCCTATACCCACTTATTGCCCAATTTAGGGTCACGGGAATCTGCTGGCAATCTATCCCAATTCCAGTTAATAGTGAAAGGCAGGAGAGGTACACCCTGGAGAGGTTACTAGTCCATCACAGAAACATACAGTAGCTATAGCATTTTTTTGTGTTTTTTTTCAAGTGATAGTAATTAATTTAGCTCGATTATTAAAATTCTATTGAAAACATAA
Source organism: Pseudolaguvia tuberculata (assembly GCA_026260255.1). Lineage (NCBI taxonomy): Eukaryota > Metazoa > Chordata > Actinopteri > Siluriformes > Sisoridae > Pseudolaguvia > Pseudolaguvia tuberculata. Next base: position 221,816 of record JAOTRA010000011.1, on the reverse strand, counting down.
TGAACCAAAACTGGTTAACATATATTTATATAGCAAATAAAAGAACTGTATACACATAATGAGCCACATGTCAATGTTTCCAAAGCTTAGGTTGGGTTGTGCTGATTTTAAATCCAAAAGGTACAAAGGACAATAGTACAATTTATCACAAAACATTAACCATTGTTTTCAGCATAAAATAAAGAATTATCACCTTGTTCTTGGTTATACATTTTTATTTCAAGATAATGTACTGTGTGATCAGCTCAATTACCTCAATGTAGGGGATAACTTTACAGGTGAAGTGCCCGAGTAGAAAGGTTTTAGTCAGCTCATGAAACACCACGAGAGGCATGCAGAGTAACAACACCGCCAGATCCCAAACAGCCAGGTTGGCTAAAAGAGCATTGGAGATACTCCTCATGTAATAGTTATGGCACACAATGCACATTACTGCAACATTTGCAATGATTCCGATCACAAAAATGAGCACAGAGAAACATGTGATGGCATAGGCGGTGTACGTCTCGCTCGTGACCGGATAAAAAGGATTCGGGAAATACTCGTTCTCCTCATCTTCAGGGTATGGAGGGGTCATAGGCGTGGCATCCCATGGGTTATCTGGGGCCATGCGCCGTGTGTAAAACTCCACATGTTTGGTTATATCAAAAGGGAAATCTGTAGAAGCGAGTGCCAAAGGTTTGGGCAGAGGTTCCCACCACATTAAAGGTGCAGTGAGGGCATTTGCAGACATCGTTATACTTCCAGGTGTTTTCTTCTGCAGATCCCAAGACAGTTTTTTATGGCGTTCCTTGGCACCTCTTCTATGCCTGTGATTTCTCTCATGTTGGTTAAACTTTCTCGATATCTTATAGTGATTGTAAAATACCTTGTTGCCATGGCTGGTTCTGTCCATCCTGTGTGACAGACATCCATATTTGCACCTTCGACTGGGATATGTACTATTACCTCTTTTCAGTAATAAGGCCGTTCTGGTGTCTTGTGAGTATGTCCACTGAAGTGGACCTGTGGCTTGTCTTCTCGCGTACCGCATGGCGCCGGGTGCCTTAGTGTGCACATCATCCCCGTCTACGGCAGCCACAAAGGTTGCAAGGAAAAAAATATTTATAAAACAACCCCGCATTGTCAGAATCAATTTCTGGTGCTTATTTTTCATGGTTTTACATGGTGCAGCTGCGCTGTGAAGCTTTTCGATCCACTCTATAATTGCAATAACCTGATTTTGTTTTAGAAACGGTGTGGATTCCCACCCACAAGCGTCGCCTTCATCTAAAACATATGCAAGATGCAGCACGAGCGCTAAATCACTTAAGTTTATTCCATTGAGCACCTTATTCAGTATTATTAAAAAAATATATTGTGAACGGAAAGCGCTCACACTATGCACGTCCCCGCACGAAAAAAGCGACAAGTAGTCTACGTTGGCATCATTCCTGTGCGTCTTACCCGGGCGCGCCCACCTGAATACTACACAGCGATTCCTTTTTTATTCATGCACCGGAAACCAGAGCGGATCAAGGCAGGACTGTAAGCAGGTGTCGTCCGACTGTCATATAAACGTAAAAAGAAACTCAGCCGAGAAAATCTCAGCCTTCACACTTCCGCGGATAACTAACCCAGGACCGCCATAGCGCACAACCATCAGCAGGAGACCACTCCTCCGCGTCACCGTCGCTACCAGCTGACCACGCCCACGCCGAGTATTGTCATGTTTTTCAGCGGCTACAGTTAAACACGGTCTTTACACTGAGGCGTTCATACAGATATCGCAACAAACTCAATGAAAAACACACTGCAGAATAACTATACAACAATAATAGGATACACATGGCACTACAATAATAGTATGCAATATAACTACACACAAATTTGTGTTTACACTATAATAATAGTATACACAATAACTACACAGCACAATATAACTACACTACAATTAGAGTATACACTATAACGACTAACTATAACTACATACTAGACTACATACTAGACTACAACTACACTACACTTTTATACACTATAATTATCTTTGCCTGTACTAGGAAACTTTGCGATAGTTTTATCTCACGCACATGCGCATTTGGCGAAAATACCGTATTGAACCCGTGCGAAGTGACATACCCCCCCCCCCCCAACTTTGATATGAACGTAAGGCAAATGAGACCTGGCAAATAGAATTTAAATAAATAATTTGTGTCAATTTAGTTGTCAAATTGCCAGGAAAAAAACCAAAGCAAAACGAAAATATGAAGATAAACACAGGATGTTTTTAACAGGGTGGGAGAAATTATATATTTTTGTTGGACATAATGGTAAGCTATTTTGCCTAAATGTATATTTATCATAGTGCCACCAGATGGCGGCAATTATTCATTCATTCATTCATTCATTCGTTCATTCGTTCATACGTCTTCAATTAGAAATGAGTTTATTAGAGGGACGGCGCATGAAGGATGTTTTGGAGTCAAGGTGGGGGAGGCTAGGTTGAGTTGGTTTGGACATGTGCAGAGGAGGGACATGCAGTATATTGATAAAAGAATGCTGAGGATGGAGGTGCCGGGCAGAAGGAAAAGAGGAAGACCAAGGAGGAGGTTTATGGATGGGGTGAGGTAAGATATGCAGGATGTTATGATGAAAGAGGCAGATGTAGAGGACAGTGAAAAGAGCGATACAGTGTGGCGACTCCTAATGGGAGCAGCAAAAGGAAAAGAAGTACCAGATTACTGCATTTCAAAGCTTCAAATGTTCAGCGCCACTTCAGCTAACTCCATACTAACATTGAGCTCAAATGTTAATCTCAAAAAAGGACTTTTTCAAGTTTGGGTTGAAAAGTTAGACAGAAAACCAGATACAGTCCAAAAATCTACAAACCACTCGGAGACTGTAACGCTTGTATCGTATCAACTGGCTTGAAACATTGCACTGGCTAAAAAGCCATACAATGAACTGCAGGTCTTAAAAAATTTCCGTCTGAAGTTGTTGAAATCTTGTCTCCTGAAAATGACTAAAACGCATAGCATCAGACATCCAACTGTCTCTCCACACTGTTGAACACAGAATATCAGACATTAAATCACAGTTGCACTCTGACCAGTTGCATGCAAATGTGTTAGTGTTGCATTGGATGCGAGTTGTGCGGTGTTTGTCAAACGATTGTTTAATCCAAAAAGAATTCCTTGATATTGTACCATTAAAGACAGAACCAGTGGCATAGATTTGAAGGAAACAATGATGTATTTTTTTTTACTATTATAAGTTATTATATTTTTGTTTGTAGACTTGAACTGAGTTTGTGTGTGTGAGGAGAAGGGGTGGGATGTTCATGAGCAAGGCCCTTAACCCACAATTGCTCAGTTGTATCAAATGTAAGTCGCTCTTGTTAAGAGCGTCTGCCAAATGCTGCAAATGTTAACATGTGCCCATGTGTAAGATGTGGCACAGTACACAGTAAAAAATGCTTTGACTGGTTGGCCACCCCAGTATACACTATAACTTCACACTACAGTATAACTACACTACAATAATAGTATTCATTATAATTACACACTATAGTATAAGTACACTTCAATAATAGAACATATGATAACTACAGGCTACAGTCTAACTACATATTATAGTTTAACTGCAATAATATTATACTTGATAACTACACACTACGCTATAACTGTACTACAATAATAATGAACACTATAATTAAACCCCTGTCTTATGGCTTATCAGTCAACCACCATAACCACTACTTATTCTCCACACAACAGAATAAGTACTCTACAGTAATACTGTAATAGTCATTCATTCATCTTCTTGCCCGCCTATTCCCTAATTCGAGGTCATGATGGCCTGCTGGTGCCTATCCCAGCGCACATAGGGCAAGAGTTGGGGACACACCCTTGACGATTTGCCAGTCCATCTCAGGGTAACACATAGACAAACAACCACACACACACACACACACACACACACACACACACACACACA
>JAOTRA010000011.1:158550-169295 GCA_026260255.1 Pseudolaguvia tuberculata | reverse complement strand
TGGATGGATGGATGGATGGATGGATGGATGGATGGATGGATGGATGGATGGATGGATGGATGGATGGATGGAAAATAACTTTGTCAGTTTTCCAGATGAGTAGTTAGGTGTTGCTCAGGGGCCTAGCAGTGGCAGCTTGCTGGAATTTTCCGGTCAGCATTCCAGCACCTTAACCGTGATTTTTTTTCTATTATGCAATATAAAGATTGATTGCAAATGATATGCAAATCATTGGAAGCAGGGGTTCCTAATGAAGAATTTTTATATATTGAATATGATATATTGCTTAATTGTAAAAGAAAACATAGTCATGCGGTGATGCGAATACAGAAGCGTTTTCTGATTGAGTGATTAAGTTATTTAAAGTGTAAATGTGTACTAATATCATTCTTAACCGGAAACTTAGGTACTGGAACTCTCTCAGCAATCTGGTGGCATCTTTGCTGAACTCTGTCCGTTCCATCGCATCCCTGCTGCTTCTCCTCTTCCTCTTCATCATTATCTTTAGTTTGCTTGGCATGCAGCTGTTTGGAGGAAAGTTCAACTTTGATGAGACACGCCGGAGCACCTTTGACAACTTTCCTCAGTCATTACTCACAGTCTTCCAGGTAATATGCAGGTATAAGTTATAGGCATGCTGCACTTTATAGGCATGGAATGTAAAGGCGATGTTTTGAAACACTTTGGGAGCAAGTTACTCATGTTGCCATAGCGCTAAGCCGCTGCCCAGTGTGTGTGTATTAAGCTAGTTAACCATTCCAAGACAGGAAGGCACCTGCTCAGAAACAAATCTTCCTGGAATTCCTGGCCTTTAAAGGAGATGGCTAATATAAACACCTTCTTTAGTGTCAGGCACTTACCAGATGTTTCCTTTGGGGCACAGGTGTCAAACTCAGTTCCTGGAGGTTTGGTGTCCTGCAGACTTTAGCTCCAACTTGGCACAACACAATTACCTCTATATGTCAAGTATACCTAGCAAGGCCTTGATTATTTGGTTCAGGTGTATTTGATTAGGGTTGGAGCGAAACTCTGCAGGACACCGGCCCTCCAGGAACAGAGTTCGACACCCCTGCTTTAGTGGTTCATCTGAGGGATTACCTTTCCAATAAAATTTTGAGGTCCCATGATAGGAAACTCGGTTGCTCTGTAGGCCTCCATACACCTTGAAAAAACCTTATTCTGAGCAGGTCCTTATCCACTGATCAGCCACCCCGAGGGGCCCTCTATACTAGTGAAGTATAAATAAATGATAGTATATGTCCTTGAGGTGTACTTTGACAAACCAGCTCTCAGACTTAATTTGTGATGCAACCTGCTTGATGCTCAGAGCCATCTTGAACTAGAGCCATCAAACAAGTGATGCAGATCTACAATTTGATGCGACCTATTCTTCTGTAAAACTATGAAGATGTAAAAGTTTCTTATTTTAATCTGCTTGTTGACCACACAAACGAGACCCATTTTGGGTCGTATAGCCATTCTATATAGTGCACAGGTCCAATTGAAAGAGTCAAATCTACTCGGGGAACCTTTAATACATGTATTTAGGGCCAGAACCCTGAAACGGATCTCTGGCAACAAGTGAGCTGGCTAAAACTGACGGTGATGATGTAGAATCCTTTAGTAACTGTGTTGGGCAGACTACTGCTCCGTACCATCACCGGGTGACCAGAGGAGCCCTGACCCCCATGGAAGTATGTTATCTCCCTAGAGACAAAGATGAGCCTCAGGCACCATATGCAGAGGTGTGATCTTCCCTCCCCATATGGGTGTGTCCCAAGAGGCCCAACCTTTGTGATGGTCTGGGACGGTTTAGGCTTTAATATATACAGTAGAGCTGCACTACTGATATTGAAGAAAAATGCGATATAATAATAAAAATGAAATACCCAACATATTTTTCTTCAAATACATTCCCTTGTGTTTGAAGATTTTGAATCTGCTGAGCAGAGTGTGTTTGGTTTTGAGGCGACTGTAAAGATTTCCCCTTTACGTTGCCAATGGAGATTTACATGGTCTACATAGCAGTTCAGAGTGCATGAGATCATCACTTTTAAAACCCATAGGAGTGAGTGTATGTGGTTGTTGTCCATGTGTTGCCCTGTGATGGACTGTTGTCTTGTCCATGGTGTACTCTTGGCCTTTTGCCTTTTGTGCGCTGGATGGGCTCCAGCAAATCCCATGACCCCAAATTAGGGAATAAGCAAATTAGAAGATGATTAAATGAATATTTTGGTTCTACAGATCTATATTGTATCATTTATCAATACGCTAATTATCAGGTACTGAATAATGATTTTCAGTTTTAAAGTATTACTTAAAATTGTTGAACTGCTCCCAATCGAGAAAATACACAAAGAATCAATGCACTTTTGCTTTGCACACCTCCTCTTCTTGTTCATGTGGAGATAAGCTTAAATTAGCTTCTTAGTCTTCTGCCAATTTCCCACCTACATTTGTGCACTTGTCAGATTTTGACTGGAGAGGACTGGAACTCAGTAATGTATGATGGGATTATGGCCTATGGTGGACCGTCATTTCCTGGCATGTTGGTGTGCATCTACTTCATCATTCTCTTCATCTGTGGAAACTGTATCTTTTACAGCAAAAAACAAATGTACATACAAATGTACATACAAGTGCAGAAATAAAACAGCTATGCTGCATTGGATAAATGACTTATTTAACATTAATCCCATAGCATAAACCTTTTCTGAAATATATATATTGATTATCATTCCTAAACCGTTGTACTGAACAGATATCCTTCTGAATGTATTCTTGGCCATTGCTGTAGACAACCTTGCAGATGCAGAGTCTCTGACGTCAGCTCAAAAAGAGGAACAAGAAGAGAAGGAAAGACGGAAGCTTGCCAGGTGACGTGTGTCAGCTCAATCATCCTAAAGTCAAGCCATGACATATACCTGTTTGTTCTTTAAATCCTTTTAAATAACAACATATTTTTCTGGAATGAAGGCTCCTGAACAGCTCCATAAACACTGTGTAATGATGAACATTCAATGACAATTATTAACCATTAACATCAAAATTAGCCATCAATATTTCTATTGTTTCCTGTCGGCAGAAGCGCCAATGAAAGTTTATTGTTCTCCTACACTGGGCGACACAGTGGCATAGTGGTTAGCACGGTCGCCTCACAACAAGAAGGTCCCGAGTTCTTTCTGTGCGCAGTTTGCATGTTCTCCCTGCGCTTGCACGGATTTCCAATTTCCTCCCACAGTCAAAAACATGCACATTCGGTTAATTGGTGATTCTAAAATTGCCCACAGGAATCCAAGCATGTGTGAGTGTTCGTTCGTCTGTGTGGCCTGGCAACCTGTCCAGGGTATACCCCTGCCTCTCACCCTATGTACATTGGGAAAGGCTTTAGCAGACCCTGTGACCCCGAATTAGGGAATAAGCGGGTTGAAAATGAATGAATGAATGAATGAATGAATGAATGAATGAATGAATGAATGAATGAAATCACTTCTTTTAGACTTTCATGACTGCGACTGAGTAAAAATGCGCTGATGTTTGTTGCAATAAAATTGCAGAATAAGTGGAAATTGCACACCGCACAATGCATGCCGTATAAAACAGTTTAGCATCACTTTAGTGAGGACCACCGGGAAAATCTCACTCGCTTACTGTCTTTTTTAAGTACTAAAAATGCATAGAGTGATACTAGTATTAGGTCTTTCAATGATTAAATGTGATTTACGGCATAGTCGGGGGGCACAGAATACACAGAGATTAGATGAATTATTGTTAATTAGTTTGATTCTGATTATTTCATGAGGAACTCGTGTTTCAATAATCATCTCAACTCCACTGAGCAGAACAACAGTCAACAAAAACAACCCTGAGCAGAAGAGGCTGGTGGAACAGTTGTGAAAGTCTACTTGCACTTTTTTTTCTATTTTCTATTTTTCAGCCTGACTATTGAAACACACATACACACACACACACACATACACACACACTTTCCCACACACAGATCTCGGTGTTCTGTCTTTTTCTCTCTCTCTCTCTCAAACTTATTTTTCAGCAGTCTAGAACATAAATAAAATGATTGTACGATTCAATTAACTATCATTGAATTTTTAACTATTAGTCGTTCATTATGGATTAATCACGCCCACCCCTAGATTGTACACTGTTACTCAATAAATAGACTGAGATTGTGGACTAAACAACTGAAATTATGCTTTGTGTCACAGAATGGCTAGTCCGGAGAAATGGCAAGGCAACGAAAAACCTCCTGTGGAGAAAAAAGAAGAAAAGATTGAAATGAAATCAATTACCTCAAATGAAGAAACTCAAAAAAACTCAAAGGCAAGTTGGTCCCCCCCCCCCCCACCCCAACAAAAAAAAAAACAATCCTGGTGTGAATTGAAAGATTCTTATTAGTTTCAAAGTTTATCAATAACCAGTGATTATAATGTTTAGAAAAAGATTTTGGATTTCATTCCCAGTACCACCAAGCTGTCAGTACTGGGCCCGCTAAACAAACACACATCTCCTCAGATGGATAAAAGCATAAGAGCATTTGGTGAATGCCTGAACTCTAAATCCACCTGTACTTTCAGTGTCTCGTGTGGATTTGTAGATATAGGGCTCTAAAACAACAGCATCCGTCAGCCATGTTTTACACACCTGTTTCAGTTTTCCCGGGAAAACCACCTGAATGTACTTAAGCATGTCAGCGTCTGGGCAATAAGGACACAATGATCTTCAATTAGAAAGAAAGCCACTTTATTTTGTCACATACAGGATTATTCGCATATCCCCATCTTGGTAAGTTGGGAGTCAGAACGCAGGGTCAGCTATTGTACATTGCCCCTGGAGCAGGAAGGGTTAAATGCCATGCTCAAGAACCTAACAGTGGCAGACTTGATCCAAGGTCTTCCTAGGCGGTGGTGTGGCTTGAACCTAGGTCTTCCTGGTCTACCGATCAACAACACGGCACCTTAACCATTTGAGCCACCACTGCCCCTATTTTCTATTATAGAACAACAAACGATGTGCCCCACAACTGTAGCTTGACGTTTTTTGATTTCTTTCTGTGCAGAGTTTGCATGTTCTCCCTGTGCTTGCGTGGGTTTCCTCCGGGCACTCCGGTTTCTTCCCAGATTAGGTCGCATGTTGATTCTAAATTGTCCATAGGAGTTAATGTGTGTGTGTGAATGGTTGTTTTGTTGCTCTGAGATGGAGTGGCGACAACGCCTCTTGCCCCCATGAACCCGAATTTGGGAATAAGCGGGTAAGAAGATGAATGAATGAATGAATCTATGATCTTACAAACTTTCAGTTTCTTAACCGCTATATTTTACATTTACAGATAACTTAGTGATTCTGAGAATTAAACGATGGTCTTTTAAATTAGTGGTCCAATGTTCCTGTATCAACCATGCATTACTGAATGTGTCACCATTTCCCTAGTATTTTCCTGTTTGTCCTTTCGTGCCCCTGTTCAGCTATGTTAAAACTTGTGATTTGTGATTTGCAGATCAACATTGATGACAACGATGAGAATCCATATCCAGTGAATGACTTTTCAGGTACGAAGTCACCTGTTTTTACCTAGTAGTTATCATGGTTGCCTCGCAACAAGAAGGTCTCTGGTTTGATTCACAGGCAAGGGTCTTTCTGTGCAGAGTGTGCATTTTCTCCCTGCGCTTGCATAGGTGTTCTCCGGGTGCTCTAGGTTTCTACCCACAGTCCAAAAACATGTCCATTAGGTTGATTCGGGATTCTAAAGTGCCCATAGGAGTGACTGTCTGTTTGGTTTTTCATCTATGTGTAGCCCTGTCATGGACTGGCAATTGTCCAGGGTGTACCGCTGTCTTCCGCCCTATGTGCACTGGGATAGTCACCAGCAGACCAGCATAAGCCCAAATTATGAAATAAGCCAAAAAAAATTCAAACGTTACCACAAATGTATCAAGTTTTCTTCCACTAAATCTTTGAGGAACTCATCCTATTAAAATAGTTTTATTAAAGTTTTAAAATAGTTTTCCTGGGACAGTGTGGCCCACCAGAGGGCAATCTTAGTCTTGTATGTTTTGCTTTCTAGCTGCACGCTTGCTATTGATGCTTTTAAAATCTACCATTGTTAGTTTATGAAATGTTAATAAATGTTAATGTTAATAAAATCTATTCTGTGTCTTTACTCTCTCACCCTCTCTTTGCTCTCTCTCAACTTTTGCCAAATATATTGTATTTTACTAAATGTTTTTAATATGGTTTTTATAAGATCTATGTGTTCAGAAATGGATTAAACAGAAAAGCTTCCCTAAGCAGTCACTGGTCACATATAGGATCTTTTAGTGAAAAAATCAAACACATTGTCAGGTGTAACGTTTAATTTGAATCTCATTATAGTCTGATTATTGATTATTATCTTGTTTTATAGTAAAACAAAAGAATCACTTCTAACAAAATGATTCGTTCTCAGTCAAAAATGGTCCTAAAATGAATGTCATGAAATGTAGATTTAAGTCTATCCATTTTAAGCCTGTTTTATTTTTTCCATCCCCAGGAGAGGAGGAAGAAGAGGAAGAGCCAGACATGCCTGTGGGTCCCAGGCCGAGACCTCTTTCTGACATCCATCTGAAGGAGAAGGCTATTCCAATGCCTGAAGCAAGAGCCTTCTTCATCTTTAGTCATACAAACAAGTAAAAAAAATCTTTGATGTCATTCTAAAACCAAACCCAGTGTTTCCACACACATTAGCTGATGTTTAATGACACATTTATAAAAACGGCCGTTTAATGCTTAGCACTGTTGCCCCACAGTAAGAAGAAACGGATTTGAGTTTTTATGGTTTTCCCATGCTCGTGCATGTTTACGCTGGGTACTCTGGTTTCCTCACACAGTCCAAAAACAAGTATGTTATGCTGATTGGTGATTCTAAATTGTGTTTGAGTGTGTGTGTGGTGCCAGGAGGGACTGGCAACCTTCCCAGGGTCCTTTCCTCCTGCCTTTTGCCTGACACAGAGCTGGAATAGACTCCAACTGACCCCAGTGAGATTGTTGAAAAAGATGAAATAATGACCTTTTTGAACTATATAATAATAATAATAATAATAATAATAATAATAATAATAATAATAATAATAATAACAATAACAATATTATAATGCAATAAATAATTATAATATAGTAATAGTAGAATTTGTGTTTTTACATATCTGGCATTTTGGTTTGTGATAGCTTACATCAAAAGGCTACTTTGACAGTTATAAAATAGCAGAATCTGGCAACACAACAGAAAAAAATCCTTTCTAATAAAGTTCTATTAGTAATTGTCTGAGAGGTACAATAAGGTCAGACACTAATGTTGAGGTGTAATCAGTGCTCCAGTTCAAGTGGAGTTGAGTCAGTCTTTGTAGGACACTTTGTGCATAATGGCATTTGCCATGCTGGAACATTGATAGTCTATTGATTTCTATTGATTCTTCCCCGGGGAAATTAGTAGGACATTGGTTAAGGTGTTGAACTACTAATTAAAAGGTTATGGGATACTCAGCACTACCAAGTTTCCATTGCTGGGCCCCTGAGCAAGGCTGTATAATGGAGGTTAATTTATTAGAGAGATAAATGTAAGTTGCTCTGGAAAAGGGCATCTGACAAATGCTGTAAATGTAACAAACTTTTTTATACATCGATTACAAAGGGAGAAATCCAACAAAGTTAAGGAAACACTTTTTCTTTTCTTTTCTAGGTTTCGGATTTTTTGTCACAGGATTGTCAATCATAACATCTTCACCAATCTTATCCTCTTCTTTATTCTGCTGAGTAGTATATCGTTGGCTGCAGAGGACCCGGTAAAAAGTGACTCGTTCCGGAATCAGGTACATGAATGTCTGTGCGATCTTATCTGAGTTTCGGGGGTTTTTTCAGATAAAATATTGACATAAACTTGTGTCTTTTCTGCACACAGATTCTAGGTTATGCTGATCATGTTTTTACAGGTCTCTTCACCATTGAGATCATATTAAAGGTAAAATAATTGCTATTGTATCACGTCTCACATCATTTCATCGTTTAGTCATCCTAGCTTTATTCTTTTAGTTTTGTTGATATTGATTGATTTATTTCTTTGGCTCTGGTCTCCCCTGTGTGCAGATGACAGCGTATGGAGCATTCCTTCATAAGGGCTCGTTCTGTCGGAACTACTTCAACATTCTGGATCTGGTGGTGGTCAGTGTGTCTCTCATCTCGTCTGGAATTCAGTGAGTAAAATTCTAATCAAGCTAATAAAGATATTAATTTATTAATGTATGAGCTAAATAATTAGCATAGAATTTTGCACAGGTATTTAAAGGAAATTCAAAGTATAATAATTCACATATATAGCTTAGTGGTAGCTGCACTTTATAAAGGACCTGGGTTCGATTCCCTGGCAGAGTTCTGTGTGCTTGTTTGCAGGGTGTTTGTGTGGGTTTACTCCGGGTAATTCAATTTCCTCCCCCAGTCCAAAAACATATATGTTAGATTCATTCATTCATTCATTCATTCATTCATCTTCTCACCTGCTTATTCACGGGGGTCTGTTGGCGCCTATCCCAGTACACATAGGACGAGAGGCGGGGGTACACCTTGGACGGGTCACCAGTCTATCTCAGGGCAACACAGACAAACATCCACTCACACACACATTTACTCCTATGGACAATTTAGAATCATTAATCAACCTAATCTGAATTTTTTGGACTGTGGGAAGAAACCGGAGTACATGGAGGAAACCTACGCAAGCGCAGGAAGAAATTCCACACAGAAAGATCCCCCCGGGAATCGAACCTGGGACCTTCTTGATGTGAGGCGACCGTGCTATCCACTTTGCCACCACGCCGCCTATATGCTAGATTGATTAGTAATTCTAAATTGCCCAGAGGAGTGAGTGTAAGTGTGTTTGCAAGAATAACGGTATGCAAGAATGGCATCTTAATGCCGTTGAGCTAATATTAGCCAGTCGTCTATGCAGTTCAGATCTGGGGTCACATAGGAGCCAGTGCAGCATCCATGCATTTCTGAACGTGCCAGGTGACAGTAAGTGGACAAAATTGAATTTAATATTGAAATGTTTTCTCTCTGAAAGCTAACTTAGAAACTTCTTCTGTTGGGAAAGAATGGATATTTAGGCATGTGTTCTTGAGACCTATTGTGACAAACTAGTCCTCGAATCTGATTGGTGATGCAACCTGTTTTGATTTACATCCTCTTGAACTTGAGCGGTCTGATAGCCTGGTTTAATTAGTGCTGATCTTAGGTCGAACACAACACTCATTTTTCTTTGGAAATTGTTGGAAGTTTTTTGTTTGCGCAATATGGGCAAATTGTTAATGCTTGAGTTCCTAAAAGGTAAACATTTTCATATGACCAAATCTTAATTTCCCCTGCAGGTCGAGTGCCATTAATGTTGTGAAGATTTTAAGAGTGCTAAGAGTTCTCAGACCTCTGAGAGCCATCAACAGAGCCAAAGGCCTCAAAGTGAGCCATTACTATGATCCCCAAACTATCTTCTATGCAATACACTTAACAACCAGTAAAAGATATTTGCTTTCTTATATATTTTCTACCATGTTTTCTGTATTTCTGTTCTTTTACAGCATGTAGTTCAGTGTGTATTTGTTGCGATCCGCACCATCGGGAACATTGTTATTGTCACCACTCTACTGCAGTTTATGTTCGCTTGCATCGGCGTGCAACTCTTTAAGGTGAGTTCTGTAAACTAAAGTTCCTTTGAATATTACTCATAGTTACTGCATCTACTAAAACACACAGCTTTGAGTAAATGAATTTTCTCTGCGGTGACTTTCAGGGAAAGTTCTACTCCTGCACAGACTCATCTAAACAGATTGAGATAGAATGCAGGTAACAAGCTGGAATCTACAAAATACGTGGGATGACTGACATGCGTTTAATGCTTCTCTATCCGTTATTCGTTTTATGGTGCCATTTCTTTTCTCTATGATTTGAAGGAAGGCCCAAATCTCTAGTCAGTGCATTTCCTGGCCAAGATACAATAGCTCCTGGAAAAGAGTCTATTCATCACTAAATGTGCAAAGAATTTACCCTCATTGCAATGTGATACCACATTTTTGGAAATGTTGATCTATCAGCTTTCCTTGATTTTAATAGAACTAGGAAAGAATGTTTGGCAATAGAAGAAGGTTATGGCTCTCCATTTCTCTTGCCAAAACCTGACCACTTTGGTTTTCCACAAAATACATCGTCATGTGGGTTAACAAGCAACTGTTTACTAATAAAAAGGATTCGATTGTAGTTTTCTGCAAAGTAACAATATGTGTCCCTTTACTTTACCAACACATTCCAAATGAGTGTACTGTTTCACCCCATAGGTTACACATGGTCCTCTAGCAAATGATTATTTTTCCAATTAAACTAGCAGAAATATTTGTACAACCTTGTTGATCCATATTGCAGAAAATGGCTTTATTGAAGCAATCACAACAATAAAGAAAAGGCAAAGTCGTCATCATCAGTCATCACCTAGAAACATAGCCTAGATACACTTCTGACACACCTGGATATTGATAAAGTATCCATGAATACAACCCAAATACACACTTAGACTTCTAATCTAACCTTGACTAGAAAGTAAGACATTTACCTGTAATCAAATATTACAACACATTCTCTGCTGTGTGTGTGTGTGTGTGTGTGTGTGTGTGTGTGTGTGTGTGTGTGTGTGTGTGTGTGTGTGTGTGTGTGTG
>JAOTRA010000011.1:108612-127589 GCA_026260255.1 Pseudolaguvia tuberculata | reverse complement strand
ACAACTGAGCAATTGTGGGTTAAGGGCCTTGCTCAAGGGCCCACAGTGGCTGCTTGGTGGAGGTGGGATTCGAACCCCGCTCTTTCTGGTATTAGTCCAACACCTTAACCACTAGGCTACCACTTCCCACATTTTTCCAACATTCAACCTCCCTATTCCCATAGCTTCACCTCATTGTGAATTATTGTTTGGTTAGTCCACTTACCAAAGTGCTTACTTTGTATGCATATGTATTTACATTTTTTTTTTTACGGTCTCTTGCTTGTTCAGAATGTCTTCGATTTTGAAATCGTCCTTTTGGATTTACAATTGCCTGTGTACCGACTTCTGCCTGATTACATCTTTGTCTTTTTACTCTGCCCTATTTTGGTTTAATAAACTATATTCTGCAACATAGATTTGACTCTAATGCATTCATAACACTTGCCTTTCCGGTTCGATTTCTGTCTATTAAGACATTCTGCTTTCCTTTTTTGAAAAAGAGTAGCTCAATTTCCGATGTAGGTAAGCTGAGGGTAGTCGTTTTTAACCCAGACCCCAACCGATCGAGTATCAAATTATGACTGATGATTTGCATATTTTGATTTGACAATGTTTTATGTCGAATGCTCTTCCTGATACAACCCTCTCTATTTCTCCAGACTTGGGAGTGACACTGAAGTCACTGGTTTGTGACCCCTTCCGTGGTAAGATATCATGCACCTTTAATACAGTTGTGTATCTATATCTAAGTATAAATAATTAGACAGGAAGATTTTCAGGAATTATTAAATGTTACATTTTAGCATTGGCAGATGGTACTCTTCTAATATTTTAAAGAATACACACCTTGTATCCCTCCACATATGACTCGTTTCAATACTTTTAGATGTGATCCTAGTAGATATACAGCCATTTAAAGAATACACACCTTGTATCCCTCCACATATGACTCGTTCCAATAGTTGTAGATGTGATCCCAGTAGATATACAGCCATTTGCGCGTAAAGCTGACATATTTGTACACTCGTAGCCGTCGACTTGGAGCTGAAAACAAAAAAATCAGTAGATTAGATAAGGATACTTGAATTATATGCAGCTGAATTCTCAGAGATAACACATGCCTATAAGCTTTGATTAGATATGACAAAGCTCATTTTTATAGAAATGAGAGTTCCAGATGAAAGGACTAGCTGTATATACATTTAAATATTTATATAGTGAACCAACATCCATAGTTTAAATTCTCTTTTGTTAATAAAACATTCCTAAGGCTTTTGTTTCTTTTCTAAAAAGCATATGACTAATACCAGAAAGACCGCGGTTCGATTCCCACCTCCACCAAGTAACCACTTGAGCATGGTCCTTAACCCACAATTGCTCAATTATGAAAGAGAGATCAAATGTAATTTGCTCTGGATAAGAGCATTCACGAAATGCTGTAAATGTAAATTTTAACATATTCAGTAATATGCTTACGTGGTCTCCTGGTAAACATCTCACAGTGCTCACTGGGTGGTCCAAGTCCAGCACCATTGTATGCACGAACCTCGATAAGATAGTGAGAGTCAGGTCGCATGTTCTCTAAACGAGTCTGGTTAACTGAGCTATGAACCAGAACACGAGAAGCTGCTGCCTCGTTGTCGTCATATTTTCTCCAGTAGCGTATCTGAACAGTAGACACAGCCGTTAGAACTATATTTATAAGCTTTGGTAAAAAAATTTATTTACATTGTACAGAATAGCAGCAGTAACAAAAACTGTGTTTCTTGAGAGACCTACCTGATAGCCATCCACCCAATGAGGAGGAACTTGAAAAACAGGTAGCCACCACACTAGAGCCTCTGTGGATGTAACCTGGCGGGCATAAACATCCAGTGGTGCCTCTGTGGGCGCTATAAATAGAGCAG
The DNA here is from genome assembly GCA_026260255.1 of Pseudolaguvia tuberculata. NCBI lineage: Eukaryota > Metazoa > Chordata > Actinopteri > Siluriformes > Sisoridae > Pseudolaguvia > Pseudolaguvia tuberculata. The sequence goes on along the minus strand of JAOTRA010000011.1, from coordinate 125,700 downwards.
TACTAACATTAAATTGACAATAACAAAACCTAACTTAATATCACCATATGAAAAATTCCCTCCTCCAAGACAAAGATCATAGGCAAATAAAAAACAAAAACAAGGCAGTGAAATTTAAAAACAAGAATACAAGTGAGCTACAATCCAATAAAAAGGGAGGTGAAAAATTATATTATTGTATTTTTCATAATTATATAGGTTTCACATTATAGCATCAGTATTTTATAAGCTGCATCGGGCTTATTCAAATTGGTTTTTTTTACTTAAAAATAATATTGATATTATGGCTAGGTTCTTGCAATATTCCCAAACAAGTCAATATTGTAAAATATTCAATATAGTTGCATTTTTGGAGTTTGATGGCTTCAAAATGACATTAGTGCACAAAGTGATTAATGGACTAGCTGTAAATGTACAGCTTTTCTGTTTGAGGTGATTGTTTTTATTATCATTAAGTTAAGCTACACTGGCCTTAGATTGCATAATTTTAGCCATATTTTGGTCATCTGTAAAAAAAAAAAATCTAAATAGTCAATTAATAGAATTCATTCATTCATTCAACTTTTTACCCGCTTATTCCCTAATTCAGGGTCACAGGGGTCTGCTGCGCTGATCCCAGCACACATAGGGCAAGAGGCGGGGGTATACTCTGGACGTGTTGCCCATCCATCACAGGGCAACATATAGACAAACAACCATTCACACACACATTCAATCCTATGGACAATTTAGAATCACCAATCAACCTGATCTGCATGTTTTTGGACTGTGAGAAGAAATCCGAGTACCCGGAGGAAACCCATGCACGGGGAGAAGATGCAAACTCTGCACAGAAAGATCCCCAGCTCGGGATTCGAACCTTCTTGTTGTGAGGCGACTGTGCAATACACTATGCCACCGTGCCACTTAATAGAATTCAAATAAAATTAATTTAATCCAGAACTAAAATGTATTATCTTTGGTTGGTAGTTTTACATTTTCGACTGTGAAAATATTTTTTCTTCCAAAGAACTTTTGGTAGTATCAGAAGATTATATTAGTTAGCATGGTCACCTGAAAGCAATAAGGTTCCAGGTTTGATTCTGGAGGTCCGCGCATGCACTTGCAAGAGTGCCCCGGGTGCCCCGGTTCCTCCCACAGTTCAAAAAGATGTACATTAAATGATTGTTGATTTTAAAATTGCTCGTAGGAGTGAGTTCAAGTGTGTATGGTTGTTCATCTAGGTTTGGCCCTGTGACTTGAAACCTGTCTCGAGTGTACCTCTGCCTTTCGCGCTATGTGCGCCCTATGGGCTCTTGCGGACACCCATGACCACGAATTGGGGAATACATGGGTTAGAAGATTAATTATTAAATGTTAAATTTTAGCATTGGCAGATGTTCAACAACAGCATCAGAAAAAAATGGTATACACCAGTTTGATCAAATAAATAGTTTGAGCTTGAACTTAACTAACCTGCTTATTCCCTAATTTGGGGTCATGGGGTTCTGCCCGAATCTATCCCAGTGCATATAGGTGTCACAGATCGGGCAGGTTCTACAACACAATTACCACCTTGTTCCCATTGTCCTGAGTTTTAATCCCCTGTTTTTTTCCCGTTTATCACATCTCCTATTTAAACCCACTTCTTAGCTCACTCTGTGTCCATGCTTGTTTTTACACAAACTGACATATTTCTAAGCTTATTTGTTTCTGGAGATATCCTGTACTACTAACCTGTTTCTTTATTATTGCCAGTTTTCTCTTAGGAGCCAGTTCAAGCCCTGTCTAGCATGTTGTGTCCTGCCTTTTCCTTCACTCACTTCCGTGCCCTCATCCTTCTGAAAGATTCCGCATTCTGTACATCATCGTGAGCGGAATCTACAAGCACACTCGCTCACAAGTGTGGACCCACAGGCACCCCATTCAGTCTGTCCAGTCAGAACTCTGTCCTCTTCTGTTGTCTCCTATTGCTAATCCTCCTAAAAAATCCTGTGAACTAATATTCTGTATAACGTGTGGTACTCTACTGTAACAGAAGCCTGGACAGACTCCGTATCCACTTTGACAACTGCACCTATTGATAATGCTCCCGCATCTCGGGTTTCCAGTCCCATGGTTCGGCGCCTACATTCTCAGGCAAGATGGAGGATTGTAATGGTTTCCTGTTACAATGTTCTCTAACGTTCACCATGCAGCCCAACTTATATCCTAATGACGTGTCCAAAATCGTGTATATTATATCTCTTCTGTCTGGTTCCACGTTACAACGGGCAGAATCTAGTCACAAGCAGGTCTCGTAACCACCTCTCTAACACGATTTGTTAACCCCTTGAAGGAAGTTTTTGGGTGCAATGATAGAGGAGTGGCTGCAGGCAAACAGCTATATCACCTACAGCAAGGTAATCTCTCAAGCCGCGGCCAGTGGATGGAACCAGTGCTTCTCACCACCTACCGCCAAGGTTTAAATGCTGTAATTGACACCTTACAATGATGACTGCGACCTGGAACGATTCATCCAGCATTCCATCTGGTGCTCTGATCACATGTTGTCCGCTGCACGCGCACCAGTGCTCACAAGCTCTTCCTCCCATCTACCCGAATGTGAGTGCCCTTTAGCGTTCGAACCTGAACCCATGCAAGTCGACTCACCAACAAAGAAAGACACAGTAGATTGAGTCAGGGTCTGTGTTTATACTGTGGTAAGGAGCGTCCCAATGTGTCCCAGATGAGTGCAGATACAGGCTATACCTGAGAAAATGAACCTTAACTACAAGGATCACTGTCTCCTACCTGAACCTCTCTGCCTCTATTTTAGCTCTCCTCATCTCCACAAAATCCCGACAACTGTGACAAAGACCCATACTGGATTCACTCCATTACAGGCACACCCATAACCCCCAAGGATCTTACACGCTTTGCTGGCCCAGTCACCCTAAAGGTGGGTTTACTACACACTAAAACTTTTCATCTCCTAGTTTTAGAGGGAGCCAGCATCGACATAATACTGGGACGTCCTTGGATAGTATGCCAAATGTGCAGTACTAAAATGGATTGAACTGTTTTCTCGAATTTTTCCATACTCTCTTTGTCTGTCCTAAAATACCCACATCCCTCTATTCGAACACTATACAGTCCTACAGAAAACTTCGCTGTTGACATCCCCCATCTATACCACGAATTTAATGACCTGTTCTGCCCCAGAAGAGCGACCTGTCTTCTACCACACTGGCCATGGGACTGCACCATAAACTTCATACTGGGTCAGCCAGTGTGTAAAAGTAGAATTTACCCTCTATCTATTCCTGAGACCAAAGCCATGGAGGAGTCCATTGTAGAAGCCCTCAAGCATTGTTACATTCAACCCTCCACCTCGCCTGCTGCCTTCAGTTTTTCCTTTGTGAGTAAAAAGAAATGGAGGTCTTAAACCGTGTATAGATTATCAAGCACTAAATAAAATAACCGTGAAATTTAAATATCTTCCCCCGTTAGTGCCAGCAGCTTTAGAGGAACTGCGTGGGGCCAAGATATTTACTAAATTAGATCTATGGAGTGCTTACAATCTTATCCGGTTCCGAAAGGGTGACGAGTGGAAGACGGCCTTTATTTCACCCACCGGTCATTACGAGTACCTGGCTTGTAGTAACCTTACGGGTTAGTTAATGGTCCCTCATTTCTCCAAGATTTTATATGTGAGGTGCTCCGGGAGTTCTTACACAGATTTGTAATAGTGTATACATAGACTACATCCTGATCTATTCTAAGAATGAGGCCAATCACCTCCACCATGTTACCATTGTCCTCCAGAAACTCTGTGATCATAACCTCATCCTATAGGCAGAAAAGAGTTCCTTCCATACCACTTCTCTCCATTTATTTAGCTACTACAATAAGGTAACTGCTGTCACCTCCTGGCCCGAACCCAAAACCATAAAACAATTACAACAATTTCTAGTATTTGCCAATATCTACCGGAGGTTTATTAAGAATTTCATTTTGATTGGCTGACCCCTAACCAGCCTACTCAAGGGTAAGCTATCCGCCCTGAAATGGACAGCCGAAGCCCACAAAGCCTTCTTACACATTATAACAGTCTTTACCTCCACACCCATCCTATCTCACCCTGACCTTGAGTGCCCGTTCATTGTGGTGGTAGACACCTCCACCACTGTGGCAGGAGCGGTGCTCTCAGAAAGATGAGAGAAATCTAACACACTTCCTTCCTGTGCTTACTTTTCAAAGAAGTTCAGTCCGGCGGAGTGGAACTATGATATTGGTAATGGGGAACTGCCAGCCATTAAGTTGGCATTGGAGGAGTGGCGCCACTGGTTGATGCTAAACACCTTTTAGCAGTAATCACTGGTCACAAAAACTTGCAGTATCTGAGAGAGGCTAAATGGCTAAACCCACAAAAGGCTAGGTGGGCTCTGTTTTTTACTAGATTCCATTTCACCATCTCTTACCGCCCAGGTTCCAGTACATTATATCTGACCGGGCACCTCAGTTCACCTCCCAGGTATGGAAAGCCTTTCTCTCACCCTTCGAGCATCAGTCTATCTTTGGGGTACCAGCCTCAAATTAACAGCCAGACAGAATGCAAGATTCAGGAGATTGGTCTATTCCTCTGTACATTCTACCATAGCCACCAGCAGTCCTAGAGTCAGTACATCGGTTGGGCAGAGTACGCTAAGAACTCTTTGAGACACGCTACCACTGGCTTAACCCCTTTTCAATGTGTGCTAAGATACCAACCACCACTTTTCCCTTGTTTGGGTGAACCCTCCGACTTCCCAGCGGTGGACCATTGGTTCAGGGAGAGTGACAGGGTTTGGGACCAAGCACACCATCAACTCCAGAGGGCTATCCGCAGACAACAATTTCCGCCGATGTACGCCAATCTCCCAACCCAGACTACACCCTGGTCAAAAGTTATGGTTTTCCACCAGGAACCTACGTCTGCGACAGCCCTCCAGGAAATTGGGTCCCAGGTTTGTTGGTCCCTTCTACATCACTAGGAGAATTAACCCAGCTACCTACTACTTGGCTCTGCCACCGGAGTATTGGATTTACAGGGTAAAGGAGATCTTGTTGGCCAGATGCTATAGTTGTAGGTTATAATATCTAGTTGATTGAAAGGGGTACGGACCAGAGGAACAATCCTGGGTGGCTAAAGAGAACATTCTAGACCCACAGCTCATCCAGGGCATCCACCTAGCCAACCCACAATCCACAGACATAGGCCACAACACTTCTTTCGGCCCTCAGAAGCTGGTCGTTGGGAGGGGGGTACTGGCACAGATCAGGCAGGTTCTTACCACCTCGTTCCCATTCTCTTGAGTTTTAATCTCTCAAACCTGTTTCTCATTTTCCCATTCATCACCTGTCCTATTTATTTGACTCTGCGTCCAGGCTCATTTTTACACAAATGGACGTATTACCACGTCTAAACCTATTCGTTTCTGGAGATATTCTGTACTACTAACCGGTTTCTTTATTATTCCCAGTTTTCTCCTAGGAGCCAATCCAAGCCCTGTCCAGCCCGTTGTGTTCTGCCTTTTCCTTCACTCACTTCCGTGCACTTATCCTTCTGGAGAATCACACATTCTGAATAACGCGAGAGGGATCTACAAGTGTCGACCCACAAGAACTCTTTACCTATTGTGTGCTAATCCTCCTAATAAATCATGTGAACTGATATTCTGTATAAATTGTGGTACTCCTCCGTAACAATAGGGTGAGAGGCAGAGGTACATTGCAGTCCATTAAAGGGCCACACATAGAATTACTATTCATCTGAATCTAACGTTCATGTTTTTGAACTGTCGGAGGAAACTGGAGAAAACCCATGCAAGCACAAGGAGAACCTACAAACTCTGCACTCTGTCTTTTGCTGCTAACCACTATGATACTCACTGCCCTATTCTTAAATTAATTTTTATTTTTGAAGTATGAGGTCCATATAAAGCATAACATTTAAATTTCATAAGATGTGCACAGCTAATATCAGTATTTGCAAAAATGTCTTGATATAAACAATATATTTGTTTCTGTAAATAGCCAAAGTGTTGTCTCACCGATGTCAGACGTGTACACCACTGTGATTTGGCTAAACGGTCCCTCGCCTTTGTTGTTATAACCTTTCACTTTGATTTGTATCTCAGAGTTGGGTATAATAGTGTCCTTGTAGACGTAGCGTCTTGCCTCTGGATCAGCTACTGTTGACCACATCAATGTGTCATCTTCATGGTACTTGAAACCCACAATATAGCCAAACTTTCTACCAAAAAAGTACTGTGGTTTCATAGGCTGGGAAAAGGCATGAAGAAGAAACATATGTATTCTTATGAGGAATATGAAAGATTGACATAATTGCATCAAGATATTATACTCACTTTCCAAGTCACTATGACCTCGCCGTTTAAGCCAATGTAACCATTTACATCAGTAGGAGCCATGGTGGGAACTAAAAATAAATGTTGATTAATCTTAAATTAACCTTAAGTCATTAGAACATTTTATATATTATGAAAATGTTTCTAAAAAATCATCCACTAATTAGTAACATTTTATTAAAATAGCATAAATCAGTATATGAACTGTAAACTTACTGGCATCCCAGGTTTTAATTTTAATGGAGGGCACACTGCACTCTCCTTCTCCAAGATCATTGATGGCATAGACCCGAAATTCATACTCCATCCATGGATACAGTTCAACAACCTTGGCAGCTACAGAATTTCCATCTAAAAACACAGGGGCTACACAAGGAATTAAATAGTTAAATAATAAAACTAACCCTAACACAAATAGTAAATCATACATCATAAAAATATTCAACACAGGTTTTCCAAATTCTGTGCTTACTCTAGAATCAAAACCAAAATTAAGAATGGTGAACCACTCCTGTACCACTCCTTTACACCATGTGAAGTGGTAGCCTAGTGGTTAAGGTGTTGGAGTAATACCAGAAAGACCAGAGTCGATTCCCACCAAGCAACCACTGTGGGCCCTTACAAATGCTCAGTTGTAAAAGAAGAGACCAAATGTAAATCGCTCGGGATAAGAGCGTCTGCCAAACTGTGACTGTAATGCTATATGGGTGTGTGTGCCTTAGGCCTACTGATAATCTCTGTTCTCAATCAACAGGTTCACAAAAATTCACAAAACTAGATTATTATGCACGACTGTGAGATCAGACACTAATGATGTAATATTGAGGAGGTTGGGGTTCAGTAAGGGTTTCAGTTGTTCCCAAAAGTGTTCAGTTTAAAGGAGTTAAAGCAGATATTTGTACACAGGGCATTATCAGTGTTTGAGTCTCTCACTGTAGTAACAGGGTTTAAGTCTCTTACTGTAGTATACGTCCAAGTAAACTACTTACTATGCCCTGTGTGAAGTATTGTTTGTTTATGACTGTATTAAATGTGTTCTATTGTTTGACCTGCCTGTTTCTAATTGTTGGATTCATGCCAGGTTACTTGATTCTGGTATCTGTCTCTCGTTTTGGATAAGTCTGCTACCTCAATTTGTTTATCTGTGCGCTGACCTTTGCTTGCCTTATTTCTGTTAATAAAAGCCCTTTGAGTGTACTGCAACGGTGTGTTACTGCATCATGAATCATGGAACCCCATATTACATTCCACTGTACTTCGTTACTGTTAAGCATTAGTTCCGTCTCCTCTCCTTTACAAAAACAGATGAATCAAAATGTGCAAATTTTTGTAATAATTCCTCAAACAGCACATTACTTTTCTTAGATGTCCACTCTTATGTGACTGTAACTGTCTAAAGGTGGTACTTTAATATGTAGCATATATAAATTGGTCTATGTCCTCGGCTATACTCAATTGTTTGGACATGTGCAGAGGAGGGACATGCAGTATATTGGTAGAAGAATGCTGAGGATAGAGTGGCCAGGCAGGAGGAAAATAGGTAGACCAGGGAGGTTTATGGATGTGGTGAGAAAATACATGCAGGTAGTTGGGGTGAAAGAGGCAGATGTAGAGGACTGGGTAGTGTGGAGAAGAGCGATCCGCTGGGGCGACCCCTAACCGAAGCAGCTGAAAGGAGAAGAAGAAGCCCTTGGGTATACTCACATGTGACTGCAGTTTTCCAGTCTTCTGGGTCAAGAGAGTAGAAGTCTCTGGTTTGTACAATGTGCTGGGTTAGTGGACTCCCATGATCTGAGCCCAGACTCCAAACCAACTTTACTGATGTGTCTCTAATCTCCTCCACACGCACTCCTCCAGGAGGACCAGGTTTACCTGATAGATAAAAATAAATTTCCTCAACCAAGCTGCTAATACTTTGAGATTAAGACATTTACTGGAACAGTATGTGGTGTATGTGCAGAGAAGGAGGAAGATACATTGCCTCATGGAGTAAGTGTAGGAGAGGAACTAATAGAAATAGCTTCTTAGACTAAAACTAACTCAGACATAGAATTTATGACTGTTGACACATTTCACTTTATGACACATGTTCATGAAGGACAAGAAAGTGATTTTGAGTGGTTTAAATCAGAAATGCATTCATATAATTTGTTATTGACAAAGTTGTTTTGGAATTCTTATAAAATGGCAGATTTATGTGCCAGTGCAAGATTGTTGTATAGGATGAATACTGTATTCATCCTATACAACTGTATTGTTGTATAGGATGACAAAAGGCAATAGGGACAGGATTTGGGTCCATAGATAAACAAATGTTTGAGAGAGACTGACTGGAAGTTGGTAGAAGAGATTTAATCATTAAAAACAATTGTACAGAAGAGATTTAAACTGGTTGATAAGAACTAACAGACAATGTAGAATTGTTACAGAAACTAGTCGTAGAGAACATCATCAAACCATATTTGTGCACAAAAAAATCTGCAGATGATCCTAGACTTGCCTGGGTGCATGACACATTGTGGGCTAAGAGTAAAATTACGTTGGCATAATTAAGAGAATGTCACCCATCCAAATCGTACCAAAATCTGATTATTGATGTTCCTCAAAAGATGCAATATCCCCTCAAGCCAGAGGTGATAGCTGGCTACACACCAGTGTTCGAAGCACCACTTGAAACAGGAGTAATTGTTCCCTGCTCAAACAGTCCAGTAAGAACACAATTTTCCTCTAAAAAGATCAGAGCTCCAGGGGAGCCTGAGGAATGGAGGTTTGTACAAGATCTCAATGCCGTCATTGCAATGTCATTGCACAAGCTCCAAATATGCCTAACCCATACACAATATGTGTACCTGAGCTGATTCCGGTATGGAAGTGGAAAAAACTGCAGGACATGACAGGAGCAGGTCATGTGGCATAATGTATTATAAATATACCAACAATACTTGCCCAAGGGGCAAGTGCTCTCTTCACCCAGGTGGAAAGGGCACAATCTCTCACAGTGATGATTGTCACATAATGTGTGGACAGAAGGTAAATACGTTTATACCTAAGGCCTGGGGTGGCACTTGCATCCTGGTGCAGTTTAATGGCTGTGTTATTCTGGTCACAAACAAGCAAAAAGAGACATCTTAAAGCCATTTCCACCATCCGAACATTAGGTGGAATCAAAGTAGAATAAATTCTAGCAATCTGGCATAACTCAGGTTTGGAATTAAAAAAAGTCATTTATTTCCAACCTTTATTAACGCAACAAATCTGGCCATCGAGAGTGTTCATAAATAAATTATACACTTCGCCTCATAGTAATTCAGAACATGCTAGCACTTGACACACTACTTGCTGAAAGGGGTGGAGTCTGCACCATGGTTGGTGCACAACGCTGCATTTTTATTCCCGCAGAGGACAACGAACATGGGCAGATCTCCACAGCATTAGAGAAAATGTAAAACGTTTCAGAAGACAAAAGATGCTCTGATACACACTGTTTGGACAATGGACAACATACCTTTCACTTGTTTAGTATTGTTTATCAAACTAATTTTGCTTTTGCATGCTAACATTACTTAAAAAGCTTATATCCTCCAATGTCTCCTCCAAATTTTAGATGGTAAGGTACAGAGCACTGAGACAGGAAGAGGGAGGTGATTTGGCTGGTTATAATACAAAACAAGTTATTCAGATTTTAAAGGAGAACTTCCAGGTATTGATTACAATGATGTAGACTTTCCACCTTATCCTACGGAGACAGATTTCGACCTAGCCCTGACAGATGATGAAGAAAAAGGACTGTAAATAATGAATAGGGAAATTAAGGGACAGTTAGTTTAAGTTTCTAGTTTTTGTTTTGTATTAGCTGGTTAAAACATTGAGGCTTTACCTTGCAAAAACAGTAATTGCTATATGAAAAGTAGGACTTAAGGGAAAATGGAGGGTTTTCTCTGATTTACTTATGAGTTATTTTTTTAAATTATAGTAATCTTTCTTTTGGGCGGCATGCCTCAGCACGCTCGCCTCACAACAAGAAGGTCCCGAGTTTGATTCCCAGGTTGAGGTCTTTCTGTGTGGAGTTTGCATGTTTGCGTGGGTTTCCCCATGGTATTCCGGTTTCCACCCACTGTCCAAAAACATGTACATTAGGCAGATTGGTGAGTAGAAATTGGCCATGAATACCCAGCCATTAGGGTGCAGCCTTAGTGCAGGTCGCAAGCCAAGATAAATGGGAGGGTTGCGTTAGGAAGGGCATCCAGCGTAAAAAAAAAACAAAACGCCAAGTCAAATGTGTGGGCCGCGGGAGTGTTCTGCTGTGACAACCTCTAACGGGAGCAGCCAAAGGACAAAAAATAGTAATCTTTCTTTTAGAAACAAAGGGAATAATAGGTGCAAAAGGCGCATGAACTCTGAGCTCAAGGCTTTGTCTATGTAGCTTTCCATGGCTTGAATCATCTTGACTGATAGAGGGTAAATTTGACTCTGAGGGGGAATGGCTTGGGGTAATGAATCAATGGTACAGGGGCAATATGGTGGTAGCTTAGTAGTCTTGATTTTATTAAAAATACTAGTAATGATATAAAACTTGTTATTGTTTGAGTGCAGACAAATGGATAAAGAGTTTAGCAGAATTCTGACCATTAAGTTAACTCTAACCTAATTCTAATGCCAGGACAGAGAGGGATCATACATTGTCTGTGTAAAAAGCCATAACATACAGACAATAATATTTAGTCAATTCCACCTAATTTAAATAACAGCCAATCCACCTTGTTACCAACAAAGATAACATTAAGGTGTTTACTTCCTTTACTTCCCTTTGTGCAGAACTCACAATTTACAGTCGTTGTTAACATTGTATTTATTGTCATATGCGGGTGCATCACTCCTTTTTTCCACCTTCTTTCAGAACCAAAAAAAAGAGGGTTATGTCCTTTTAAACTTAACTGTCATTGTTGATCAGATTGGCCTCAAGGAAACAGATTTTGTCCGATGGACGGATGAAGACTTTTACTTGTGTTCTTAATTCTAAAGTATTTACAAGTCCGTCAGCACCTAAATAAACTTGAGTGATCAGACCTAATAGCCAGTGACTATGTGTTGGGTTTTCATGCAGAATAAGCACAAGGTCTCCTACTTTACGGTTACTCTTTGGTCTGTGCCATTTCTGCCATTGCTGTAGAGCAACAGTACTCCTTCAGCCATCTGTCACAGAAGACAACAGCGAGATATTGAACCTGACACCATCTGCGTCTGTAAAGATCTTGCTTTACAAAGGCTCCTGGAGGTAGAGTTGGACAGGAACGGAGTAACAGTAGATCATTTGGCATGAGTGGTAGAGGATCGTCTAAACGTTTAGTGATTGGTCTACCATTGACTATAGACTCAACACAGCAAAAGAGTGTTGCCAAACCTTCATTATCTGATGTCTGCTGTGTTTAGAATGGAACGAAATGTGCGAGTTTGAGGCAGCAGGGGACTGAAAATCTATTCCACAAAGTTTTGCAAAAAGTAATCAGAAATCTTTCGCTGATTCCAATCACTGACAGATTTCCACTGCTCTCGTAATCCACCCACAAAGTTAGTCTCATTATCCGATTGTATTTCAGCGGGTGGGCCTCTCCCAGCAATAAACCTTTGTAAGGCATTGATAAAGAGTAAGTATCAAGACTGTGTGCGACTTTAAAATGATTGGCTCTTGTGGTGAAAACATGTAAACATCCAAACCTTTTGACTTCACTGCGTGCGAGCAATCAAGAAAGGTCCAAAGTAGTATATGCTCACACAAGTAAATGGAGGCTCACTTGGTGTCACTGTAGAGTCAGGTAAGTCTGCCATTTGCTGATTCTGTGGTTTAGCCTTTAATTTAGCCAACACTGCAAACATGACTTCACATCTTGATTAATGACAACTCTTCTTTTCAGAAACTAGAAACGCTGGCAAAAGCACTCTGGCCCTGCATGACCCATGCGAATATGGTAATGATTCATATGATGTGATGATTATTAGCACTGACATGCAGTCAGGGGATTCATCGAAATATAAAATTAAAAATAAATTAAATGGTTATTATTTATTCAGTGTTGAAGTTCTTATTCATTTAATTTCATTCAAGGGGGCAATAGTGATCACATTTATTCACAGAGACTTTTAAAACCGAAGAAAGACTGGTGCACCTAACAAACAAGTTATTGATGCTTTTATTCAAGAAGAGTGGCACAGGAACTTCATTTATAAGTAAAGGTAAGTCAGTAATATTTTATTAAAGTTTTATGCAACAGTTTGTAAGTGTAAAGTGATAATTTTAAACAAAACACGTATAAATGTTGCCAATCAACTGTTGAATAAGCTACTCTGTAGGGTTCATATACTTGTAAATCTGACTTGCTGATATCAGTCACTGCACTGATTATTAGGTAGGATCAATGGATGTTCAGCCTCAAAGGGAATTGGGACATTTGTTACTCTGCCTAAAACATGAAGGAGTTGGTCAATCTCATCTTGAAAGGGTTTAAGGTTGACGTGGGAACTGTTTCTTGCTTGAGGGGTTCTGAAAGATGGGGTATGTATGTAATTTAGAATAGCTAACTCAGCTTGTTGGCGCTCATCAACAGTGATATGATCATTAAGATGCATACTGGCTTTCTTGCGCAACAAAGACGCAACAGAATAGCAGTAGCCTTTCGATTCCAAATGAATTACTGTTCCAGTAATTTACGCACCGCATTTTTTCATCACCCGTTTGGGTTTTATGCTAGCTGCATACACCTCCTTCACTCGTCTCTGCATCCTCTGGTAATTCATTTATGACAGATTGAGAAGGCCAGTGTTGATCTTCATATTAAAGAAATAGTGGACCAGTGACTCATCCCTTACTTGATAAGATCTCTCCCTCCGTCATTCCTCAAGAGACATCGTCCACAGTGTTATTAGCAGAGTCAATGTCTCAATGGCATTGAGTATTTTTGCAACTCGGGTTTGCAACAAAAGCCTGAATTAATGTAATTTCCAAGTGGCGCTTGATAAGTTCATCCAGCTCTACTACCGCTGCTAGTAGTTCCAATCATGGTATACCAACTGACTTTACAAGCCTACAAGTGAGAAGAGAGACAGGTCGAGAGACAAGGAAAAAGACGGGAGAGGGACGAGGAGAGACAGGGCGAAGAACAAGGAGAAAGACGGCTAGAGTGACGAGGAGAGAGAGACGGGGAGAGACGAGGAAAGAGAGATGGGGTGAGAAACAAGGAAATAGACGGGCGAGGAATGTGGAGAGAGACACAGGGCAAGAGACAAGAAGAGAGAGACGGGCGAGAGACGGGGTGAGAGACGAGGAAAGAGAGATGGGGCAAGAGACGAGGAAATAAAGACAGGGATCACTGGATGTAAACAATGGATGGTGAGCTAGGGACGAAGAGAGAGATGGGGCGAGGGACAAGGAGATAGACAGGGCGAGGGATGAGGAGATAGACATGGTGAGGGATGAGGACAGAGACAGGGTAAGGGACAAGGAGAGAGACAAGGCATGGGATGAGAAGAGAGAGACGGGGCTTAGGATGAGGAGAGAGAGACGGGGTGAAGGACAAGAAGAGAGATAGGGTGAGAGATGAGGCGCGAGAGAGAGACAGGGCGAGAAACAAGGAAAGAGACAGGGCGAGGAACAAAAAAAGAGACAGGACGAGGAAAGAGACAAGAACCAAGGCAGGGACAGAAGGACGAGAATAGAGATAGGGAGACAGAGGGACGAGGACTAAGACTGGGAGAGGAAAGAGGGACAAGGAGAGACAGGGCAAGGGAAGACAGATACATACCGAATAAACAAAGCATGAACACATCATAAAATAAGGGCTGATGAACACAACCTGAACTAATATGTAATTAAAACTTTAGGTAAAAATAAACTGCCAACTTAAAAAAGTTGCCGGGTCCATGAACAATCCTCAAAAACGAGGCCACCAGGCCTACAAAGGAACTGAACGAGGCCTCCACAGGAGCTGAACAAGGCCTCTAGGCCTCCACAGGAGCTAGGTGAGGTTTCTTGACCACCACGGTACCAAGCAGGCGCTCCCCTCAACTACCATGGGACATGGCAGGCGCTCAACCACCACGGGACATGGCAGGTGCTCCTCAACCACACTGCAGTGCAGTCTGCCACACACGTCAGGAGCGGGGGGACAGACTGCATCTGTATGTGAGGAGTGACCTGGATCATTTTGGGTTAGGATGTATTTCTGGTTTTGTGTTGTTTTGTCTGTTGTGTGTTAAGTGCACTAAGTCTTGTGCACTAGCTAAGTGCACTAGCTTTGATAGGAGTGTTGGTGGTTGTATAAGAAGCTAAAAGTTTTGTTTGGAAGTTGGAGTTAATTTGTAGAGCGTTGGTATATGATTGTGAGGTAGGCCAGGATTGGTGGAGGTAGGTATACACACCCACACACACACCCACACACACACACACACACATTAGCACGTGCTACAAGCATACGTCATGATTGCATTAGGAGAGAATAGAGGAGAGACACTAATAATATTAATAAAGGTTGTTTTAATTTCAAAATTTAACGGGGTTGGATTAGAGGAAAAATAGCAGAGAAATTGTGGGGTTTGACTAAATTTGATTTGCGTTAATAGAATTTAAAGTAGAGTGGCGACAACTGTGTGTGTAGAAGTTATCCGTTTCCATGGTTACAGTAAACACGCTTTAACGGAGGTATAACGGAAACAATATAAACAACATAAATGGAAACACGTAATAATTAAACCGAACGCGATCGAATAAGCGCAAAATTGAAATAGCGAAAATAAAATACATTTATAAATATTTTTATGACTACAAATAAATTGAATTCGGCATAATAACCCGTACCGTAGACAGCACCACATCGCCGTTTATCAAACGTCATCAATCAAGCGCCCAAACCACTATTGATTGACGCGTTGAAAGAGGAAATGCCAGTGCCACCTGGGGGAGGCCCAATGGGGCCAAACCCAACACGCTTGTGAAGATGCCCAGAGAAGCCCGTGGGGGAGCTGATGCAGTGTACCACTTCACTGCATCCCGCACAAGAACCAACAATCTTGGCGGAAAATGGGAATGAATTGACAGCACCATTCCTGATGGATACAGGCGCAACATTCACTAGCATAGGTAAAGAAGGCTCTAAGCTTCCCCTCACCCGTAGATCAATAAAAACAATAGGCTTCTCGGGTAAAACACAGACATTACGATTCACAGAGCCTCAAGATATAACAGTTGAAGAACTCACAGTACAATCTCCTTTACTTTATTCACCTGATGCGCCAGCAAACTTACTAGGAAGAGATAATAAAATACATTGTGGTCCCACAGGAGTATGGGTCACACTTCCAGAACCTCTTGTTCATCAATGCGTGGTTATGGAAAAAGAAAATGAACATTGCACAATTGACAAAATATACTGGCTGGAGTTAGAAGAAAGAACAACAACAAAGCTATGGAAAACAGAATGGAAACTCAGAATGGAAGCTATGGCTTACATACATGCGACCTGACTGCAAAGAAGCAAGAGACCCTTGGCACTGTACACTCATGTATGATAACGGAGGACAAGATGAAGAATATGACTGGCTATGGACAGAGCAGACAGAAGGCCAAACATTCAACACAAAAATAACTGACATTACACTAGGAGAACAAGGTGTGGCAGCAAGAGCAGAACTGCCAGCAGAAATCAAAGACTGGTATCAAGTAGAAAACGCTGCTCCACATGGGATCCCTAATGATCGGGCAAGGTTTTGAATCAAAAGATTTAGGACAGATGGTTAGGGATTCAGAACAAGTAAGAGAGTGGACACCTACAGATAACCCATACATACACTTATTACCAGACAAAAAGTACCTTAGGATTTCACAAGTCACAACAGAATGCATGGTAGCCACACAAGTCATGGTTAGCAGAGGAGTAGGGATTCATACAGAGACAGATATAGATGCACAATTGTCACAACAAACAGAAGAACAAGAAATAACTGAATAAGAGAGAGAGGAAGCTTTAAGTAAAGTTCCAGAGGATATTAACTGTTTTAAAAACACTAGCACTAAATGGACATAAAGTTAGTAAATACAAACTTCAATTCTGCAAACAAAAAGTTTTGGGCGAGTACTTGAAGGAACAATGCGCAAAATCTCTCCAACGCATATTGAAGCAATTCGAAATGCACCAAAACCCCAGACTGTAAAACAGATGTTGTCATTCCTTGGCATGGCAGGATTTAGTAGACCATGGATATGTGATTTTGCACTAAAAGTTCAACCGTTAAGAGACATGATAAAAGCGGCAGACCAAACCAAACCAACTATTCCTCTAATTTGGACAATGGAGGGAGAGGCATCTTTTGAACTGATAAAGTTCACTAGCTTCAGCTCCAGCGCTGGCTAGTCCAGATTACAGCAAACCGTATATACGTATATATACGTATCAGAAAGAAAAGGATTTGCAACATCAATTTTGATGCAACAAAAACAAGGAATGGGGAAACAACCCATTGCCTATTTCAGTACAGCATTGGATAATGTGGAGAAGGGCATGCCACCATGTTACCGTGCTGTAGCAGCAGCAGCATTTACTTATGAAAAAGCGTCAACTATTACCATGGGTCATCCGGTGTTCCTGTATACGTCACATGCATTGCACGCTCTATTGACAAGTCAAAACTTTGTAATAACTAATGCCAGGCGAACAGGCTATGATGTAAT
>JAOTRA010000011.1:89838-108512 GCA_026260255.1 Pseudolaguvia tuberculata | reverse complement strand
TAGATAGATAGATAGATAGATAGATAGATAGATAGATAGATAGATAGATAGATAGATAGATAGATAGATAGATCAACAAAACCAGAACGTAGGTTTACTGTGATATCAGATTCACTTACTAAACTTGGAACACGAAGCAAGACTGAAATATATCACCGGAAAACCGCAAAAATCCTTATCACCATACCAAACAATAATCCGCACCATAGCTAAAATGGCGCTCACCTTAAATAACGCACAATCGCCCTCTGATTGGGGATGCGATCAAGCATCCGGGCAATGGTGAGTGCCATCTTAGTTATGGTAGGCGTGTATCGGAAAACAGAACTGGACCCAGATGGGAAACAGAACCAGACACTGACGGGAAACAGAACTAGAACCAGACACTGACAGGAAACGGAACCGGACAAAGACTGACAGGCAGGCGGACAATTAAACAGATAAGGCACAGAAACAAACAGACAGACTAGAAATGAACTAAACAGATATAGACACGGAAAATGACAGACATAGGAACGGACAAACAGACGGGCAGAAAGACAAAAGGCTGAGAGACACTGAAAACAAGACAGAAAATAAAACATGACTAAATCAATATATGACAGGGCCCAAATAGACATAACCAAAAACGAGTAAATAAGTAGAATTCTAAAAACATGCAAAAACTAAATATAAAAAACTAGGTAAAACTATCATGATAAACAATACAGGGGTATAAAAATAAACATAACTACTAAATGAAACAACTGAAATAAAACACTTTCAGAGAGAATCTTAAGATGGCGGACAGCGGTGAACAAGAAAATAAACTAGACAGAACAAAACTACCAAAAAGAACATTTTTTAAATTAAACTTACCGAGATGAGTTAGACAGTTTTTCTAGTCCATGTTTCCAGACAAACTTTGGTTTTGGAGCAGCTCTGGGTTTACACTCAATAACCACACGCCCATTTTCAGCCCCCAACAAAATCTTTTTTACTGGGTTGTAAATGAATGTTGGTGCACAGGCTAGGAGAAGTGTAAAATCATCAAATTCTAATTAAATTAAAATATTTGTACAAAAAATATACTGTCTTTGTGTACAGTGAAACTTACAGACCACACGCAGCTCTGCATTAGCGTAGATGGTTCCCCAATTGTTCTCAGCAATGCATTGATACATGCCTGAGTCTTCAAAAGTGAGACTGGAGAACTTCAGCTCTCCTTTGCCATACTAAAGCAAAATAAAATGTTTTAAAAAATCAGAATGGGACAGGGACTTTAATTAATACTGAAATAAAATCATTGGCAATGAATGGCAAAACATTTTATAAAATATAAATTACTGTCTTTACTTTAATAGATAAAATTCTAAAAACCTCAAATAAATAATTATTTATTTATAATTTTAGTCCCAAGCCCAGACAAATAGAAAGGGTTGCACCAATGATCTCCACTGTATTTTGAAGATTCTGGAGTGAGTTAGATTTGGTGAATCTAAGGTATCTTATAGTGAGACGTGCTCTGGTGTAAGGGTGTTCTCCACACTTGTAGCAGCTATAAAGGATGAAAGCTGGAATAAATTCATAATGCAATGAAGGGATAATAAAGAAAGAATGATAGCATAGGTTAGGAGTGAAGATTTATGAGAAGCAGTATGGCTTTATGTCTAGAAAAATCACTATGGATGCAACTTTTGCTCTGCAAATGTTGACTGTTTAATATAGAGCCAGATAGAAGAATCTATGCCTTTGTAGACAAGGAGAAAGTATAGGATAAGGTGCAGAAAGAAGTACTGTGGTGTTTTATAGTAGTAAGAAGCATAAAAGTATGGTGCAGGATGTATTAGGTAGCACAGTAGTGAGGTGTACAGTAGGTCAGAAAGATGTGGAAGTAAGACTGCCTTAGGGAACAATTATGAACACCTTCTAGTAGCAGTTTAAGTTTGAATGTTGGGTTCTCTTTGATAGTGACAAGGATTAGGAATGGATTAGGAAAAGGATTAGGAATGAGCACAATAGGTGGACAAGTCCTGTTTGTCATGCAGAGCACAATGGTGGAAATATTGTATGAGGATGTTGGACATAGAGCTGAAGAGGTAGATCAAATAAGAGGTATATCATTTGAGAAATAAAGAAATTAAGTTAATGTAAATGAGTAGGGAGGATAAAGAGGATAGAGTTAGGTGTAGACAAATTATTCACTGTAGTGACTCCTGAAGGGAACAGCTGAAAAATGAAGTAGAGCAACTTAATTTTTTATGAATGAATCTCTTGTCCTCTTAGTAACAAAATGGAAATAACTCTAATATTATTACATTGTAGCGGGTAAGAAGATGAATGAATGAATGAATGAATATTATTACATTGTTGAACACTAGATGTTTGTAGAATCTACAGTTGCTCATACAGGGGCGTCTAAGTACTAAATAAAGTATCTAAAATGTGAAAAAATTATAATTTGGCAATCAAGTTAACAATGGGGATGTGGTAGTGAAAACAATCCACATAAGAACCATTTTGAAACTCCTGGAGAGGACTATATCCTACAGATTGTGAAAAGCAGCTTTACAGTATCACATAGCCCAAATTACCATATATAATCGCTTTTTTTATGCAAAAATTTCACAACAGAAAGAGGACTGACTGAATAACCGTCCTTTAACCAACGAATCCAGGGTAAAGGCTTTCCTACAGCTGTGCAGGACAGAGTAAGTTCACTGCCAACATCTTTCTCTGTGTCATTGATGTGCACTGCCCACTCAGGAGCACCTGGTCAGAAAATCATAGAAAAGTAAGAATGACAATACATTAAATACTTATACATTTATGTATGAAAATTATTTAATGCTCCAATTTGAATTCCTGAATTTCTGTTGTATTCTATGCTGTCTGGCTATTTGCATCTATATATATAAATATTGTATTATAATTATGTATATCATTTTTATTTGCTCTAATAATAATTGTCTCTCCTGCCTTTTATGCATTGTGAGGCCTTAACATCCAATAGATGTCCTTACCCTCTACATATAGCCACTGGCGGTACCAGTCCATGCCCTTGACGTTGAGAGCTTCACATTCATAGCTACCTTCGTCTTCATACTGCACATTGATGAGGTGTAGAAGGGCACCATTCATGCTCACCTCATAGTTAGGAGGTAGATCTGCATCTAGTTTCCTCCAACGGATATGTGGAAGAGGACTGAGAAGGACACAAACACTTAAGACAGTGGCCTGCTGCTTGTTTTTTTAAAGTAAACAAGTAAAGTAAAGTGAAGTGCAATGGCTTTGTAATAATTATTCAAATAAAAATGTATGTTTTAGTGAACGTATATACGTGGAAGGTCATATTTCAGGTTACATGTGTAATTATGTATCCCTGAGGAAACGAGACATTTGGCCTGAAGTGCATGAAAAACCCAACCAATTAAAAAGCTTTACATGGGCTAATTACATCAGCGATCAGAAATTATTGCTGCACTGTGATAAGATTGTAAAATATAGATATGGCACATAACCGACCTGCTAACCCTAGGAGTTGGGTCCCCCCATGGGCCACACCCATAGTTAACTTGGGGTGTGGGTTCATCAATTTTTTTGAGAGAAAAAGACCCTCCTGATGGGTAACTATAATTGATAACATTCTAAAAGAGACACCCGGCCAAAAACCATACTCAGCCGGAATGGTGATACTAGCAGGTCTCTGACCCTGCCTGTGTGCCAGAAGTGATCTGGAAAAATGCACTGAATGTGTCAAAGAAAACCAGATTGAACAATGCATTTTTTCCTCTGCAGATATACAACCACTGTGCCAAACATTTATATAAAAGCTCGACCACCTATATGTAGTCTATTCCCTAGACCTCAGCCCCAGCCTTTACAGGATGTTTGTACCCTGGGTTATGGACCTGTATTATAGATTGCGCTCAACAAACAAAGTAGCTGTGGAAGTGCATGTCCTTAAAATCTATCATGACAAACCAATCCTCTGATATGATTTATAATCTGACACACCAGCTGGTCAAATGGAGCCACTTGATGACCCGGTTTATTGGACATAATTACCATTGGAAATACAAGGTGCCATAATGGTTATAATGGTTAAGGTGCCGAGTTGTTGATCGGGAGACCAGGAAGACCTGGGTTCAAGCCCCACCACCACCAAGGAAAAACCTGGGCTCAAGTCCCACCACTGTTGGGTCCTTGAGCAAGACCCTTAACCCTTCCTGCCCCAGGGGCGTTGTACAATAGCTGACCCTGTGCTCTGACCCCAACTTACTAAGATGAGATATACGAAGAAAAACATTTCACTATATGTTGTACACTGTATAATCCTTTGTGTGACAAATAAATTGGCTTTATTCTTCTTTCTTCTCTTCGCTATAAGGCAGGAATGCACTGTGTGAAGAGGGACTCTTCCTATTGTTTCTTTGTCAGAGTCTTACCTCTACTTGGAGATCAAGTTCAAGTGAAGCATCCCACTAAGCCCTGATGTATGAAAACGAAAGTTAAAACTACAGTCACTTTGTATGATGTCCAGGATGTCACACATGGACAGAACCAGGGGCTCGACAAGCCTTTTGAGCTTCGGCAGAAACGGAAATTTAAACCCAGACATCGCCTCTGGGACCTCAAAAGACTACAAGGGCAAGGGGCAAGACGAGAACCAAGAACGAGCAAGGAATAAGACGAAAACCGAGACTGACTGAGAAACTAGAACCAGGACAGAGCAAGGAAGAGGGACAAGAACTAAGGCAGAGCGAGAGACAGGGGCGAAGAGAGATGAGAACCAAGACTGAGCGAGGACAGGGACGAGAGCAGAGATAGCGAGGAAGGTGAACTAGGACAGAGGGTGGAAGAGGGATGAGAAGAGACCAGAACCAAGTTAGAGCGAGGAAGCAGGACATGAACTGGGACAGAGCAAGGAAGAGGGATGAGGGGCAAAACTAGAGCCGAGGCAGAGGTACTAGGACCGAGACGGGAACCAAGGAAGAGCGAGGGAGGAGAACAACATAACTAAGGATGAGGAAAGATACAGGATAAGGGATAAGGGAAGGTGATGGAGCAAGGGGCGAGGACCGAGTGGGACAAGGAAAGGACAAGGAAAGAGACTGAAAGAGATGAGGAAAAAGACGGGGCGGGTGAGTGGCGAGAAGAGAGACAAGGTGAGGTACAAGGAGAGAGAGACAGAGTGAGGGGCGAGGAGAAAGAGATGGGGCGAGGGATGAGGAAAGAGAGACAGGGCTAGGAAGGAGGCGGTGGTGAGAAGAGGGATGAGGAGAGAGATGAGAAGAGGGACGAGGAGAGAGACGGGGCGAGGGAAACGAAGACCAAGGCAGAGAGAGAGGGACGAGAATTGAGATAGGCAAGAATCAATGGGGGACTAAGCGACTGACAGAGTGAGGACCAAGACCATGTAGGCGGGGACCAAGATAGACAGAAACGGGGGTAGTCCAGACAGAGACAGATACGAACCAGAACAGACTGAAAACAAAACCAGAAGGGAACCGGAAACAGTCTAGGAACCAGGAACCAGACACAAACAGAGATCGAGAACCAGACTGAGGAGGAAAGGAACCAGATCCAGATGAGGAAACAGAACCGGGCCCAGAAGAGGGGACAGAATCAGGCAAAGACAAAAACCAGAACCGGACACGGAGGAACAAAGAAAGATGTGTGAGAAAGGAACCAATTGCAAAGGGAAAGGAGGTAAGAATGTAGACCGACAGAGACAAGAGCCAGGGCAAGAACAGAAATAAAAACTAGAACTGAGACAGATGGAATGGGACAGAGACGAGACGAACACTGGGAAAAACGAAATGGGTCAGACGGAGCAGGAGCAGTGACTGAGGTGAATGAGAACAGATAACGACACAGGCAGTCAATGAAACAGACAGGCGGGCATGGAGACGGAGACAAAAGGTTGAAACACTAGGAATGCAAGACAGAAAAGTAAAACATGACCAAATAAAAACATAGCAAGACATAATAGACAAGACCAAAAAACTTGAAAATAGATGATATAGCAAAATAAGGCTGACAGAAAACCAATGTTTAGCTTTCTTTAATAAATGGACTTTTCAAACCCGCCAATCCTGCGTTTGGGTGCGCTCCTTATCCCCGATCCTGCTCCCCCCTCCCACTCTGACAAAGTGGGAATGAATATGTGAAGGTAGGGAAGAGAACAGAACAGATTTAAACAAAACACAAGACTCCTCGACCACCACGGGACTCGGCAGGCGCTCCTTGACCACCATAGGGACTGGAAAAGTCTCCCTGACTACCATAGGGACAGTAAGGGTCCCCCTGACCACCACAGGGACCGGAGTGGCCTCCTTGACCACCACAGGGATAGGGTGCGCTCCTCAGATGACACTGGCCCTGCTAGACACATCTCAGGAGCGGCAAGGAAAGCAGAGGTCTTCAAGGTAGAGAAGTCAAACATGGTGAGGAGCTGGTGGAAAAAAATTTAAATGCCCTGCCTGAGACGCAAGTCCATGTCCCAGGAGTACAACACTCAGCCTAGCGCCCTCCTGGTTAAACATAAAACTTCAGACCGCACTTACTTCTGGGTGTGGTGTAGGTGTGCGGCTGAGTTTTAAAAAACTGCACTACAGAGTAAAAGCGGCGTCATGGAGGGGGCTGCCACCAATCCGCTGGGTGTGAGTCAGGTCGGATACTTCTGTCACACATGGGCAGAACCAGGGGCTCGACAAACCTCTCGAGCTTCAGCAGAGGAGGAAATTTAAACCCAGACATTGCTAGACGCATCCACACGCAGGTTTGGCGGTTTTAAAAAGTTTTTATTGTCCATTAAAAAAAAAAAAGACAACAAAAGACAGAACTTACATTATTTGACTTGACATGACTTGAGGTCAGATCACAAAACCGCACGCGTGAAACACACTTGACATGAAGTGTAAACATACACAACATGAGGCGTAAACACAAGCGATGATCCAACAACGGAGTGTGCACGAAGACGTCCATCACAGAGGGAAGGCGTGACACAGGACCCATTTTGATATGTTTGACCGAAGCTTCAATGCTACCCAGACGTATATCAGGGGAACAAGCCTCTCAAGGATCGCTTCTTGCATACAAAAAGCAAGCAGTCCCTTTGTTCAGAATGAACTCATGGAAGTAAACAATTGATGCTAGTGGAAAGGCCAACAAAATAGTGAAAAGCTAAAAATTACTGTACTTTTTGGGTTAAGTCTATTCTCAAAACGTCTTGACGTGTTTTCAAGTTCCTGAAAGAGAATTCTGAAGAATCCTGAAGGTTTCAGTCAGCTAAACCTTTTTCGTTTTATAGTCATACGCGGAAGCATTGGTGCAGTGGTTAGCACAGTCGCCTGTCCAGCCTGGTGTCTTTCTGTGCGGAGTATGCGTGTTCTCCAGGTACTCCGGTTTCCTCTCACAGTCCAAAAACATGTACAAAAACAGGATGATTAGGTGATTAGGAATTAAGTGAATCTACATTGGCCATAGTAAGTGAGTGTGCGTGGTCCTGCAATGGATTAGATGTCAGGGTGTACCCCTGCCTCTCGCCCTATGTACTCACCCTAAAGGGTCCAGCAGACCATATGACCCCAAATTAAGGAATAAGCAAGTTGGAAGATGAATGAATTAATGAATCATACACAATGGAATCAGATAAAAGCATCATAAATGCATTAATAACTAATTAATAACGTTTAAAATGAAAGAGAAAAATCACACTCCCTCTGCTTTGGTTTCTTACTTTCCCAATGCGAAGCACTCTAGTGTGACGTTTTGCCCCACCAGGGCATATGTTTTAGGAAATCTGACACGGATGTCTGCAGGATATCGACTCACTTCCTCTGAAACAAGGGAAATGGTTAGCGATACAACTGAATTATGCCATTATAGTAAAAATAAGTTGGAGGTGCTCTGGTGATATGACAAATATACATAGTCAAATATATATATACATAGAGGTTTTTGTTGTCATTTTAACCATATATGGCAAGACAGTATACAATGTAATGAAATAATGCTTCTACAGGACCATGGTGCTACATACAAATTAGTGCAGACACAGTACAAGTGCGGGAGCAATAATTTTTACCAGCTAATTAACAACTATAAACAAATTATTGTTGTTTTATGACTGTATGAACTTACTTTGTATCTCTGGTAACAGAGCAACGGTTGTGCTGAAGACACTTTTGCCAATGGTAGGGCTAGACACAAAACATGAATAGTTGCCAATGTCAGAGACCTCTGCTTTAGCAATGTAAAGGTTGCCTGTAGTCTGTGACACAAAGCGCCTTTGATCAGGGATTATAAAGTTAGGGAAATCGTTGTAAATCCATCGGTACATCACCTCATCTAAAAAAAAGGAATTAACAACCACAAAGTGTTTTATTATCAATTAATTATTTAAGGATTATGATATTGATAGAATAAAATGCAATTAAACTTTACTTACCTAAATTATAATAAATGGGTTTAACTGTAAAAAAAAATATCTTACTTGGGTAGCGAGACGGTGGATCACACAACAGAACAGCCCCCTGCCCTTCTTTAACATACACGGTCTCTCTCTCATCAGTTGGAAACTGATTTAGAACTAAACACAAATTATACAGAATCACATTAAGAAAAAGACTATTAGAGGGACAGCGCATGCAGGATGTTTTGGAGACAAGGTGAGGGAGGCTAGGTTGAGATGGTTTGGGCATGTGCAGAGGAGGGACATGCAGTATATTGGTAGGAGAATGCTGAGGATGGAGGTCCCGGGTAGAAAGAAAAGAGGAAGTCCAAAGAGGAAGTTTATAGATGTGGTGAGGAAAGATATGCAGGTAGTTGGGGCAAAAGAGGCAGATGTAGCGAACAGCGTAGGAGAAGAAGAAGAAATTAAGAAAAAGACTAAACTAAAAACTTCCTGTATTAATAACCCAGTTTATTAATCAAAGGGGCAAAGGTATTATATGTCACTCCAATATGTCATCCCTCACAACATCCACAAACCTTCTCCTTGGTATTCCTCTTTTCCTCCTACCCGGCATGTCCCTCCTCTGCACATGTCCAAACCAGCTCAACCTAGCCGCCCTCACTTTGTCTCTAAAACATCCTACATGCGCCGTCCCTCTAATGAACTCATTTCTAATCCTGTCCATCCTCGTCACTCCCAATGAAAATCTGACAAAGTCAATGTCTCTACACCGTACAACATTGCAGGTCTCACTACAGTCCTATAAACTTTCCCTTTTACTCTTGCATAGCCTTATCAATCACAAATCACTACTGTTACTCTTCTCCACCCACTCCACCCTGCCATCTTTTCTTCACTTCTCTAACACGTTCTCCATTACTTTTTACTGTTGACCCCAGGTACTTTAACGCCTGTAAGGAAGCCGTCTGGGCCACGCCCTCTGCCTTAGCGTCGTTGTCCTGGAAACAAAATGGCTCCAGGGCGATGACGCATTATTTAAAGCGACACGCAGTTATGCGTGTCATGCGTTATTGAGGTTTGCTGTATGGACTTCCGCCTCTATGATAACTGCCGTGTTTGGATTTCTGTGAGAGTTCTTCTCTGGTTATGTACTGTTGTTCCCGCTGTGGACATCAAAGTTTTGTGTAATTTATGACAACGCTATTCATGGTTGAGTTTCGTTTCTACAGTTTGCATTTACCCGTGTTTACTTTTGGTTTGTGTTAGCCTTTATTTCAATAAAAGAGTACTGCATTATGGATCCGAATCTAAGAAGTTCATTACAGAATAACGCACCTATTAAGGATCCAGTGGTACTCGCGCAGTGGGGTTTTCTCGCAGCGCTAGCGCCCCCTGCGTGTTAGCCCCGCCTTCACCTGCTGAAGCACCGTGGAAATTTAACGGTGATCCCAATCAGTGTCCACATTTTGTAGCTCAATGCCGCAAATATTTTTTGGGTCACTCTCACGCCTTTTTCTCCTAACACCAGATGTGTGCTTTTGTTTTTTTGCGTTTGGAGGGAAGAGCGTTGGAAGCAATGGCCGCAGTGTGGGACATTGATCAGCGGCTTAATTGGGATGATGACTTCCTCCTCTCCCAGCTTCTGGAATGGTTTGCCCCCTATACTGAGGTAAGGGTCACACTGATAAGGGCGGTCCGGATGCGTGGCTATGTGGAGGACACCAACTCCCCGTGTGATACTGGGGTTTCCAGCTCGGCGTCCCCGAGTTCAGCGTCTGCATATGAGCTCTCGTCAGCATCTGCATATGGGCTCTCGTCAGCGTCTGCATATGAGCTCTTGTCAGCGTCTGCATATGAGCTCTCGTCAGCGTCTGAATATGAGCTCTCGTCAGCGTCTGCATATGAGCTCTTGTCAGCGTCTGCATATGAGCTCTCGTCAGCGTCTGCATATGAGCTCTCGTCAGCGTCTGCATATGAGCTCTCGTCAGCGTCTGCATATAAGCTCTCGACAGCATCTGCATATGAGCTTCCGTCGGCATCTGCATATGAGCTTCCGTCAGCATCTGCATCCGAGCTCTCCTCTGTGTCTTCGCCAGTGCCCTCTGCCTCCTCGTCTTCATCAGCGTCTTCGACAGCCTCTGTGTCAGCCTCCTCGTCTTCACCAGCGTATTCGTCAGCCTCTACACCAGCGTCTTCCGTCTCCGTCCTCCTCAGCGTCCTCATCCTCATCTTCACGGTCATCTGCACCATTGTCTTCACTAAAACTGTTGTCTTCACTACCTGTCCCTTCCGAGTCCCCCATGTGTCCTTTTGAGTTCCCAGTGTGTTCTGTTTTGTCTCTCTCTGTCCCTCCAGGGTCCCTCACAGTCCCCTCAGAGTCCCCTGCAGTCTCTTTAGTCCTTTCAGAGTCCCCTGCAGTCCCCTTGGTCCCTTCTGAGTCTTTATCTGTCCCTTCAGAGTCTCTTTCTGTCCCTTCAGAGTCTCTTTCTGTCCCTTCAGAGTCCCCTTCGGACCCCTCAGTGTCCCCTTCGGACACCTCAGCGTCCCCTTCGGTCCCCTCAGAGTCCCCTTCGAGTCTCTCTCGGTTCCTGCCGAGCCCCCAGAGTCCCTCTTGGCCTTATTGGAGTTTCCTGAGGCCCTTTTGGGCCCTTCACAGATAGGCGGTTCTCCTTTGGGTCCCTCGGCGTTGGGTTGTTCCCCTACGGGCCCCACAGAATTAGGGTCTCAGGGTCTCTTTCTGTCCCCTCAGGGTCCCCTTCGGTCCCCTTAAAGGTCTCTCAGGCTCCTTTGGTACCCTCGGACTCTCTTGAGTCCCTCTCGGTCCCCATGGAGTTCCTCTCGGTCTCTGCCGAGTCCCAAGAGTCCCTCTCTGCTCATTCAGGGTCCCTCTCTGTCCCTTCAGGGTCCCTCTTGGACGCTTCGGTGCCTCTTCCGGCCCTCTTAGTGTCCTTTTCGGACTTATCAGTATTAGCTTTGTTAGCTTCAGGGTCCCCCTCTGTCCCTTCAGGGTCCCCCTCTGTCCCTTCAGGGTCCCCATCTGTCCCTTAAGGCCCCCTATTGGACCATTCGGAGCCTCTTCCGGCCCCCTTAGTATCCTTTTCGGGCTCATCAGAATTAGCCTTGTCCCCTGCGGCCCCTCTGAGTTTTCTCGGGTCCCTGCGGGCCCCTCTGAGTTATCTCGGGTCCCTGCGGCCTCCTCTGAGTGGCCTTCGAGTGTGTCTCCATGGGTTTCCGATGTCTCTTCATCCCTACCTGAGTTGCCCGGGGGCGAGACGGAAGACGTCGTGTGCTCATGGTGGTTTGGAAGCCTTGCCCCGACCACACATCCTTACATTTGTGGATGGTACAGGGCCCTGGACCCCCGTAGTTTTGTAGGGTTTTTTGTGTGTCTGTCATTCTCCCCTGTTTTTGTTGTGTATTGTGCTTGGTATGTCAGGCAGGGGAGGGGTATTTCTTTTTGTGTTTTTCTGGACGCCAGGAGGCGTCCTTTAAGGGGGGGTACTGTAAGGAAGCCGTCTGGGCCACGCCATCTTCTTTAGCATTGTCGTCCTGGAAACAAAATGGCTCCAGGGCGATGACGCCTCCACCTTCACTGCCTCTTTTCCCTGCAACATCATCACTCCATTGCATTCCCTCTCATTCACACACATGTACTGTCTTACTGCTACTGACCCCTTCTCTTCAGCACATATCTCCACCTTTCCAGACTCATCTCCACCTGCTCCCTAGTTTCACCACAAACTACAATATCATCCGCATACATCATCGTCCATGGAGACTCCTGTCTGACCTCATCTGTCAACTTGTCCATCACCACTGCAAACAAGAAAGGGCTCAAAATCGATCCTTGATGCAATCCCACCTTCACCTTGAAGCAGTCCGACATTCCTACCTTAATTGCTGTCACATTGTCCTCATACATACAGTTACAGTTAGGATAGCTTAGGACGCTCTTATCCAGAGTGACATACATTTGGTCTCTCTTTTTTTTTGTTGGGTTAAGGAGGTTGTGGTTGCTTGGTTGAGGAGGGATTATTTCCTGTATTAGTCTAACACCTTAACCACTAGGCTACCACTTCACACTGCCCTACATATCCTGAACCACCCGCACAAAGTTCTATGCTACACCTGACTTCCTCATACAATACCAAAACTTCTCTCTCTGAAGCCTGTCGAACACTTTCCCAAGATTCACACAATGCAACTCCTCCTGGCCTTCTTTATACTTTTCCATCATCATCCTCAAAGCAAAGATTCCATCTGTAATACTCTTCCTTGGCATGAAACCATACTGTTGCTCACAGATGGCCACCTTTTCCCTCAGTCTAGCTTCCACTATTCTTTTCCATAACTTTATTTATTCCTCTGTAGTTACTGCACATCTGCACATCTCCCTTATTCTTAAAAATCAGTACTAGAACACTAGTTCTCCATTCCTCAGGCATCCTCTCACCTTTCAAAATCCTGTTAAACAATTTAGTCAGAAACTCCAATGCCATCTCTCCTTAACTTCTCCACGCTTCTACTGGAATGTCACCTGGTTCAACCTCCTTTCCACTCTTCATCCTCTTAATAGCTGCTCTCACTTTTGCATTACTAATCCTACCCATTTCCTGCTTCACCATCACCACATCATCCAACGTTCTATCTCTCTCATTTTCCTCATTCATCAGCTGCTCAAAATACTCTCTCCACCTTCTCAACACACTCTCCTCACTAGACACACTTCCATCTGTTCGCTTTATCGTGCTAGTTTGCAGTACATCCTTCCTAGCTCTGTCTCTCTGCCTGCCCAACGGTACAAATACTTTTCTCCCTCCTTAGTGTCCAACTTCTCATATGCCTTTTCCTTAGCTTTTGCCACCTACCTCTTCACCTGCTGCCTCAT
Source organism: Pseudolaguvia tuberculata (assembly GCA_026260255.1). Taxonomy (NCBI): domain Eukaryota; kingdom Metazoa; phylum Chordata; class Actinopteri; order Siluriformes; family Sisoridae; genus Pseudolaguvia; species Pseudolaguvia tuberculata. The sequence goes on along the minus strand of JAOTRA010000011.1, from coordinate 95,220 downwards.
CTCCTTATACTTCTGACTACTTTTCTCCTCTCTTTGCCAATCCCAATTTTCTTTCTCATTTTGCTTTCCTGCACTTCTACATTTCACCACATCTCTTGTCTTATTTTCCCTTTCCAGATGTCACCAAGTACCTTTCTAGCTATCTACCTTAGCACTGCAGTTGTTGCCCAATCAATTAACATCTCTTTACCTCAACCAAGTCCCTTTCAGACCTCCTCACTGAATCTCACTTCAGCTTCACCATCCTTATTCTCTTTTCTGTCCTCTCTATTGTCCTCTTCTTCCTAAACTTCCTAAAGCCATCCTACAGACCACCATTTGATGTTGTTCAGCTACACTATCCCCTGCCACCACCTTACAGTCTCAATCTCTTTCAGGTGACATCTTTTGCACAAAATATAGTCCACCTGTGTGCAACTTCTTCCACTGTTATACTTCACCCTATGCTCTTACTTCTTCTTAAAATAGGTGTTTACCACTGAGGGCTATCTGAAGAGGGCTAAAAGTCCAGGACATTTCTTACATTGTGTCGGAGGAAAGATATCTGTTGGAGGTCAATGAGAATGATTCCCTGAGAGAAATGACGCTTATCGGATGGGAGGTTAAAAACACACACGACATTTAAAGGGACATTATTAGTACGGAAGACATTAAAAAGCATGTCCGTTCTGCAATTTCCCAGTCGAGCTAGGTAAATGAAAATGGTGATTGGAGAAGAGATTACAACTGCATAAAACTTAATTCAATTCAATTTTATTTGTATAGCACTTTTTACAACAGTCATTGCCTCAAAGCAGCTTTTCAGAATGAATGATAGAATGATGAACTTAAAGAAGATATGATTAAATTATAAAATAAAACACCCCAACTTTTTTGTCTTGATGTACACATGACTGAATAACAGTTTCTCATTGAGGCCAAAGTTACACATTTCTGTATAAACTGATTTAAGGCAATGCCTGTTGTTAAAGAAATAAAATTTATTTTTTCAAAAATTGATTAAGGTGGAAACACTACGGCTCTTACAACAAGAGAAAATTGTAATGTATTGCATGATATGATAAATAATTTCATGGAGGTAGAAAAGAGTGGTCCATAATGAATTAAACTAAATGAATGAAATATTTCACTTACATCCAAACCTTACAGTGGCTTCCTTGCTGATGACTGTGCCATAAATATTCTTAGCCACACATACATATTTTCCAGCATGCTTATTTTTATCTGGATTGGTGATTACCAGGTTTCCGCCCACTAAACTGTAGTGTTCATCTGGCTGCTCCAACAGCTTAATCTCCCAGTTATTATGCCACCACCTGCAAATAAGTAGTAAGCACAAATGCACATGATTAATATACCTTAAAACCAAAATAAAATATTTTCGCTGTGATCTGACTGTGATCTGATAGCTGATTTTAATTTAATTAATTAATTGTAATTCCCTGTAATACGAAGAAGCCCGAAGCCATAATTTGCTTGATTGTTGCATACATTTCTGATGTGCAGGAGATGAATATAAATTAATGATCAGTTGTTGGGGATGAGGAGAAAAAGTGCCACATTTGTATAAACCTAATTCCAAAAAAGGTAGGATACTGTAAAAATTGTGAATAAAAACAGAATGCAAGGATGTGGAATTTACAAATTTCAATATTATATCCAGAATACAACATAGCTGACATATCAAATGATTAAACTGAGAAAGTATATAATTTTAAGGGAAAAATAAGTTGGCCCAGAGAAAACGCCTTGCGCTTCTGCACTGTAATCTCGAATAAGTTAACAAAACTTAACCAGTTTTAGTTACCCAGTAATCAGTTACGTAAAATTTTTTAGGTTATGGAATTTCAAATTTTAAGTAAGCAGAAACATCTAGTTTTGAGTTTGTTGTACTCATGCAAAATACTTTCTTCTTACTTAAAATACCCAAGTTACCCTGCTTATACATTCTGATAGCCCTTAACTTCATTTGTTTAATTTCTCACAACTGTAAATACTTAGTCACCCAGCGTATACACTAATTGAATTTTTATTGACTTTTCCGTTTTGAAAATTCTACACCTCTAAACACTATAAATCTATGAAAATGCATCTGCAATTTCAAGCAAACACACAATACCATTTCTGACATTTATTTTGTATTTATTTTTAAACAAAAATGTCCAACAGGTAATACTTGTTTTATACAGTGTTTTATTTGATATAATAAATGAACATGACCCTGTAAAGGGCCGATAGATGGTAATCCACAATTTGCTCTTACATTCTTTTATCTCACTTGAAACCTATAATAGACAAAAAACAACACAAAAACCATGTGACTGACAATAGTATTAGTGTGCAGTATATAAAGTTTTTTTTCCATGCAGTATATAAAATATATATACATTGACAAAAGATTATATTTTACTCGATACAAATAGTATTAACATGCAGTATAACACAAAATAGTTGCGCTAAAATAGTCAATATTAAGTCTCATTATAAAAGGTTACCCGCACCGTCACCGTAAAATTAAATATAAAATAATCCTACATTTAATATCTTCAAAGAATCTCACTCACTGACACTGAAAGTTGGAATCTCAGTATTCTAACACTTCCTCCAGCCAAATGTATATTGTATTTGTATATTTGTATATTTTACTTACTGTAGTGTGAAGCGAGGCTGATCCGCCATCTTGGAAAGAACGAACGAGGTATGAGCGCGGGAAAAACAGTTTACGTGAACCTGGATGACGTCATATGTAAAATCACAAGACTGAAAGATTTTGAGTTAATAAAATTATAAAGAGACATTTTGTGTAAATTAAAACAGCAAAAAAAGTTTAATTTTTACAAACTCATAAATAGGAAAAAGTTCTAAATACTCATAAAATTTAATTGTAATTATTTAAGTTCAATACAACACAGTTCAATTAATTAGTTACAACATTCGGGTTTACAGTGTGGATCATGTTTAGATATGGCATCTTTTTGACCTATATAGTTTTAGCTGGCAACGGCAAATGGCACGGTATATTGTGTTCACCGACAATGTTTTCTGGAAGTATTCCTTAACCAATTTTGTGATTTCCATTACAATAGAATTCCTGTATGTGGTGCAGTGCCGTCTAAGGGACCGAAGATCACGGGCATCAAGTATGGTTTTCCAACCTTGACCTTTACGCCACTGACAATCTGTTTCAATGATGATAACTTTAAAATTTTTGCCATTTCTCTCTGAGAAACACCTTTCTGATATTGCGCCAATATTTTATGCCGCAGCTTTGGCATAAAATAAAATGTTGAAAGTGAGATATTTTGAAATGTCATGCCAAATATTGGCACATTTGATTTCATGAGAGATACAGCTTAACAATAAGAGGTCTGAAAAGGTAAATGTACATATGAGAATCAGCTGGAGGACCAATTTGCAGATTATTAGGTTTGCTAATAAGTTGCAAATTGGTCCTCCAGCTGATTCTTATATGTACATTTCACTTTTTATTCTGAATAAAATATTGAAATTTGAAACTTCCACTTCATTGAATTCTGTTTTTATCCACAATTTGTACAGTGTCCCAACTTTTTTTTTTAATCGGGTTTGGAAATAACAGCATGTTGTGGAGCAATGGCTGTTACTTTTTTACGCATTTGTTCATTTATCCTATCCCAGCACATATAGGGTAAAATGCAGGGGTACGCCCTGGATAGGTTGCCAGTCCATCACATTCACTCCTATTTAGAATTAGAATTTATAATTACCAATCAACCTACAAGGAAACCGTAGGGGAGAACATGAAAACTTTACACAGAAAGACCCCTTGTTCAGAATCAAATCCGCTGTAATGTTTACAATAAATATTTACAGCAGGCTATTGTATTTTGCAACGTACTATAATACTGTGATTTAACAACTCAAAACAAACGTTACTTAATAGTGGCTGGTGGATTGGCTCGCACTCTGCAATTCATGGAGATTTTGGGCTCAGGGGAATCTTCAGCATATATTGTGTCCAAAGGTTCCTCCTCAAATATGGGGCCGAAACCTGTGGCTTCCTCTGAAAAACAAATAAACATTTTTATTCTAAAAGACAACCAATAAAAATGTCACTGCTACAATGTAATACAAATTGCTGTCCACTAATACATAAACTATTATAAAAACACTTACTGTCAAAGATTCTGGGCTCAAAGAAACGAGGCTTGATGGAATCTTCTCAAGAATAAAAAAGGAAAATTGTTTTTAGTCATGGTAGAATTTTAGTATTTTCCTAGAGTTGTATAAAGGTTTATATACAGGGGTCATTTCTCTAACAGAATTTACAGTACATACCTGTTGACAGGAGCAACAATAAAAAACTCAACAATGCAAGTGGGGCCTCCATTGTGATTCTTGAACTGACAGTCCTGAGCGGTGATAAAAAGAACACATCCTATGAACATGACTCTGGGCACTTAAATCCCATTAAAATGGTATTTTATTATTTTATTACATATCATGAAAAATATTTTATTATATTTATTATATTCATTAGAAATATTAGCATTTTAAGAGGGTCCAGCAGATCCCGGGAATAAGTGGTTTAGAATGAATGAATGATATTAACTCACACTCACTGATGCTAACACTAACACTATTTAACTTTATTCTAACTCAATACTAACACTGTTGAATTGAATAAACATGGCTAAATCCCTACACTAGAGAGAAAAGTGTTTTCAGAAGATTGAAACATGTTCTGACTAAATCTGCAAATGGGGTGCTTTTCAAGCACTTATGGGTATGATTATTAGCTGTTCCAGTACTTTGGAACACATACACACTTATGCTAACTTTAATATCATTTGTGTGCATAAACTGATAAATCCATTTGTGTGAGGCTCTACATTATTTATATGTTTATTTATGTATTAATATTGTATACTTACGTGCTTTTGTTATTTAGAACGCAGCTTTGTGTAGGCCTGCAAAAACAAAAAGAAGGCTGTATTTTAGGAAGACAAATAAGTTAGGCATGTGCGTGTTTTTGTTTGTTTGTAAAGATGTATAAATGCATCTGTAATGGTCTGTACTAAAGACAGTTAGTCTTATAAACAATAAATCCTTGTATTTCTATCTATTTACGATAAGTGCAATAATCCTTAAACATAACATGCATTCTGGTGTATACTGTATAGAACTGTGACCTGATTTTTGGAGAAAGTTGGGACATTTGTTCCATTTGAATTAGATTAAACTAAATGAAGACGGGCATCGCGGTGGCGTAGTGGATAGCACATGCGCCTCACAACAAGAAGGTCCCAGGTTCGAATCCCGGCCGGGATCTTTCTGTGCGGAGTTTGCATGTTCTCCCCGCACTTGCGTGGGTTTCCTCCGGGTGTTCCGGTTTCCTCCCAC
>JAOTRA010000011.1:68174-80361 GCA_026260255.1 Pseudolaguvia tuberculata | reverse complement strand
GTACGACTGGGTAGGGCTATAAGTTCGCAAAAGGAACAAGCCGACAAGCACCGCAAACCTGCACCCACATACCTACCCGGCCAAAGGGTTTGGCTATCCACCAGGTACCTCCGCCTCAGAATTCCGTGTAAAAAGCTCAGCCCCAAGTTCATCGGACTGTTTGACTTTTTGGATATTGACATTTTTCTGGACTCTGATTACTCTTTCGATTACCCCTTTGTGCTGTTTGCCTTCCACTTCCCTTACCCAAATAAAAGCCTGTTAAATCGACTGCATCATGGATTCGTCCTTGCCTACAGCGAGCTCGTTACACCAATATTGGCCAAACAGCTTAAACATTTATCTTTGCATCAGTTGTTTGTTGCTAGCAGCACACATCAATGATGTGGGTTGGCCAAAATGTGTTTAGATGATACCATATTTAATGACCTCCTTGTGGCTCAACGCAAAATTATACCAAGTAGCAAAAGGGAAATGTATTCGTGCTTCAATAAAACTCTCAGATTATAGTTGTCATTACCAGTTACTACCATCTTGTCTCATATTTAAACTATAGGTTGTAAGTGTATTTATGACCTCTTTTATGCATACATAATAGTATTTAAAGGTGGATAAGTAGAATGTGACTAATGTGATTTTCTGTGTTACTCGGGTGTATGAGTTAATATTACTATGTTACCTATTGTTTTTCTGCAGGTCTAACTTATTATAATTGACTGTCTACTTTTTGAGCAATTATATTGCTGCCAAGGGCGGCGCGGTGGCGTAGTGGTTAGCACAGTCGCCTCACAACAAGAAGGTCCCGATTTCAATTCTCGGGTCAGGGATCGTTCTGTGAGTTTGCAAGTTCTCACCACGCTTGAGTGAGTTTCCTCCGAGTACTCCGGTTTCCTCCCACAGTCCAAAAACATGCAAATTAGGTTGATTGGTGATTCTAAATTGTCCATAGGTGTGAATGTTTGTTTGTCTATGTGTTGCCCTGCGATAGACTGGCAACCCATCCAGGGTGTATCTGCCTCTTGTCCTATGTGAGCTGGGATAGGCATCAGCAGACCCCTGTGACCCCGAATTAGGGGATAAGCAGGTAAGAAAATGAATGAATGAATTTTGCTGCCATATGATTATGGACTGTTGCTCAAGACATTTTAGGTATAATATCACTCATTATTTATTTTTCCTAAATATGTTTTTCAAAACAATGTATTTAAACAATGTTTTTAAATCCCCCTGACAGATGTGGTTGATGGTTACAAAATAACCATCATTTTGTAGCATTTGTCTATTCCAGTTTTTCTCTCATGTCCCCCAAAATCTCCAATACGACGAGGAGACAGAATCTACATAAACACCACCTCACAGTGTTGTCAGAGGCTTTGCTGTGAGGCGACCCTTCTAAATATACACTAGCTTGTCACTATCTACAAAATACTATTATTATGATTATTAATTAATTATTTAAGAACATTTTGATTTATTTTAATTTGAAATGTGCATTACAAATTATTAAGGTAAAAGTGGCATTAGCAGCTCAATATCAACACAGCTGTATAAAAGTGGTTCAATATCACACGTTTGCTGAAGATCATAGAAGAAATAGTGCATTATCATTGTGATTTGTCATATGATTTGTAAATGTTTGAGATTTTTTCGGTTTTATACATTTTGTCAACAATTGTTTCAGATTTGTTCATGCCTGTAAACTTATCATGTGTAAAAATCATGTATCAAGTACATCTAAGTGTTCTTTAATGTAAATTAATCCGTGTGAATAGCAGGTTTCGATTTAGGATGGAATGAATTTCTGTTACGCTTTAAACTATACAGATTGCTGTAAAGTAGCTTTACAAACTCATAATAGGAAACTCGTGTGTCAATGCAGCGATATTTGTAAACACTCACTAAAACGCTCATTTCAATTGTCACTCCGTCATTTTATTTGAAACAAATCGGCGCTGGTCAGGAAACTCATCCGTCTGCCCTTCTGGAGATGGTGTGTTATAGGGGTCAGACACAGTACGACATATTTAATGCAAATAACTTCATATAAGCATTACTACATATCTCTCGATAAGTGCATAGAATAGAATTAGTATTTATTTATTTGCACTTTAAAATTGTTTATTTGTAGACGGATGAAGATTGTGATGTAATGTAATATTTTACAAAGATGGTCCTAAACAACCTCTGGCTTACAGTGTGGTGTACAGTAATACTGTTTGCTGTCGGCTGGTGTAAAATGAAACAAAAGTAACATTCCAAATGACATGAATATTCAACTGTGTTAATATTAAACTTAAAAAATCCTCTGAAAAGTATTTGTAGAAACGCAATAAAGAAAAAAACAAGAGCCCTTTACAAATATTTCCAACTTTATATGGTAATATGTGGATAATTATTAAGTATATTATTAGAATATGTATTTACTGTAATGTGTTACTCTTCAGAAAATGTCATTTCATGGGGAAAATCCTAGTGCGCATTTGGGTAGCTCTGTGTGCTTCTTTGCGCGACGAAATAAGTTGGTTTATTAGCAATTATTATTACTGAATAGCAAAAAAGATTAATTCATTGAACAGAATAATATATGTGAGAACAGAGAGAGAGATTTGTTTATGCCAGAAGTACAGTATTACAATATTTTAATGCTAATCTATCCAAAATTGCGCATTAAAACGCATGCTTTTAGATCACTGCGATTTTATATTGTTTGTTAAAAAAGCTTAGTACAGTTTCTTTTCTCCGTTGACTCACTTTGTTTTTCCTTCTCTTAAAAAAGACTTTAAGGCCTTGCGATGTTTAACTATATAATCCTACGTTTTTAATATATATCTGTTCGTAACTGAGGTTAATGTGTAATTTTGTCCATATGCCATTTTAAATTCCACTCTTTATTTCCAACGTCTTCGCTTTGCGTATACTTCACTAATGATGCCCAATTAGTCCTTACACATGACCAATGCGGGGCTCGTGTGTCTACTACCCTGCTAATATTTACTCTCTAAATATTTCCTTTCAATCGTTTACAGCACATTGTATCTCTACGTTGGATAACGGACATCTGTGAGGTTTCATCGACTCGGTGTTTTTATGAATAAAACTACAATTGGTCTGCATTTGCACCACCCGGCTCTGTTTGCTCATCCTTGAAATGTAATAAAAGAGGGAAGAGGATAGACATGTGAATTTTATCAAAAGCACTTTACCATATGGTCGACCACCAACAGATTTTCAAATGTTTGTTTTAAACGAAGCGTCATTCGTGAGAACGCGCCAGGTTTGGTTGTGTTCAAGTGAAATGAGAAACTAATAATAATAATAATAATAATAATAATAATAATAATTAAATAACGATTTAAAAGAGGTCATATAAGTTTTACAAGTTCCATTTCTCAAGTTTAACTATTAATGAGAGATGTCTGTAAAGAATGATCTAACCTTCAAAGTGCGCAGTGCTCTGCAGGATGGACATGGCAAGTAAAGCAAAGCTTCTAGAATGGCACAAATTACTATTCTCAATTACACAGGAATCGGGGTTTTCTGTCTTTTTTTCTGCAGGAAAATGAAAACTATACAAGAATACTATACAATCGACTGATTCCTTCTGGTTACATTTAAGCGACAAAGTGCACAGTCGCGTTTATTGTTTATGAATTTATGACACCAAAATTATCATGTCATGTCCTGGGTAAGGTGTCGCCATGAGGTTACATGAACTGTTTGCACGTCTGGTCTGCTTAATGAAATGTGCTCATTCCCTTCATTGATAAAAGCGCTCTGGTAAAGAGGAAGCGCGCAGACAGTGACAGGGTGTAGACGAGTTCAGATCCGCTGCTCACAGGTGCGCAACGGACACGCGCACAACTCAATCAAGAAACAGGCGCACAGTTCAACCAAGAATTATTGCCAGAGTAAGTCTTTTATTTTGTTGTTTATTGTGATTTATTTTATGAATGTATAATAGATTCTGAGCACAAAAACGATTTATTATAGACTGATCCACAAGCGAGACAGCAGGAATGAGTGGCGTAAATATGACTCAGGAAAACCAAGGTTTGAGATTTCCATATTGTACATAACGTTCGACTGTAATACTGTAGATGAGTCTAAAGGACCTTCAACAATCATTAATAGAATAATCAATATTGTTTTTTAGCTGAGGTTTGAATTAATAACAATATAACAACAACAATATATAAACAAATGTAAATGAAAATGTAAATGTAAACATAAGCTCAGTTCGGTAAAACAGGATAAAGTGTTGCATATTAAAGTGCCTTACATGTGCTCTAAATGTAGACGTTTACATCAATTTACAACATTACAAATGTAAAAAGCATTGCCCGCTCCTCGTGCATTATTAAGCACTGATGTTTTATGCAGGTTTAGGTTTTTTTCTCGCAGAGGAAGGTAGGTTGAATCAGCTTGGTGGAAGGTTTTTAAATGGTCGTCCTCTGCCTGCAAATAAAAGGAAGCTGATGATAGAGCTGGCGTCAGAAGGTGTACGGCCATGTGACATCTCCAGGATTCTCAAGGTACCAAGACTATTTACAAACCAAATGTAATATTAATTCTTAAAGCAATAAACCTAGTGGTGCATTGATATAACTGATTATATACAGTTAAAAAGGTTTTCTTTATTTTAAGATCAGTTTTCTTTTACCAGCTATTGTGCCTCTTGCTTGCTCAGCAAATTGAACTGAACTGAACTGAAATTGAATTACATTAAATTAATTGAAAAATTGGTATTGACTAAAATCCTACAGTACATATTTACTTAATTTTCGATTTGTGGCCTACAGCCACCAATGGAAAAAGTCTACTAATATAAGTTGCACATCTAAGTGAAACACTGTAGTAATTGGTCATCTACCTTAAACAGTCCCTGATTGTGGCAAGCAAGTTAGAACATTGGGTTAAACGACTAGTTCATGAATCCTCAGAAACTAAAATCCTACAGGTGTAGGATTATATAACAGCATAGTTTATGCTATGTAAAGTGTCAAAATATAATATGCAGGTGTCAAGCGGCTGTGTCAGTAAGATTTTACGCTGGTATCGATGTACTGGCCATTGGGTCCCAAAAGCTACTGGAGGCAGCAGACCAAGGCTCCTCACGCCTGATGTGGTTTCGACGATAGAAGAGTACAAGCGCAACAGTCCAACACTTCCTGCTTGGGAGATTCGTAAAAAGCTTTATTTTGAGCAAGTGTGCAGCGCTGACAAAGTTCCTAGTGTAAGCATCTAGTAAATTTTTTAAATGTTGCTAACCATTTTAAGAAAAATTTACATACATAAAATGTAAAATGTAAATATAAAATTTAAAGAGTATATTTAGACACATAATAAAGAGTCTACACAGTATTAAGCTAATATTCCATTTGCTTTGTTTGACATGCAAATGGTAATATAAAACGCCTGATACATTTTAAGAAGAAAAAATTGATAATATTTCATATTGATATAGGTGTCTTCTATTAACCGCATCCTAAAGAAGATTCACCATGTGGAAAAATGCACATATGACGGTAAGTTAAGGACACCACATTATGAGAATATACAGAGTACTTGATTAAATTCATATACAATGTGTGGAATGTATTGCATTTTCATATGGACATGTAGTATATTCAGTGGGCTTGAGAGCTGGGTTCGGGGTACTTTAATTTTTAACCAGAACATGACATGTTCTCAAAGAAGTCAGAGGCTTTGTGTACAGGTGGAATTATCATTATGAAACAGGGTTTGAATCTCCTAGCTGCAGACCAGTTAAAGTGACCATGCTGTGACCAGGTATGTGAGAGTATAAGAACTAAACCAGAACTGGAAGATGTTGACTATGATTTGCTGACTATCAGAATCCATATTACAAGTAGAGTCACATTACAATATACTTATAGAAGGTTAAGAGAAAACATTTCAATCCTGAACAGGATAAAACATTTACCATGGTTAAATAAGTCAAGCCAAATTGTTTTGTCAGAAGAAATAAAATTTAGAGAGTTGATTATATTATTAGTGTTCCATTCCATTAAACATAAAACAGCCTTAAAGAGTCACTTCAATGTTCCACCAACAGCTCACATGATGTTTCCCTGTATGCAGTCTGTAAAAAGCATGTCAAACTCTACAAGCAACAAGAATCAATTCTTAACTGTTTTCCTGTTGTTAAGTTAGAAGTTTCTAAAAACTATTTTTTATTATTTAGCATCATGTAAATTAAGTGCAGACAACAAGGTGGTTTTGCCACCTCAACCATAGACATATAGTTAAAACAACATTTCTGTATAGATGTATCATAGAAGATGGTGTATGTATATATGTTCATGTGAGCAATAACTGCAAAAAGAGGAGACTGTTCAGCAGAGACACAACCATAGTGTAGAACTGTAATGTACACAGGGCAGCACTGACCAGCACTCCTTTTGGCTTTGTGAATACAGTGTGTGATGTCAGTGTTTGTAATGGAGGAAATAGTGACCCTGATAATAACTTTGCTCAATATTTGCTGCAGGGACTTTGATGTTGCAAGTCTCAAAATAGACACATATTATGCAGCTGCTCGTGATTCTTTCAATAGCTGGTGGTCAGGATAGGAAAGATCAATAATCATCTGCTTTGTTCAACAATCATCTGCTTTTTACTCATGTTGATGAAAGCCACAGTAGGCATGTTATTGACTAACTTGATGTGGTTTAAGCTGCGCAATGATGTAAAGAGTGGTGGCTTGGTGGAGCTGGGAATTGAACCCTGGTCTTTCTAAGGTCCACGTCCCCCACATAACATGTTTTATATGTTATATTTTTCTTTAAATGAACAATTTACTTTAAATGAGTCATGGTTAGTAAAACCACCGGATTGTTGGGAGAAGGCATTGTCAAGTCAAGTCACTTCTTTGTATAGCGCTTTTTAACAATTGTGATTATTTCAAACCTGCTTTAAAGAATCACATCATAAACAAAAAATAATAAACATTCATTATTGGGGGTTCTCTGACCAAGGATACAGTAGGTTACCCATGCTGCAGCAAAAGGGAACTGTCTTATTGCCTCCTAGTGCTGCACCAACTGGGCAGGTGGTGATTCTGATCTCTGATTCTGAGGCCAGGTTAAGGTTTTCAGTCTAGTTTTGATCGATTGTGTCTGTCTACTGCTTTGGGTAAATTATTCCTGAGTTTGAGCGCTAGATAAGAAAGGATCTACTAGCTGCCTCTAGATATTAGCAAATTGCTCCTCCCAACTAAACCAAGTGTTCCAACCTAAGGAAAATTCAACCTGAGTTTCAGGATACTGTCTATTAAAGATATTTTGGACTTGACAGTTTAATCTGTATGTTACTATAAAATCACACACACCCTTTGATTTTTTCTGGATTTTATAAAGTTGTTATTGTTAGTTCAGAACTCAAGGAATCTCATCATTCCAGACTTTATTACACTCCTAATAAACTACATTAAACTTTAATTCCATTTAAAAGGGAATCATAGATTCCACACAATAGAGTCCATTTTTTACTAGTTCTGCTGCACTAATTGTTAACTAAAAGGCATTGTTGCACCCATTTTGTTCAGCATCTTGTATATGTTTATAAGAGGAGCTTTAATGAAGATTTCTGGAATGTCAATTTAAATACCTCATTATTTTTCCCATCTCATCCTTCAACATTTACAATAGATTATAAGTTGCATGCTACATTCCATCATCAGTTCCAATGTCTTCATGCTATGACACCATCATGCTTTACAGATTAAATAATTGCCATGTTAGTTTCCATTCATATTATCTAATTTGTATACAGATAGTAAATTGTTCTGATTCTTACAGCTGATGAAGAAATCTGTCCTTTTTCAGATGAAATGTGATCATACTTTTAACATAAATTGTGTGTGCTTTTCAATCTGATATTCAGATATTTTGATATGATATTCTTGATATTCAAAGTTTAAACAATCCATCTAACAGGACATACCTGAAAATATGTATCGTCTCATTTTTTATTTTTTTATGTTTTGATCTTAATCCAACATTTTTGTTCAAAAACAATGAATTAGAATTGTCTTTTCAACTGTTTCTAAAGCAATTATAACTAGCATTTTTTCATCACTGTTTTGTTGTTTGCAAGAAAATCTTAGAGCATGTTTAGACTAGTTAAAAAATAAATTTGACTAAAGAAAAACTTTAAATAAATTCACTTCATGTCTGTCCTCAACATTTCCTATATCTCTGTTCTCAGAAAGGAAGCCAAAGCCAGCTGCCAGTTGCTCACACAGCAGAATTTCACTGGATTATCAACCAGGATATGCTTCTCCTTCAGTTTATAATTCTGTAACTCATAGTCAATGTCTTTTAGATATCACAGCAAACTTTGTATTAGCTCATCATCGAAAGGAGGAAACTGCATACAGATCATCTCATTTTACAGAAAGCTCTGATTATCCCTTATTCACTGGATTTTAAATTTGATTTTAGAGCTTTATAATAGACAGACGAGAGAGGAAGCTATATGATAGATTTGTATGGACAATTTGCATGGCAAGGGTTCAAGAACTCTTAAAACAGCAAAGAAAATCCTAAATAAAAAAAACAGCAACAGAATTGCTTAGTAAATGCTTAATTGTTTAAGAATAATTACATTATTTTTATATAATGAATTATCTGATAGAAATATACAAGTCTGAGAAACAAGCAAGTAATATTGTACAAATAAATTGATATGTTGAATATTCAGACAACTACATAATTTACACTACATGTTATGTGTAGTGGTTCCAGGATAGAGTCAGCAATAACCCTGAAAAGCGAGAATTGATTCAACATCCCAGCGTTGCTCACTAATAAACCCTAACCCAATTGGTAATTATCAAAAGCATAGTTAGGTCAGCATAAGTGCCTTAGAGTTTTGATTAGTAATATATTATTACCCATATTATTCATTCATTCATTCATCTTCTTACCCGCTTATTCCCAAATTCGGGGTCATGGGGGTCTGTTGCGCCTATTCCAGCACACATAGGGCAAGAGGTGGGGGTACACCCTGGACGGGTCGCCAGTTCATCTTAGGGCAACACATAGATAAACAACCATTCACACACACATTCACTCCTATGGACAATTTTGAATCACCAACCCACCTAATCTGCATGTTTTTGGACTGTGGGAGGAAACCAGAGTACCAGGAGAAAACCCTTGCAAGCGCAGGGAGAAAATGCAAACTCCACACAGAAATTCCGGAGCCCAGGCAACCGTGCTATCCGCTACGCCATTGCGCTGCCCGCCAATCAAGAGATCAAAATTCATAAACACGCTTAGTAGTGTTTAGGCAAACAATACTTTGCACATGACTTAGCTAAATGCTAACTTAAACAGGGCGCCCTCCTGAGACGATCGCTGGAAACTACAGTTGTTAAAGTAAAATGACGCCTTCTTGCTTCCTCCTTGGATACCCCTGGGTGCAGTGTCGATCTGGCGTGAAAGTTTAGTATGAGAGAGACGTCCAGAATGTCTTGAACCTTCACCAAGCATTGTTCTTCAGGTCAATATCCTTCCCAATCAACCAGATACTCCAAGCCATCCCTCTGATCTCCCAAACTCTGTAAAGATAGCAGCAAATGATAGGACACTTCCTTAAGCCTGTGTAAAACCTTAAATGGATCCACATACATAGAGCTTAACTTTTTGCATGGTAGCTTAAGTTTTAAGTCTCTGGCTGCTTTATAACTGGTTTATAGGTGGGGTGTGAACGCCATTGCCTGTCCGTGTAATCGTTGATGCATGATAGATCGTTTTCCAGACTCTTGCGCTTTGTTGGTACCAGTCTTCAATGGTAGGCGCCACAGCAGGTTCCCCTGACCAAGGGAATAACACCGGCTGGTAACCTAAGACACAATGAAATGGAGTAAGCACTGTAGAGGAATGAATTAGAGAATTCTGTGAGTATTCGGGCCAAGGAAGAAATTCACTCAACCGGTGCTGTTCATGGGCACAATAGGATCTACAACTGACTTATTGCCAGCAATGCGAAACAAGCTCCTGCTATGGTAATACAAGGAACTGGATAGCCCTTAGCAAAGGGCCCTAGACCCCATACTCCCAGAGCACCCTCCACAAAACACCACAAGGAACACAGTCGAAAGCCTTCTCCAGATACACAAAACACATGTAAACTGGTTGAACAAACTCCCATGAGACCTCCAACACCCTAAAGAGGGTATAAAGCTGGTCCAGTGTTCCATGACCAGGTCAAAAATCACATTGTCTCAATTCACCTCTCCAGTAACCTGGCATAAACCATTCCAGTGAGGGCAAGGAGTGTGCTCCTCCTGTAGTTGGAACACACCACTGGTCTGCCAGTCCAGTGGCACTGTTCCTAGCCACCATGTGATGCTGCAGAGTCGTGTCACCGACACAATAAACAGAAACTTGATATACTCTGGGTGAATTTCATCCAATTTCATCTGCTTCTTGACTACCTATGAGTCCACATCCGAGCCCCCGGTTTCTACTTCTTTAATGGAAAATGTGTTGGTGGTATCATTGATGTCAGCAGTCTTCTACCTTTACTATAAACAGTGAGAGCAGGGTACTGCTTTACTCTCCTGAGTATTCTAACAGGGGACTCTACAAGATGTTCCCAGCAGACAAGGGATTTACGATTAGTTATGATCAGTGAAAAGTTGACAACTCCACCCCTTTTTTAACCGAGTGCCACAACAACCACAAAGTCAATCTTTGACCTCCGGCCTAAGGTGTACTGGTGCCATGTGCTCAAATATTGTGTTTGTTATGGATAAACTGTGACTATCGCAGAAGTCCAATTACGGAACACAGCTTGGACCCCTCTCGAGGTATCACTGTCATTGCCCATGTGAGCATTGAGTCTTCCAGTAGAATGATGCAGTCCCCAGTCTGAGAACTTTTCAGCACCCCTCCCAGAAACCCCAAGAAGGCCGGGTATTCTGCACTGCCAGAGACCAATCCCTGACCCAAAAGCACAGGGAAGCACACCTCTAGTTCACTGGGATGATGCGTGCCTCCCACGTCACTTCTTTGGGTAGAGCCTGGCTGGGCCCCATAGGGTAAGACCCAGCTACCAGGTGCTCACAAATGAACCCCAACCCTAGATACATTTGTACAGGTTACAGTTGTATGTATAACAAAAAAAGCTGAAGTAGTCTTTGATATTTGTCAGGCTTTAGCAAAATCTGCAAACCAACTTTGTCTCTAAAAAAAACAAAGAGCACAGTGAAAGAAACTGTTGTCTGGCCTTGGAAAATTTGGCACACAAATATTCCAATTTCAATTCAATCCAAGTCTCCATTGTCTCTTAGCAGCATAAATATTGTCATTTTCAGTTACAGTATTTAGCAGATGTTCTTATCCAGACTGAATTACATTTACTCATTTATACACTTGAGCAATTGGGGATAAGGGGATTGCTCAAGGGCCCACAGCTTGTTGGTGCTGGGAAGCAAACCCCGGTTTTTGATGCAAAACATGGTTAGAAACACAGTTGGGTTTCCTGGTGAGGTAACTGTTGTTGAGTGACTGCTGAGGTTCTCCACCAGGTGAACACTAAGGAAGTCATGAGTTAACAAGTTGAACAGCAGTGAACTGTCAATGCAGCCCTGCTGAGCTCCAGTGTTCAGTGCGGTGGTTTCTCCCAGTCAGGAAACTCGGCATCCAGTTACAAAGCGAGGTGTTTACGCCCAGCAGGTTCGGTTTCTGAATCAGGCATCACCTTCTTTTTGTGCCTCTTGACGGGCTTCTTAAAGCACTTCATAATGATAAGTGCAACAGGGTTGCAGTCAAAGCTGATAGTCAATGAGGCGAGACACCTAAGACTTCTTTGGCATGGGGACGATGGAACAACAGTACTGCTCAGGGAGATGCTGAAGATGTCTTTATCTTTAGCTGTTCTGCGCATTCCCCAAGTACTCTGCCAGGAATGCTGGCCCAGCAGCTTTTCGTGGGTTGACTTTGCATAACTTTGTCCTCACATTTGCTGTGGTGTGACAGAGCACCAGGATCAGGATGCACTGCCACATGCACCAAGTGTCACCACTGCTCTGAAAGTGTCTATAGATTCTGTGGGTGTTTGCACATTTTGCCTCTCTGATGGCATGAGACAGTTTGACTCTAGATGTTTTTAAAGCAGAGTGACATAGAAAAATGTATAGCAGACTGTATATATA
>JAOTRA010000011.1:47178-63973 GCA_026260255.1 Pseudolaguvia tuberculata | reverse complement strand
AGATAGATAGATAGATAGATAGATAGATAGATAGATAGATAGATAGATAGATAGATAGATAGACAGACAGATAGATAGATAGATATCTATCTATCTATCTATCTATCTATCTATCTATCTTACCATGGCAAGCGTAAACACCAATTGATCACTAGATATGTTAGTTTATGACTCGATCGGTGCTAATTCTGCAGGATAAATGCTGACATCTGACGGTCACAGGAGTGGGCAATACAGCACACTGGAGCAGTGAGCTGAGTCTCTTTCCAGTATGGAGATCTTGAGGAAGAACATTTACATTTAAGCACACCCAAAAGTGGTCAATCAATGCATACCAGGAAGATCACACAAGATCTACAGGCACAGTGTAACCCATGTGCGAGTTAATCAGAGCCTTAATGCTGGCTCATCATTTCTCTGACTCATGTTGCTAAACAATAAACACCAATGCAGGGCAGCGAGAGGGACAGTCTTTTATTTCACACATCAGTGTGCTATAGATCACCTTCTTGAACATGTCTAAATGATCAGCTGCTGTCATGTCTTACCTTTTCCTTTTGAATGGAGACTTTGGTATGTCAGTGACGGGGATCATCTGCTCTCCAGGCCGAACCCACATAATCGGCCCATCGTCACTCTCGGTAGGGCTTTTTAATTTCAGACTGGAGAATGTTCCCCATGGCAACGTCCGCTGCACACAACACCAAACCACACATCATTTGGCAGACATTCTTATACAAAGCAACTTACATTTATCTCATTTATCCAACTGAGTAATTGGGAGTTAGGGTGCCTTACACAAGTGCCCAACCGTGGTGATGAGATTTAAACTCATCTTATGATTATCATTAACACCTTAACCACTGGGCTACCATCTCCTGCCTAACAATTAACACTTGAATTGCACTCAATTTCGGAACAAATTTATAAAGAATTTAAGTACATGCATATAATTATCTAATTAATTAATTAATGGCTAACAAAGCAGATGGTACAGTATCTGAAGTACAGCACATGTCAGACACTATAAAGGTCTTCCCAGCTGTTGCACTCACTTCAAGGAAAGGGGACTGCTGTAACATGCCAAGGAATTCTGGGAAGTAATCACCGACTTCCTCATCCACGGCTCCCACCAGACTGATCTGACGCATAGCCCCGGCACGGTACGTCCCATGGGAGTAAGTTCTCTTTACCTAGGAACACACAGAAACGACAAATCAAGAGCAACCACTCAGAGGGGTCCTAAAGAACTCCAGACTCTTAAAGAACCTGCGTAAAATTTGCCCACCATTTAAGACAAAATGTGTAAGAAGTGGTGGCTTAGTGGTCAAGGTGTTGGACCAATGCCAGAAAGACCAGGGTTTAATTTCCAACAATACAAACCACCACTATCGTTTAAGCAAGACCCTTAACCCCCAATAGCTCAGTTGTATGAGACAACAGTGTCAAGAGTGTAAATAGTTTGCCCTTCGTTTGTGCTGTGAAAAGTTCTGCTTCCCCTTTTATTAAATTAAGAATTTATTTAAAGACATTTTACACTGACTAAAGTGGTTTGTGTTGTGAAAATATTTGTAGCACAAACTAAGCAGAAATGATTGACACTTTTTCGGATGCAAGGGTGGAGTGACTGGAGAATGACAAATACTTTATATTTGAAAAAATTAAATAAAAACAGAACTAGCACAAATAAATCTCTTTACAAAATGATTGAGAATATTTATGCCTCATTTTGCGTTAGATACTTTAATCTGAACACCAAGCTCTCAACACCATGAAACAGTCAATGTTATGCAGCGGTGTTTAATTAATCTCTGATATACTTTTATAGGTTTCGTACTTTTCTAGTACTGATCGCTGTACTGGAGCATTTCAGATAAAACACAAAGTAAATAAAGTACATTAATTTATAAAGTAAATTAATATTAGTAATATCTCAATTATTAATAATGGATTACGAATAAAAGAGAAAAAGAAATCAATCTTTAATTAAAATTAAAAAACAATCTAAAACGTAAAAATTACTTTAAAACAACTCATATCAAGTCAAACATGCCTGCTTAGATGGCCACAAAGACCATAGCATTAATATAACTGAAATTAATATTAAGTATGACCTTACACTTTAGTTTACAAACATTATTTGATCAAATTTTGTTTTAATGTTGGTGGTGGTGGTGGTGGCAGGGGTGATCTACACTTCAGTTTACATTGCTGCTATTAACATTATCAATCAAAGAGAAATAAATGTTTAACAATCCTAGTGCACAGTCTTCCTGGAACGTCTGACAAAGAGGATGTCTGTCTAGGTAAACTAACTGACAGTTATTCTAGTGACAAATGAGAAAGTCTGAAACAGTCTGAAGTTTTTGTCTTGAGTCACATCATAAACTTTATCCAAGTATGATTTTTAAACAGACGATACGAGTGTGTGACACTGTATAATGCTAAAGGTGCCTTCGCTTATCTGATAACTTTAGCAGAATTAAAAGTTGCGGTCCATCTTCTGAATGAACCATATAGATAATTGGTCATGTGAATGAAAAAGACCTTACAGGCTGATGAACAAAAGAAATTGCACAAACTACTAGATCCAATAATAGATCTGGCTGGTCAATCAATCACTCTGATTTATCACAGATTTATCTGCTTTTAGTGCATATAACTGCAACCGAGGTTACCAGATTGGGTGGGTTGTTGTGGTCCCACAATTCCTTTACTACCAATCAAATGTTGGAGCGGGAAAGACACACAGAGAGAGTTGTACACAACAGATTAGAATAGAAATCCACATTTATCAGTCCGGCAGTAAAGGAGATTCATGTAATGAATCGATTGCACGATTACAGCTGTAATACCAAGTTAATCTTTTTTGTTCACCAGTGATTTAGTTCTGTACTGACAGTGATTTAGTTCTTTACTGATCCGAAACGCTGCAATGATTAATATCATATATAACATTGCATATTAATTCATTCACTCATTCACCTTCTAAACTGCTTATTCCCTAATTCAGGGTAACGTGGGTCTGCTGGAGCAGGGGTACACCCTGGACAGGTCAACAGCCCATCACAGGGACACACAAACAACCAATTGATCTGTGGGAGGAAACCGGAGTAGTTGAAGAAAACCCATGCAAGTGCAAGGAGAACATGCAAACTCTGATGTTAATTAACTGTGGGAGGCGGGTGTTACCACCACTCTTATTCGATATTTTACACAACTGTAAATAAAGACTTATAGTTTTAATCCATCAACCACTGATTTGTACTGTGGTGCAGGATTTCCTGATAACAGAGTAAAACCATTAATAATAATCAACTGCAAGTTTTCTACTTCACTGTGACTGAAGACAGAAACAAAGAACAACTCTACATGATTATTATTATACTGTATGAAAATGTGCTCATGTTTTATATCATTTCAATATAAGGATCACTAGGAATAAAACAAGACAGACAGACACACAGATTTTTGAATTTAAATAAAAAAAATTTACATACTGAAGAAGAAACTGCTGTCAAACTCGAAGTGGGTAATATACTAGTAAACTGAGCTATCCAGTAAATAAGAAAGTAAACAACAAATCCTGCTTCTGTGTGTTGTTCAGTGTGGTTTTAATAAGTGCATGTCCCAAAAGAAACATGGACCGAGATGCCAGACTTTTGCACCGCATACGGATTGAACCAGGACTGATCCCAGGACTACACAGAGAGAAAAAAAACGAACCCTGAGCCCGTGGAGTATGGTGTCGAACAGGCTAAACCCAGTCACAAAAGTGGTACTAAATCATTATAGATTTTTGAGAAAATTTAAAGGATTTTAAGTGCGTCTTATAGTCAAGGAAAATACTGAGAGGATTATGACGACTGCACCGGTGGCATCTTTTTGGAGTCAAACACAGAGCAACTTTCTGCTTGTAAATTAATTCAATGTACTGTCAGGTGTTGTAAGTGTTGCCAGTCTTAGATGCAATAACCTTTTTACAAATATTGCGTCGCACGCTGTTGGCATAATGTAGACCGTTTAAACATCGTTTGCGTTAAATTTATGCTATGCTTTAAAGTGTAGTTACATTACAGCCTCACATGTGACAAGCTCTGGACAAGTGGGCGTAACCGCTGGAAAATACTGATTTTCAAGGAACTCTCGCCGCAGCCAATCACCAGCATGTTATTCGAACACATTAAGGATGCCACACGTTCTAGCTCACTAACGTTGACAAGATACCATAATTTTGGGTATCAAAATTTGCTACCGAACGAAAATGATTTTTTTCAATACTCGATTAATATCGAGGTGATTCGGTCGGTGCTTAAAAAGTATCAAACTCAATACCCAGCCTTATGTGAGTATGTTACAATACAGTGAAGGAGATATCTTGACAAACTAATATTAGGTGATAACAAGCTGTACGACCAAACCTGTTCAGTCAAAAATACAATACAACAACCACTATACAATAAATCAGCCAGACCAGCAAGTTCAGTGCCGGCAATATTACAGAGGTCCAAGTTTAAAATCCTCTCACTATGGGTCAGGGTTGCCAGATAGAAAATACCAGAAAAGAGAAGACACTACAGCATAAAGAATGTACATTGAAAATACCTGTCCAAAATGTTGTTTGAATTGGACAAAAATAAATATATAAACTTCCTTTCATTGTACTGAATAACAGTAATCTTTGGTATTTGATCATAAGAAAGCCAAGTGACCAGGAGCTCAATAGATCTGAGAAACCCATGTTTACCACTAAGCAACGCATAGATTATCTATTAAACACTGAATGTGCCTACTATGTAACTAGCCAGGGTTAAGGCCCTTGCTCAAAAGCCCAACAGCTGGCAGTCACAAATTGAAAGTTTAAATTCATCGTGGGAGGTTACTATAGGACATTGACTTGCAACGCTGAGTTAGCCAGAATATCCCTTGCAAATTGATATTACTTTAGTACTTAAAGTAAACATAATTATTCAGTGAGTAACAAAATGCTTGAGATGAAATTTGTAGGTACTTTTTAACCCTTATTACTGCATTTAGTAACTAATGTATAAAAAAGTGCTTCTGGTCTTAGAGTAGGGAAAACTTTAAATTAGTAAATACAGTAAGTGCTTTTATCCAAACAACATAATCAAAACAAAATATTTCTCCAATGATTTCAATACATGATGCAAATAACAAACAATTTACAAAAATAGATTACAAAAAAAGACAACTTCCTTAACCCTATAAACAGCTGCTGAAACAGAACATTACATTTGTGCAGAAATGATGAAGATAAAACATAAAAGAATCTGATACCGGCAGTCTCAAGTCCTGTCCCCATAATTAATGTCATTTAGAACAATACGATCATCTGTTTTCATCATAAGATTGAAGTTAAACATTTTAGCCGTTCATGCTGCTTTCTCCAATCTTCTCTGTTCTAAAGCTTACAATGTAATGGTTAAAATCTATATTTGTCAAACTGTAAAATAGAACGCATTAAAAACGTGTTGGGTGGAAAAGAGGGAATTACTGTACTTCTCTAGCAAGTTAATTAAGTAACCTATGCTAGAGAACACAGTCATAAAACTAAAGCATCAACAAATCACAGACGTGTGTGTTAGCATATACAATATTTTAGTTTTTAGTCATCAAATTAGCATGTATTCACACACATCAGGTAAAATGGCATTTTAGAGTATAAATGTATAAAGCATAGGTGTCAAACTATGGCCCGAATAAATATATTTAGCCTGTTAATAAATATAAATATATTTAGCCTGTAAATTACTATTAGAGCTGGCCCTTATTATATGGCGCATGTACCACTAATCCCAGAATGCTCGGTTGGTGTTTTGGCACATCAATTACGACAGAACCAATTAACGCCCATAATAGCGACAGTATGCGAATACTGGCACCGTGCTACACCGGCAAAAATGGTGAAAAGAAATTCAGAAAATCATAGGTTTTTGGACAGGTGGGAGGCAGAATATCTGTTTACTTATGTAAAAGACAGTCCTCTTTGTCTTATATGTGGAGCTAACCAAGGAGTAAAACAAAACACCAAGAGAAGTACAAGGACTTGGACTCAAAGGTGCTGGAAAATAGAAGAGATTAAAATGTTTGGTTTCACAACAGACTATGTTCAAAAAAGCCATATCACAAAGGCTGCTGTAAAGACTAGTTTTATTGTGGCAGCAGAGATCGCAACATCAGCTCATTCCTTCAGGAAGAGTTTGTGAACCTAATCTGTTGTTGGACTGTGGGAGGAAACCGGAGTACCCGGAGAAAACCCACGCAAGTGCGGGGAGAACATGCAAACTCCGCACAGAAAGATCCCGGCCCGGGATTTGAACCCGCAACCTTCTTGTTGTAAGGCGACTATCAAATCCACTATGCCACCGCGCCACCCATGCTTTTTAATGGGAATTTCAATTTTGCATGTTTGCAAAATTAAGTTTATGTAATATGTTAAGTTATATGTTCCTGCCACCTTATCGTGGTGGAGGGGTTTGAGTGCCTGAAGGATCGTAGGAGCCATGTTGTCGGGGGGGAGGGGGGATAGTTTAAAATTATGAATAGTTTAAAAACAAGGCCAGTGACGTCACCCGGAATGGTGCAACCGGGACCCCACACTGGAGCCAGGCCTGAGTTGAGGCTAGTGTGAGGTGGTGACCTCACACCTGGTGGCTGAGTCTGAGCCCACGGGTCCCGACCGGGCTCAACCTAAAGGAATGACGTGGAGCCGACCTCCTGTGGACTAATCAACTGCAGGAGGGACCGTAAGGGGCCGGGGCGTTGTGGTTTGGGTAGCAGGCGAAGACAGGGTCCTCGACGACCCGATCCCAGGAAACGGAATTTGGCTCTAGTGACATGGGATGTTACCTTGCTGGGGGGGTGAGCCTAAGCTTGTGAGGGAGGTAGAAAAGTACCAACTGGATATAGTTGGGCTTTCTTCGACGAACAACTAGAGAGAGGCTGGACTCTCCAGTACTCTGGAGTTGGCCGCGGTGAGAGGCGGCGGTCTGGTATGGGTGTGCTCATAGCCAGCATGTGTTGAACAAGAGGGTAGCTTCCCTGCACCTTCGGGTCGGGGATAGGTCTCTCACCGTTTGTGCCTACGGGCCAAATGGCAGTGCAGAATACCTGGCCTTCTTAGGGTCTCTAGAAGGAGTGCTGGAAAGTAGTCTGACTGGGGACTATGTTGTTCTACAGTGAGACTTCAATGCTCACGTGGGCAATGACAGTGATACGCCCACCCCGATCTGAACGTTCTGTTGTTGGACTTCTGTGCTAGTTACGGTTTGTCCATAACAAACACCATGTTTGAGCATAAGGATGTCAATCAGTGCACATGGCACCAGGACACCCTAGGTCGGAGGTCAATGATCGACTTAGTTGTATTATCTGATCCCCGGCTGTATGTCTTGGACACTCTGGTAAAGAGAGGGGCGGAGCTGTCAACTGATCACCATCTGGCAGGCCCAAACGTATTGTGAGGGTCTGCTGGGAACGTCTGGCAGAATCCCTGTTAGAAGGAACTTCAACTCTCAACTCCGGCAGAGATACTGAGTCCGAGTGGGCCATGTTCTCCACCTCCATTGTTGATGCAGCTGCCCTGAGCTGTGGTCTTAAGGTCTCTGGTGCCTGTCGAGGCGGCAAGCCCGAACCCGTTGGTGGAAGCTGGAAGTATGGGATGCAGTCCTATCGAGCCTGGTTGGCTTGTGGGACCCCTGAAGCAGCTGAGGGTTACCGGCAGGCCAAACAAACTGCAGCATGGGTGGTTGCACAGGCTAAAACTCAAGTCTGAGAGGAGGGCCATGGAGAATGACTATCGATCGGCCTCAAAGGGGTTCTGACAAAATGTCCAACGAGGTAGTCAAAAAGCTACTTAATGGTAAGGCACCAGTGGTGGATGAGCTCCGCTCAGTGCATGTTGGACTCCATTAGGGCTGCCCTTTATCACCGGTCCTGTTCATTATCTTAATAAACAGGATTTCCATGCGCATCCAGGGTCAGGAGGGAGTCAGGTTTGGGGACCACAGGATTTCATCTCTGCTTTTTGCAGATGATGTCCTGTTGGCTCCAACAAGCCAGGACCTTCAGCGTGCACTGAGGCGGTTTGCTGCAGAGTGTGAACCGGCTGAGATGAGAATCATCACCTCAAAGTCTGAGACCATGATTCTCAGTCGGAAAAGGATAGCTTGCCCCCTTCAGGTTGGTGGTGTGAGCTTGCCTCAAGTGGAGGAGTTTAAGTATCTCAGGATCTTGTTCACGACTGAGGGAAGATGGAGTCAGCACATCATCATGCTGGAATACACATGGACATGACCCATTTCCAATGACCCAAAACAAAGTCAAGGCAACAAAGGACTGACTTAACAGGAAGCCCACTGAGGTCCTGAAGTGTCCTAGTCAGTCCCCCCCCCCCCTGCCTCACCAACATCTGGTCCCTCTACAGTGTGTATTTATCACCATGTTAGGAGATGTTTAGACATGGAGGTTTATATGTTTCTTGAGTTTTGGTGTTGGAATTTGGTCTTGTCTAGTGATGCGCCTTATATATTAATTCTGGTTGTGGTTACTAACCTTGAACCGATTTTATGTGGTACAAGGTGGTCAAAAACAAAATGTTTTGGTACTTTTGTGACTGCCGGCGAACAGGACTAAACGCGCTTGTCGCTCGATCACCGCCGCAGGCTCTGGGTTCTTTCCTTCACTCTCTCTCTCTCGGCATACTCCAAGATAAGTCCTGGTTCAGTCCAACTGGTTCAGTCCCAGGATCAGTGCTGATTCAGTCCATATGCGGCAAAAAAGTTTTGATCTATATTTCTTCTGGGTCACGCACTCTATACCACTGCTTAATACGCCTTAAAATCTGCTGCATCTTATGTTTTAAAATGTATGAAAATAAACCCATTTATTGATATGGCTCATTATAATTCGCCTTATAGTCCTTAAAATACGGTAGTCTGATCATAAAATACTTCACTTTCAATCCGTTCATTTTAAATGAGTTTTAGTGCACAGAACATTTTAACGCTTCTGGTCCTGACCTTCACACACTTTTATAGATTGGAGTGTCTTTGTCCACCTGAGAGACTCAGCCTGTCTAAGAGACACCACCTTTATAGATAATCATCTTACAGATCTGATAACAATTAACTTAATATTCTACTAAAATATTTTAAAAATTAATTGCTTTTTCAGTCCTTTGTTGTCCCGTCCTCTATACTGAGACCTGTAGCAGAAATAAAATTTTCGCTCCTTTAGTAGATAAAAGTAAAAATTTCTGTTTAAATATTCGTGTTTCTAAGCTCCATTGTGAATAAAATAACTCGTCAAACTTTCCTGAAATTTGAAGTATGTGTGCTTGCAGTGACTCACCTGAGCATGGAAGTTTGCCATGGTAGTTGTTTCAATGTCTTTCTTGCCAAGAATCTCCATCTTTACAGGAGAATTTGGGAATTTGGAAGAGAAGTAGTCCAGGAAGTCAGGGAGGTAGGAGGCAGCTCCATGGACAATGCCCATGACGTAGTGCGCAGCTCCATTCTCATCCTCACAGAATGCCAGAGTCACAAATTCATGAGCAAACCTCTGCATCTCCTCTGCTGAGAGAACAGCAAGCTCCCGGATGTAGGCGTGTAGGACCAAGGCACCGCCATTCGGCTGCTGCTCAACATGCACAAAACGCCCAAACTCCAATCTGTCCAGCCCTGGGAGCCGAGAACGGAGCTGAGACGGTTTCCCACTGCATGATATACCGGTGTTCCCAGTTCCAGAGCATGACTTGGGGCAGCTGCTCTTCTCCTGCTTGATGGGGATTGTAGATGAGGAGAGCGAGTGTGTTTTGCAGATGGGGAAAGGGGATTTGAAATCTGTCTCAGATTTGGGCAGCATTACTGGGAATTCTGGGTTTAGCAGAGCCGAATACAGCGTTTGACTGGACTTGTTGTACATCTTGGGCCGTTTCCGTCTCTCTGCCTCTTTGTGTTTCTTTTTCTTTTTTTTCTTAGCCTTTTTGAGCAGCAACTCCTCAGTGTTTGCCTTCGGTTTCTCTGTATCAACTAGAATAAGAGGATGTATAGAATTAACCAGTGAGGTCACAGATGTAGAGACAGCTAAACTGTAACAGGAAAGTGACCATTTTTACAGGCTTGTGCTATAGTGACTGGTCTGTGACTGCATTCAGCCATTTATTGCAATCTACATGATGAGACTCCATGATTTATTTATCCTGAAATATATGAGATTTATTCAAATAACTAATATAACATGAAATGTTTAAGAAGAATTAAGAATCTTCGCAATAGTGTTATAGAGTATAACTCTACACTGTAATGTTTCATGTAAGCATTTTCTAAACTTAAGTAATGCTGACTAAAGTCTAAGTCTAAAGTCTGTCACTAATCTCAGAGTTTCTGTTTCAGCAGCTTTAGCAGTGTCCCACTGGTATCACAAGACGCTTACAAAGACTGTTTAAGAAAATGGAAACAGACAAAGACAAAAGGCCAAGTCTGCATCAGAAATCACACACTTTTCTACTATACATCTCTAGGCAAAGGGCTGTGACGCAATTCTAAAATGATTACTGATGCATTTTTAATTTTTTACTGGGTTGCCTATTAAAGCATGCAAATCTGTAATGAATCTACTTTAATTTTCTATTAATACAAATGGAAGTGATTTGTTACAAAGTTACAAAGAATTAACAGAAAATTAAAAATTTGTCTGTAGCAGCAAACAATTTAGCCAGGTAAAGTCATATTGGATGAGTAATCAGTAAATAAAACTAAAGGCTTCATCTGAAATTGCATACTACTTTAAAAAGTACAAATGAGTAAGTGAAGATCTTCTGGTTGGCAGTCTAACATTGAGCTACCTGCCATTTTCTAACCTCGGGAAGTTGTAGGGTAGGGGTTAAAGTGTTAGAGTACCTATTTCCCAGCACCACCAAGTCACCACTGCTGGGGAACCAAACAGTGCTATATTATATGGTATCTAATATTATATATTATCTAACAGGGAATAATGTACCACGTCCAGCTTCTGTTTCTTTGAGGCTTTTTTTTTATTATTTTGAGGAAGAATTGAAAATAATAATTCTTTCTTCTGTGAACTCAATCAGCTAGCAGCTGGGAATAAGTTATGAATGCATTATGGGCTAATCAAGTCACACAAAATGGCTTAGTGCAGCTGGTACACAAGTTTTAATCACATAAAAGACTACCAGTTTAACAGTAGTGCGCAATTATTCCTCAAGGGACAAGCATACAAGTTTAAACATATGATAATCTGGAGAATCTGGAATAGGATATTCAGCTAAAAAGAAATAATTATATTCATTCATCTAACTCGCTCCTCTCTAATTTGCGGTCACAGGGGTCTGCTGGAGCCTATTCCAGCACAAAAAGGTCGAAAGGCAGGGGTTACACATGTACTTCTCTGCACAGAAACACCCTTTGACAGGGAATCAAACTCAAGTCCTTTTTGCTGTGAGGCAATAGTGCTAACCACTACGCTACCATCCCTAAATAAATAAATTGATGCAAGTCATTTGATTATTGTGTGTTGTGAAGGTTGAGGTTTCCTACATTTCAAATACTGCAGTTTTAATAAAAAAAGGGCTACGTAAATTCATTTCCTATGCAAAGAACTAGCAAGGATAAACATTTAGTGAGCCCCAAAGGTTACAATCTGACTGATTTAAACATTACAGGCCCATCCCAACAGTGAAACAGTAAAATTCTGTCTCAGAGACACTTTAAGGAGCTTATAACTGTAAGAGTAGCAATGGCCAATTAAATTCAGTTTTATATGTATGGGCCTATTTACACTGGTGATTGTCTCAAAGCAGAATCACACAATCAAGGATAAAAAATGTGAGAACAGATTTTCTCTGATTAGCAAACTAGAGGCAGCGGTGGCAAGGAAAACTCCATGTCATCAAACATCAAAAAATTTAATAGGATAATCAGAAATAGATTAATGTCCATCAGAATAACACAGCTGTAGTGTGGAGAAGAGCGATCCGTTGTGGTGACCCCTAACTGGAGCAGCCAAAAGAAGAAGAAAACATTTTGCACATTGCACTTGTCTTTATTTTTCTTTTTTTCTCTCCTGTATTCTCTGGAGAGCCTCAGTCATCAAAACAAATTCCTAGTATGTGCAAACGTACCTGGCAATAAAGCTTATCTTATCTTAAAACTACAAACATAAATGCATTTTAGTGATGCTTTATGTAACAGACCATCACACAAGTATTAAGCGAATCAAAATTTGTAAAGTAGGATGTGTATTTGTATTTAACTCCCTGCAAGATGAATTCTTTGGTCTTCATGATGCCATTTGTTCACTAATGTGTTTAAAACACCTTAACAGTAGATGCATATTTATACTGAAACTAAATTACAAAGGTGGATCAGAGTAACCTCTGAAGGCAATTGATTCATCTTCTTACCCGCTTATTCCCTAATTGGGGTTACAGGGGTCTGCTGGAGCCTAAACTAGCGCACAAAGGACAAGAGGCAAGGGTACACCCTGGAAAGGTCACACAAACAAACAACCACTCACTCATTAACCTAATGTACATGTTTTTGTAGGGAGAATATGCAAACACCACAGAGAAAAATCCCCGGCCCGGGAATCGAACCTGAGACTTTGTTGTGAGGCTACAGTGCTAACCACCGCGCAGTGAAGGCAGGTGATTATTTAACATTTTTAAATCTGTATATCATTTTCATGCCACTTCACAATTATGGCCTACTTTGTGTTGTTCTGTTACATAAAATATTAATAATAATAATAATAATACATTTACATTTTGGTCATACAGTTGTAGGAAAGACTGAGTTAAAAGAGAAAGTTTGTGCTGCAGTAAGTTTACTTTGTATACGGTTCATAACCTCAATATCTGCACTGTATTTTAAGCTGTGTAGGTGTATTTATTCTGCGTAATGAATGGCTGTCAATAAGATTACAAACACTCACTATTATTATTATTATTATTATTACTACATTGTTACATATTTGCATCACTTAGAAATCTGTGTTTAGGTTGTTTCAGTCCAGTTCTTTTTTCTTCTCTTTTCTACAGTACAAAGCAAGAGGAAAGCATACTTACTCAATATTTTGCTTTTAAAACATTTTTTCAACCCTTACCTGCAGGTTAATGAAACCACACACTATCAGTACTCAACAAAAAGAAGAGCCTGGACACTTCAAAGTAGAACTCTGATTGCATTTGTCTGAAAGGAGAAAGTCTTATACAACAATGATCAATTATCTTTTTCTCCTTCATCCTGTACAACACAGCTTTACTGTATTATTGCAGTTAAAGTAGCAGGTGAGCCCTGTTAAATTGCAGCTCATCTCAATAAATGTTCCATATATTGTAGCATGCTATCTACGGTTGTAATTAGTGATGCAAAGGACGAAAGTTGATCTGTGATCCATTATGTATCCAGACCCGAGGTTTGGCTTGCACTATTGCTACTTCTTTAACTTGCGGATTTATATTTTTATGTTAAACATTGAAGAAATAAAATGCTTATATCCACAGCAAGGGACAAAAGAAATAGGTCCAGAGTTTATGTTTCACATTTTACACAAGTAACACTGGTGAAATAAAAACCGTGACATGATCAGAAAGGGGGCGGTGCGGTCTCACAAGAAGGTCCCGGGTTCGATTCCCAGGCCAGTGATCTTTCTGTGCGGAGTTTGCATGCTCTCTCAGTGATTGCGTGGATTTCCTCCCACAGTCCAAAAACATGCAGATTAGGTGATCGATTGATGATTCTAAATTGTGTATAGGACTGAATGTGTGTGATGAATGAATGATCCAAACGGTGAGCTTTGCGATTTGTTGCTCCACTACTGTGCCAGCGAAGAAACTCTCAATGATTATTTGACAACACCATTAACACTGGCACCTGATTGGGCAACAGGTGTTCAGTAAAACACCATTTTAAAAAAAGACAGATTAAATTAGTCAGGCGAGATGGTCATGAAAGCTGCTTTACTTACTTTAAATAAGTATTTAATAAAAATAGTTCCAAATTTTACACGGCAGTAAGGGCGGTGTCAATGTAGGCAAGTGACCTAACCGGTTTAGAGTAACACTGTCATATTACACAGTGACGCAGTGCGTTTTTGTTAACCGCTTCTAATAGGACTATTAATGTTTTTACTGGATTATAACCTTATTCCATTATACAACAGTTTTACTATTAAATGTAGAGATTTACTGCTTTACTATAATAATTAGAATAAGGCAGCATTTATGCAACAAACACTCATTTTAGTTGTGTATTTTAAAAGCACTTTTGTGTACACTTTCATCATGTACTAAAAACCAGTTTAACCCAACCAGGTGGCTTAGAGTTCTGCAGCAGGGGTTAATAACACACTCCCCAGTTTTCAGTGAGGCATTCCCCTAACGAAGCATTTAATGTTACGGTTGAGTCAGCTGTAGATGTTTGTTTTAAACATTTTAAAAAACACTGCAAAATCATTTATCAGCAAATACAGTCCAACCTATAAATAAGTATTATTAAAATATAATTTTATCAATACACAGCTCAGCCCACAATTGCTCACTAATATCAATTGACCTCTAGTGATGAGCAGGTGCTACTACATGTCAGACAGCAATAAACAAGAGACAACGAAATAAAAACTAAAAGTTTGGAAAAGAGAAAGGTCGATAATTTCAGATCTTTTACTTACATACAGAACTCATAGAAAATATATTAAAGTAAAGTCATTCTCTGTCCTGTGATGGACATTAACATAACATTACCTGTTATTTACAGTTAAATATCTCACACTCAGATGTGGTTTTAACAGTTAAACTCTAACGTTTTAGCATGTGGATGGGTGTGTGAAGCTCACAAGATTATTTGTTGTTGCTTGTACATGAGTGCATATTAGCAAAAAATGTTGGGACAGCATGTGAAAGGTGGATTTGCTGTAAAGATCCCATAGAGACCAGATCTTAAGCGTTTAAATAGATAAATAGTTTTAACATTTTCACACCAACCACTACATGCTGGAGCTAGGACTGTCACGATCATCAAATCCAATTTGAGTGACGATAAGATAAGAAAAATTTGCAATTATTATGTTTTATAACAAAGCATTTTATAATTGCTCCAATTTCTTCCATATTAATGCCACTGTAAATATTTTATGAATCGTATTTAAGGAATTTGGTGTCCTGACAGTGGTGTTTATCTGATCTGATGATGGGTTATTGAAGCTGTTGGAACATCAGAAAACCACAATGCTCCCACGTTCACATCATGCTGCTCCATTCACTTACACTGGTTGAAAGTAGAGGGCTGGAATACTGGCGAATAAAAGTATGCAGTTGGATTCAACAATTGCAGTTAGGTCGAATAATTGTGGTCATATGATCATTTAACAATTGTGACTAAACCTGGAATTTTGTATGCTGTGATGTCAGTTCTTTTTGTTGCACACAGCATGCATCACTTTATAAGAATATTCATTTTGAATTCTTGTCATGAAAATTTAGGCTTAATTTGAGGCCACATGTGCTCCTATCTTAAATAATGTCTCCAAATATACATGAACATACTCCTGTACAGCTTGTGTATTTTCAATTGGCTGCTGTATTAAGCTGCTAAATGCACTCCTATTCAGCCACGGTGCCTCGCTCAATGATAACTGACAATCCAAAGCTTTGTAATCATTAAATGATCTCTGATGATCTTCCGTTTACGTGTGTGTGTGTGTGTGTGTGTGTGTGTGTGTGTGTGTGTGTGTATATATGCATACACTTGTTTGTAATTCACCTTTCTGCAATAGCTTCACTTCTCCATTCTCTCTCTTGATTTCATTCATCATTTTGTGTTTTTTCTTTTCTTTTTCCTTGTCTTTCTCTTTTGCCTGCCCTTTGTCTTTATCCCTTTCCTTTTTCTTCTCCTTCTCCCGCATTCGTTCTTTCTCTCTCTCCCTTGACTTCAGCATTTCCTTAATGATGTGCTCTGAAAAAAAGAACGAGAAATTGTTTAATATACTACTCTTGTTTATTCAAATAACCATAAGGAGCTTAAAAAAACCTAAACAGACAAATAGATGTGCGTGTCTGTAACAGTCTACATATGGGTTGAGTGGAATGTAACTGTAACACACAGTATGGGATGTACATCATGGAGTGAGTGTATGTGCATCTATAACAATCTCAGCATGGGATGTTCAGTATGTGTGTTTCTGTAACAATCTCAATACAGGACGTTCAGTATGAGATGTACAGTGTAAAGTGAGTGTATATGTAACTGTACCAGTCTCACTATGGGATGTTGCGTGTGTATATGTATATGTACCGTTACCAGTCTCAGTATGGGATGTTCTGTGTGTGTATATGTATCTGCAACAGTTTCAGTATGGGATGTTCAGTGTGTGTGTATATGTATCTGCAACAGTCTCAGTATGGGATGTTCAGTGTGTGTGTATATGTATCTGCAACAGTCTCAGTATGGGATGTTCAGTGTGTGTATATGTATCTGCAACAGTCTCAGTATGGGATGTTCAGTGTGTGTGTATATGTATCTGCAACAGTCTCAGTATGGGATGTTCAGTGTGTGTGTATATGTATCTGCAACAGTCTCCGTATGGGATGTTCAGTGTGTGTGTATGTATATGTATCTGCAACAGTTTCAGTATGGGATGTTCAGTGTGTGTGTATATGTATCTGCAACAGTCTCCGTATGGGATGTTCAGTGTGTGTGTATGTATATGTATCTGCAACAGTTTCAGTATGGGATGTTCAGTGTGTGTGTATATG